>JAROYE020000002.1:24955000-25457500 GCA_029619315.2 Dynastes maya
CAAAACACAAAGAATAGATTGGATCAATTAAACAACAAGATTAGGGAATGGCGTAGGCGAGCTTCACAATTACAGAGCCTCCTTGAAACCATCCGAAGAAATTTAGCATTCACCAAGAAAATACGTCTAATCGCCAAAGCTGTTAAAAAAAGGCATCACACGTTAAGCTGTACCGTATTAACATTAATCAAAGAGCAAGCCATTGACAAAATAAGAGCCTTAACTGCGAGCAAGAAGAAACTTGAAAGAACAAAGAACCGCATTGAACAAAACGCTCTACTTCAGGAGAATCCATCTAAGTTTCTTAGGAAGAGAGAGTCACACACTACATACCCCGATATGCGGGCTGTGGAAACGTACTGGAAACAACTGTATGAGGAGCCTGCCCCACTTAACATGGAAAATCGAGCGATGACTCTATTCGATACTTATTGCAAGACCCGCCGCGCAGAGATACCTTACCCATTGCCAACTATCACCACAGAGGATCTGCAAAAAGCATTGTCAACTAAGCCTAATTTCTCTTCTCCCGGACCGGATTCAATTAACGCTTACTGGTGGAAAAAATTCACAACAGTGCACGATCCCATAGTTCGAATATTTAATAGCTATTTGGCAGATCCTGAAACGCATTCCTCAATCAATGTGCGAGGGTAGAACCATCTTGATTTACAAAAAGGGTGACCCAAGAAATCCTGCAAATTACCGCCCGATTACTTGTCTAAATGTAATCTATAAAGTCTTCACGACAATACTGCAGAATCTGATCCTACAGACAATAGAACCAATATGGAGCAACATCATCGAACAACGCGGTGCCAAAAAAGGAATGGCCGGTGTAAGGGAGAATCTACTGATAGACGCTAGCATCTGCCAGGATGCAATACAGTATAAGCGCAATCTCTCGATGGCTTGGGTCGATTTCCGTAAGGCTTTTGACAGTACATCCCATCAGCTAATCCTAAAGCTATTGCACCAAATGGGCATCCCACCAAAGATAATTCAGACCATTGAGGAATTAATGATCAGATGGAGAACAACTGTGGTTATTAGGACTGGGCGAACCGAAAAGAAAAGCGCCCCCATACTGTTCCGGAGAGGTATATATCAGGGGGACTCTCTCAGTCCGCTTTTATTCTGTATAACGCTAATGCCACTTTCGCTAGAGTTGCGCAATCATCACGGTTACTGTGCAGGTCGACCTAATGACCGTAAATACAAAGTGACCCATCTATTTTACATTGACGATCTGAAGATGTACGGAAAGAACGAACAGGAATTGAAGAAAATGGTCGAATCGGTCCTCGCTTATGCCGCCGACACTGGGATGGGCCTTGGCCTGGAAAAATGCGCCACGTACCATCTGTTGCGCGGCAGGGAGTGGATATAGGGGACGACATGCAACTACTAGATGGGACTACTATCTCCCGATTAAGAGGCGACGACACCTATACGTACCTCGGTGTCAAGCAAAACAGAATGAACGATGCTAAAGCGGTCAAGGAATCATTACTATCGAAATACAAAAACATCCTACAAAAAATATGGGCGTCTGAACTAACTGCAAAGAATAAGGTACTGGCCACTAACATTTTGGCGGTTCCCACCCTCTCGCACACCTTTGGAGCAGTAAAGTGGAATGTAAACGAAATACTGCAACTTGATCGAGATACGAGAAAAGTACTTACCCGCAATCGAAGCCACCATCCTCATGCTTCAGTTCAACGATTAACCTGTGCAGAAAACGTGGCGGAAGAGGATTAATTTCCTTCGAACAACTGTACGCCAAAATAACAACGTCGACCGCGGTGTATATCTTCCAAACACAGGACCCATTGCTGGACCTTGTGCGACACCACGAGAATGCGGGCCAAGGGGCATTCCTGTTCAAGGCTGCGAAAAGAGTGTGTGATGATCTTGGCTTGAGGGTTGAGTTTGTTACGGGAAAAAGGATACTTGGTAATCTGGCGCTCTGCACTCCAAAGGAGGTGCGGAACAAACTCCAACATCACTACGCAGATGCACTTCTCAAGGACCACATACAAAAGGCTTTGCATGGCTTATACTTCAAACATCTAAAAGACCATCAGTTGTCAGAAGCCCTGACATTCTCTTTCCTCCAGTTTCCGTCGCTATATTCGGAGACTGAGGGTTACATAGTGGCGGTCCAGGACGGCGTATTCCACACACTGGCTTATCAACGCAACGTCCTCGGTTTACATCTGGATGACATTCGCTGTAGAGCATGTAAGACAACAGAGGAAACCATAATGCACTTACTATCAGCATGCCCAAAATATGCTCCAAACTTATATATATCTCGCCATGACATGGCCCTAAAAGTTCTATACTTTCGATTACGTCATCTCTATGGCATTGACCAGCAGTTATTGCCGCCGTTTCAAAAGTTAGACCTGCCTGCAACGGTTTCCAACGAGAGCTGCAAGATATTTGGAATTTTCCGTTTCACACTACAGCGAGAGTGTCCGCCAATAAGCCAGATATGGTAATCCTGGATTATAAGGAGAAGGATATGTACGTTGTCGAGATGTCCTGCCCGTGCGACACCAGAGTGACTGAAAAGGAGACGGAAAAGAGAGAGAAGTATTTGGATCTGTTATACCAACTGCGGCTTACTTACGAGGGCTTCCAAATCCATTTCATACCGATTATTATCGGCTCCTTGGGCGGAATCCATACCACGATATTGGAACACCTAAAAAAAAATTAAAATACTCAAGAAAACAAACCTGCACATACTTACCTGTCAACTACAGAAGCAGGTCATACTTGGGTCTCTCCGGGTCCTGCGGGCCCATGAAGCTAGCCATACACCATCCAGGGCTAGACTAACCACTCGCTGATCGTCTACTGACGAAGCAGGTGGAGAACCTTCGGTGATGAGGCGTATTCGCGAGCTGCGCCGAGTTACCACAGACACCGGCACCGGTTCGGCGAAACTTCGCGGGGATACGTTAGACAATTAAGAGTCAATTAACAGCAGTGAGTGGGGGGGCTGGCGGGCGGCGTTCCTGCGGTTTTCCGCATGGGCGCCGTTTGCTCGCCTTCCGCGTGAGGACCCCGGGGAGCGGGTGCAGACCCTGTGTCTGTAGTCGTTTGCTGGGCCAGGTGTTGGGGTGGAGGTAAAAAATATAAAAAAAAAAAAAAAAAAAAAAAAAAAAAAATAATAATAATAATAATAATAATAATAATATAATAATAATAATAATAATAATAATAATAATAATAATAATAATAATAATAATAATAATAATATAATAATAATAATAATAATAATAATAATAATAATAATAAATAATAATAATAATAATAATAATATAATAATAATAATAATAATAATAATAATAAATATAATAATAATAATATAATAATAATAAAAATAATAATAATAATAATAATAATAATAATAATAAAATAATAATAAATAATAATAATAATAATAATAATAATAATATAATAATAATAATAATAATAATAATAATAATAAATAATAATAATAATAATAATAATAATAATAATAATAATAATATAATAATAATAATAATAATAATAATAATAATAATAATAATAATAATAATAATAATAATAATAATAATAATAATAATAATAATAATAATAATAATAATAATAATAATAATAATAATAATAATAATAATAATAATAATAATAATAATAATAATAATAATAATAATAATAATAATAATAATAATAATAATAATAATAATAATAATAATAATAATAATAATAATAATAATAATAATAATAATAATAATAATAATAATAAAAATAATAATAATAATAATAATAATAATAATAATAATAATAATAATAATAATATATAATAATAATAATAATAATAATAATAATAATAATAATAATAATAATAATAATAATAATAATAATAATAATAAATAATAATAATAATAATAATAATAATAATAATAATAATAATAATAATAATAATAATAATAATAATAATAATAATAATAATAATAATAATAATAATAATAATAATAATAATAATAATAATAATAATAATAATAATAATAATAATAATAATAATAATAATAATAATAATAATAATAATAATAATAATAATAATAATAATAATAATAATAATAATAATAATAATATAATAATAATAATAATAATAATAATAATAATATATAATAATAATAATAATAATAATAATAATAATAATAATAATCTAATAATAATAATAATAATAATAATAATAATATAATAATAATAATAATAATAATAATAAATAATAATAATAATAATAATAATATAATAATAATAATAATAATAATAATAAAATAATAATAATAATAATAATAATAATAATAATAATAATAATAATAATAATAATAATAATAATAATAATAAATAATAATAATATATAATAATAATAATAATAATAATAATATAATAATAATATAATAATAATAATAATAATAATAATAATAATAATAATAATAATAATAATAATAATAATAATAATAATAATAATAATAATAATAATAATAATAATAATAATATAATAATAATAATAATAATAATAATAATAATAATAATAATAATAATAATAATAATAATAATAATAATAATAATAATAATAATATAATAATAATAATAATAATAATAATAATAATTAATAATAATAATAATAATAATAAAATAATATAATAATAATAATATATAATAATATAAATAATAATAATAATAATAATAATAATAATAATAATAATAATAATAATAATAAATAATAATAATAATAATAATAATAATAATAATATAATAATAATAATAATAATAATAATAATAATAATAATAATAATAATAATAAAAATAATAATAAATAATAATAATAATAATAATAATAATAATAATAATAATAATAATAATAATAATAATAATAATAATAATAATAATAATAATAATAATAATAACAATTACTTTATTGGGGGGGTGTCGTGTAAACAGTTTTTATAGCAGACCATAGAGAAACATCACAAGGGGTATTCCGCTGAGATTCTTCTGACCATTTTAAAGGTAATTTTACAAAGGAATTGGCTAGCAATATCAAAAAAATATAGTTCTGTTTAAAAAAATCGAAGAAAATGCGTTTGAATTTCGATAAATTCTGCACGACAGATTTAACACCCTGTACATATTTGTACATTATACCATTTTGAAACATATAAACTATTAGCCCCTAAATTGATAACAAAATGGTAACTCACGACACTACATTTGTTTTCTGGTTAGGTCTTAAAATGTCAGAGTCTGTAAATGTCAACATTTTAACAAAAACTTGCAATATAGCCAAAACTAATTATCAAAAGTGCACATAGCTGTATATCATTGCAAAGGTAATTTAAGTGGCTATCAATGGAATTAATAAAAAATATAGCAATCTATTTAAAATAAAAAAGTTGAAGGCGGTTGCGAAAATTTGGAACACCCTGTATATTTGTAGATAATTTTACAAAATGCGGCGTGGTATACTATATACGTACAAAAATCTCATTTCTCCATCTTTGGTCCGCATGCTACACGGTAGGCTCAGGCTTTTAGCCGTACATGGAGGGCCAGTTTCACCAAATTGTCTATTCCAATTACAAGTGATGTTCCTCGTTCGAGGATCAAACTCACGACGAAATACACGCTGCACCGCAGTCGCAAACACACTTTTACTAAATTCAATAAAGCTTTAACTCATAATTTCAAATTCGCATATTTTATAATAATTGTCTTTCAAATCTTCTCCCCAGAGACAAAGTCAACTTCGTTCGGAGTTTCCTAGAATTTAAAATACTCGTCCTAAGAAAGGCTTAAAACATTCAGAATTGAATTTGCAGTCTAATAGCTGCGATCGTAAAACTCGAAATTACAAATTCTAAAGGTACGACGTTCGATCAGCTTTCCTATTGACATGCATAGTGAACGGAGAGTTCTTAAAATTCCTGAATATGTTAATTGATTTTATGTGGTATACACTTTACAATCCTATAATCTTAGAAGACATTTAAAACGCTATTACATTACCGAACCTCTCTTGAAATGTAGAACTATCTAGCATTGTAACTACACCTTTTATAATCTGGTAATTTATTACTTATCTTATTTTCTTTTTACTTTTACTAAGTATTCGATATTTACGTTTTAATTGCATAATTATGAGCTTGTCTGCTGAACAGGCACGTAAAAACTGCCCAGGAATTCGCCAGGATTTAAAACAACGCGGATGTGTGGGTGGTTGAAATGTTAAGAGCCAATTAATGAAGCGAGCGTTGTTAAATACCAATTCGTTTAAATGTAATTGCTATCAGGTTAATAATTACTTTTCCAGATGACACACATTCCATTATTCCTCGCCGCACAGAACACGAATATTTCAATAAATCATTTTTAATTACATTTTCTATACGCTTATGCTTTTAATTTTATATTGCTTCTGATTTTTATACTCGTCTTTTTTCTGTTTTCCATATACTACGTTTCTATCTGTTTATTCACCGTCCTTTGAAAAAATAATTTCATATATAATTCTATTTCAGTGACATTTAAACTATTTTATTATCCTCTCTTCCATTGTAATCGATATATTTCGCATGGATATAAAACTTATCGGATACTAATTTTTGTTATAAACGTGATAACTTACTTAACTTGAAACTTCCATAGCGATTGCTTTTTGTTTTTATGCGATGGCATGTTAAACGTCAAATTGCGTTGTTTCAGAAAGTTATCCGCTGTAATTAAATTATGGATAAAAATATCCTTGTCGTAATAAGTAGAAAAGAAGACCAGAGTTTCAACAACGTACACAAATTTTAAATTTTTTCCTGCATTAAGCTGATTGTCACCGTCTAGGGTATTTTAAGCCTCTAAAAGTAAAGAGTCCATAACACAGTTAATGTTTATGGCAGATGCTACGCTGGCACAGGAAAGCTTAGTTTCATGGAAAATTAGGAATTGACCATTTGTTCGTATTTCCCTGTTAAAAAAGGGAAAGTAAAAATCGGCTATTAAGCACGCTGGTAACTCAAGCTAGGAATGGTTAGCCAAGAAGTAATGACGAATATGATATCAACTATGTGATAAATGATCATGTGATTCTAAAACATCTGCAATATATAGTAATGTTATAAAATTTGAAAACTTGTTTTTTATTTAGTTAAAAAACAATTTTCAGTCGTAGATTTGGGAGTATCACCTAGATACCCTCGGGCAGTTAAAAGAGAATAAATTACAAATAGTACAAATAATAAGAGACTTGGACTTTGCTTTCAACCACCATTACAAATAATAACATTTTGCAAAAGATAAATTGATGGAATAAAAAAACCTCAAAATTTGACGTTTATGCGCGCTCTCCACGTTAGCGCGTCACGTAACAAATTAAATAAAATGTTACGTAACTTACAACACGTGAAATTGCTTTAAAAATTGAAAAAATAAAGGGGCCCTGGGACTGTATAAGCTGTTGCGGAAACCGAAAACGAGTCAGAAAAGGCTTAACCCAAACATTATGTTGCCGGAGCGGCATCAGCTGAACGACACTATTCATGACACTAATGACTAGAGCCCGGTAACAAGGAGCCGTGCCATAGCCATACCTGCCTAGTATATAAAAACAATAGTAAGAAAATAGAAAAAAAATAACAGAACTAATACATAATTACATATGTGAAAAGTAGTGAAACACTCACCCTTTTAAGCAGCCTTGGCTACGGAACAGTAAAACTAGAAGCACCATTATCAGTATTAACATCATATGGATAAGAGTGGCAACAAGTTGACACCATTAGATGTGTTTCCACAGTTGTCTCGGTGAGCGATGTTCGCCGTGGTGAGAAAATGGGTTTATATTTTGAAGAAGAGCGTTCAACATCTACCGATGTTATACATGGATGATTAAAATACTCTTTGTACTTAGTCAGTGGATTATTCGATACACCATCACAAATTTGTTTTAGTGTGCTAAAATCGGGATCTTTCTGTAGCACACTCTCGAACTTTTCTAAAACGCGATTATATTTTGCGTCATGTATAGTCAGTAGCTGTGTATGCACTCCGTCCATAATTTGCAGAGATTCCAATAATGATAACGATCTATTTTGTAATTGGTCTATTGCGTCAGCTAATCCTTTATAGTAGCTACGAATATTTTTTAAATCCGTTTCAACGGAAATATCTTGAAATTTTGACTGGCTCTCCTTAATAGCTGCAGCTTCGGCAGGATTGAATTGTGCAACAACAGCTTTTACTATTTTGAAATGTTCAGCATAATAAAAAGCTGCCTGCAACCATGTTCCCCAACGTGTAAGAATTGGCTCCGGTGGTTGACGAATACCAGGACACTCTATGTGAAATGATCGTAGGCGTTTGGGAGATTTCAAAAATACTTTTTTTGTACTTGCTATTAATGCAGCATTGTCGAGAATTGTCGAATGGTTTCTGCCACAAGATGTAAGGCATGCACTTTACACGTAACCATATTCAAGAAGAGAACGCCCTGCCGAAGACATTATCGCTGCGCCATCGCTTATAAAGATCAACACTTTATCTTTTGAAATTTGAAATTTTTCCAACGTACTAAGTAATTGCTTCGTAACCAAAGAAACTGCTTTTTCAATATGCGTTTCATTTTCTTTTCCACGTCATTGCGTACAAATGCAACATGCTTACGTGCCGTTTTCTCCGTTGGCAACCGCAACTCGGGGTTGTATTTGTCCCAAGAGTCCTTAAATGGTTGTTTATCGAGTAAGCCTAGTGGCAAATTACAGTTTATCAACATAAGAATTACATAAAAATAAATGCACTTCTCGGTGGCATGCCCAATTTTCGTTTTCTATGCTGTGCGGAATTTACGTGTCTTGTACAGTTCCACTTCTTATTTGACATCAAATGTATTTTGCACACTTTACAAACTATCTTACTCCCGTTGTAAAACAAATCGGAGAAGTTAGAAATAAACTTATTTACTGTGTCTTGAAAGGATCGTTTTTTAGCCTTCGACATGTTCACTAAAAACTACAATTAATAACTACGCCTGTATCAATAAAATCAAAACCCCCTGTCCGCTATCCAATGCTAAACTGAACTGAGTGATGATGATTTGTCGCGTCGTATCATAATCGACCAGCCCTCCCCTAAACAGTCACACCGCCGCTGCGATTGCTCTCCAGTTACCGGGCACTACTAATTACAGAGCTCTTAGGCGGCCCTTAGTCGATCAACAATATTGCACAATATTACAATTGAACAGAAATTCGAGCGGGTTTAAATTTTATTGCACTATATTTTTTCATTGTACCGTGTATGATTAATATTGCGCAAATCTTCAGACATGTTGCTTACGAGAAAACATTGACACTTATGGACAGTCAATGTTATTATGTAAAAATAATTGGCCGTTTGGATGATGGGTGTAATTCAGTAGTATTGCACAATTAAATTATTGTACAATGTTATTACAGGTCAAGGGGCCGCCTAATTGGTTGTATTAATGCTACAATATATACAGTGCATTTGAGATAACGCTGGCCATGGGTATTTACATAGTAAAACCTTTATGTGATGTTAATGGTCTTCCTAAGGGGACTGTTTGATTTATTTTTTGTCCACACGATTTTCATGAGGCTTTGAGACACTTTATGCCTTGGAACAAAAGTGTAAAGTCGAAATTAAAGAAAAAAAAGTAGCAGCTTTAGTGGAAATTTTAGGAATTTTTAGATAATGAAACACAATTTTGCAGCTAGAAATCTCAGCCCGTGTTGTATCAATCAAAGCTACAGCTGATGTTATTCAAGCAATTCGCTAAAAGCTGACATGTAATTCAGAATGGCTCTTATTTATTTAAACAAAACAAAGTACACTAGTAACACATAAAGGAAACAAACAATTATGAACAAAATTTTATCAAAAATTAATTACCTATATAAACTAAACAATAAAAAATACACTCTCAGTACAAAAAGGTAACAAGCAATAAATTATGAAAAAAATTGTATCATGAAGTAAGTTAACTAAGCAAGTATTCAAACTGCTGACCAAACGCTGCTAAACGAGATCCTAATCTTTCTTAAAAGTGACGTTTCGCATTCTGAAGATTCCTTACTGTTGCTTCTGTAAATGCTTCCACTATGTTCTACCTTAATTCGTTGATGTCGAATATTGTCAGAAGCCCTTCTTGCAATTTAACCCCAAACAAAAAAGTCCAAAGGGCTTAAATCAGGGCTTCTTGCCAGCCACTTCAGCGGCCCATGACGACTTATGCATCCATCGGAAAATTCATTATTCAAAAATTCTGTAATTGCCCTGGTGCCATGTGGTGGTGCCCTATCGTACTGGTAAATGATTCTCCTCTTTACAGGTATATTACTAATAGCTGGAAGAATTGTGCCTTTCAGCAATTCCAAATACTTTTGGACATTCTGTGAACCGTCGATAAAAGCAGACCAACAATGTGTTTACCTAGAATGTCGCCCCACACGTTGACCCTCTGAGGAGTTTGAGTATGGGTTTCTAGAGAAAAATATGGTTTTCTCGTTTTTTTTTCAATACTTTCAGCGTTACTTTTCTTTTTCAATGCATAAATGTCTCAAAACCTCACACAAATCGTTCCAACTAGGCATGGATAATAAATAAATCAAACGCTCCCGGTAGTAAAACCATTAACATCACATAAAGGTTTTACTATGTAAATACCTATTACCAGTGTTATTTAAAATGCATTGTATATAATAAGATAGTACTAAACCCATTTGCTACCCAACGATGGCTGAAAATGGTCGGAATATGGGGTTGAAATCGCACTCAATAGTCCAGGCTTCGATGTGCTGGATATAGGATTCCTTCGTTTCATTCAATCTCCAATTATGTACCGCGATTAAGGAGTTAATTACGCTACTGGTCCTATTTTCTATCAAATTCTATTAACTGCTCACTGCTTCTCTAACTACTTCAAATAATATTTCCTCGAACTTCACTGATTTGTACTTCGTCTACGGTTAGAGTTCCTACTGCGACTATAATCTAATTCATTTTCACGACTTGTTGATCCCATTTCCTTAAATTAGTTTTCTTAGCTGATTTCTCGTTCTTCCACATTTCTCCTAATTCCTTTCCTCTATTAATTTGTTAATTAAGATTCTTATTTTTTTGGGTTACAATTGGTGTTAACAGTAAATTACCTTTCTACAGCAGTTTTTGGGAGGGGCTAAATATTAAAATTATAATAAATGTATGAAATGGTGGCTGTTATTGTAGAAACACAACCGACACAACACCGACAGCTAATTTTCGTAAAGCACTACGATTAATATCGTTAAATACCTGAACTACTCCTTGACGTAGCTGTCCTGTATTATTATAATTGTAATTACTAGAGTTGCTCAATTTGCGCCAACAGCCAGTGGTGGGCGCTTAAAAGTTTACACCAAATAAATGGTCAGAAATAAAATATAACACGTGTTCAAACACTTACCATTTTAAGAGTCCTCCGTGAAATCACAAAGTGAATAATGTCTGTTAAATATCTGCAACATTAGATATGTTTCCACAGTTGTTTCGGCAAACTGAGTGCGGCGTGAGGAAAAAGTGTGTTTATATGCAGAAAACGAACGTTCTACATCTAGTGACGTTATATTTGCGTAATTAAAATAATCTTTGGAACAACTTAACGGTTCTGTTGACGCACCTTCACAAATTTGTCTACATGTGCCAAAATCAGAATCTTAATAGTATATAACCAAAATTTCCAAATACTATTGTGCGCTTGTAAACTTGGTTGCACAATAAAACCACTATGGGTGAGCCCAGTGGTACTCATTATATCGATTAAATAATCCACAATTAGAAAAACTTGTTTCGTCAATCCGTAAAACAAGATTGATGAAATTAGTTCGTCTTACTTTATTGATGAACCATCTGCAAAATGCAGTTCTGCATATACGATCATTTAGTTTCCATATCCGAAAAATTTGAAATTTATTTTTTCAAAATCTCATCAATACTAATTAATAAAATAGGGTGAACCGCATATATAAAACTAATTTGACAGTTCAGTTAATTAAACGGACACGATTAACTAAATGTTTGATTTAAACCGAGAAAGAAAAATACTACTTTACCATGTAAAGATCCAATATGTTGTCCATTTAACATAAAAAAGTTTCTACCTGTATCTGGAAAACCACCATCTTGAATTTTATTTTATTGTGAGCTGCAAGTGTGCCAAATTAAACCAAATGACTTTTAGCTGGAGCGCTTTTCCATATCTTTTATGACTGCGGCATTTTAATTTCTAAACTGTTTGAAATTTTAAGTTTTTCTCGGCGAAATTTAACTTTGCACTCGAAGCCGCACAACTTTACCAATTTGAAGAAACCTCTATACCTGATACCCATAGTAACCAATCCAATTTAGGACGTACTGTTTACTGGGATGTACAGGGTTTTTCATTTTATTGTGACCACCACTTGTTTTCGTTACTAATGCAGATACAAAAAATTTTCCGAATAAAAGTTGTAATGTTTTATCATATATATATATATATATATATATATATATATATATATATATATATATATATAGATGTTTACCCTTTAATTCTGCATTGGTCCTATTTTCGATATATTTACTGAAATATCTTTCTCAGGGTTTCTACTCTAAATTTTGTTAAATTTTCAAATTTAACTCTATTTAATGATTTTCGTAGGTTCGGGGGTATCCCTAGATACCCTTGTGGCAATTGTGAATGAATTTGTAACTTAGTGAAATCAAATTAACGAATTTTTACGATTTTAAAATTAACTAACCTTAAACTTTCGAACGACGCCCAGGTAAATAAACACTCTGTTTAAATACACACCACAGGAACTGCTTGTTCTGGATATTTAACCCAATTTGAATTTCTAATAATGACTTTCAATACACCACGAACATTTATCTTTGGATTTTATTCACGACAAACTTTGATTCAACCAAGGCCGAATCAAGATTGATGATAATTGAGGGCCTCCTTTCTCTTTCATTTATTTTAAATCGCGAAAGACCGGCGATTGTTTTCTTCCACAGCCAATTTTGATAATTTGCCTAAATAGAAACTACCTCTTGATGACTTTCAATCTAAATGATATTTGTACTCGAGAACGAATGCAGTGACTTAACCAGGAGGTTGTTTGTTGATGATTCTGTGATACGAATTGTCACCAACAAGCTTTAAAAGAGAAAATCCACTACGAATTTATGGAAACCTTTCAGATAAGGATTTAATTGACGAAATATTATCTGTTGTGCTTTGAAATTTACGTTGTTGCTTATTCCAGACGATTTTTACATTAATTTAGAAGAAGTAATAGAATAGGAAGATTGATAAACGAGTAGAATTGTCCATGATACCCCACACTCGTCGTTATCTGGACTTATAATTAATTTCTACCTTCCTCGCCCCAAGGACGGCTGGCTGAGGGGGGAAATGGTAACGCAAAAATTACCAATTATCCCCGCAAGAGGGATATTTGGTTGCCAACGAGTGGCCAGCCTGACATTTACTTCAGTACCGAAATGACAACCGAGAGAAATTGTCGTCGTCGTAAACACGACGTTGAACATAACATAACATTACATATACTTGGTAGCACTTTCCGTAATGCTGTCCGTTATGGGATTGTACGTACGCCAAAACTGTCGAAACGGTTCTTTATCGAGTAAGCGAAGCGGTAGATCACAAACAATAAACATCAAAAGTAAATCCAACTTAAATTGGGTTTAAGGTGGCACGCCATTTTTCCAATTTTTGTGCTGTTTATACGTCTTTTACAGTTGCCTTTGTTCCAGAACATTAAAGGTATTTTGCAAACTCTACACAATACTTTAGTTCCATTACAGTTCGAATCCAGAGATTCACTGATAAATTTAGCGGTCGTTTATTTTCCTTGCGTACGTTAGACATACTTACATACATATATTTACCTCTATAATTACGACTAACGCTGCGAGGGGTTGATGAAGAACTATTGCAATGAATCAATGATTTCATTCGCTGAGGTAGCCCGTGCCGATTCATCTGCATACATACGTCGCGTTGTGGGCACGGCAACCTCACTTCTAACTTGACGCGAAGTTCCCTGTGCCCAGCCTAGTGATAACTATCAGAATTACATGTAGAGGACGCTCCTAACAAAGTATATATTTGCGTTTTTCAATGGGACACCTGTATGTTTTTCTACTTTTAGATAGCCCTAAACCTCCTAGTTCCAAATATATAAATTTATGTGAGACTATTTTAAATAATTGGCGGCTCACTTTACTAAAAACGTAAACAATGTAATCAGTAGGAAATACATATGTATATGGAAAAACAAACATATTTGACAAAAATTTATTCACTATTTCATTTAAATTTAAAGAAACTGCTCAAAGCTACCTAGATTGTTGTCTAGGCACAACGATATCGTCTTCTTAACTTTTGTTGTAGGAATTCAGTTATTATTTCTTTCGTTTAAATTATGAATTCATGAATTTGCTCTCTGATAGTGTTAGTCCAATGCTTACATTAGAATCGAAATTCGCTTTTTCTTTTAAGAAGCCCCATGAGAAACAACCTAATAGTGCTAAATCGGGGCTGTTGGGTAGCCATTGAATAGTCCCAGTATTGACAATCCAAACCGGGAATTGAATGTTTAACTTAAACCGCTAAAACATTATGCGGTGGTGGTCTATCTTGCTGCCAAATCATGTTGCCTAATTTATTTCTTAAGGTGTTTTGCGGTAAGTTATCTACTTGTGGAACAATTGTTTCCAAATAATATGTTTCCGTACCTTTGCACTGCAAGGGAGATGAGGAAAGATTGAATATGCTTCCGCTATTAATTTGAAATTATAAAAAATGGACCTAATTGCTTTATTTTGGAAAATTCCACATCATACTGTGTATTGACTTCCTTCCAGACTTTTTATTTGCATTATCTTTTCCCTTCTATCATTTTTTCATTTTCTCTAGCGCCTATTTTTTCTATTGGGACACGGGAAGTAAAAAAGTGGACTCATCTGTTCATACAATTTCATTAAAGAAATTAGGGTCATTGTTTGGATTTCCAAATATTTGTTACCAAAACTGCAACCTTTTCCTCTTCTGAACTTCTGTGAGCTCTTAGGCCGGTAATATTTTATACAACTTGTAACTATCAAGTGCGATGGATTGTGGAGATGCTTTTATCTAACTCCCTTGCAGCAGTTAACAAACTATTTTCCAAATTTTATATAATAAAATTAGGAAATAAGTTATTTATTAGTGAGACGTATTGGCAAGTATTTAATTTTTAACTCCAAAATACCGTAACGTATTAATATGTTCTTCATTTACTCTGACGTGACTTTCTTTCGCAAAATTTTTAGTACTTCTTACACGACGGTAAACATTTACAAACGTGTTTACAGAAGGAGTTTGTAAATTCGGATACAGTTCCATATATCCTCTCCTTCTAGCATATTTGTTTTTACTATTTCTTATGTAAATATAGTACATATTTCTACTTTTTCGGCTGTAGTATAACCTATGTTAATTTACAGATTGAAAGCTACCAAAAACCTAGTAATTGTTTTACTTTGACATATCATTTCCAGAGCCTCCTTGCTTTCTAACTCAGAATATTTCCTATACCTATTTAGTAAAATAAGCCATTAAATAGATAAAATAGCCTCATATAATATAATATAATATATTTCAAACCAGGAGATGAAAGGATATTCAAAAATATAAACATATACAGGATGTCCCATTAATAAAACCAAATCTATGTTTTGTTGGCCGCTTCCTGTATATGCAATTCTAATAGCTAATAAACTTTTATTCGGTAGAGATAAGACACTAAAACTTTTATTTGGAGCATTTTTTTGTATCTGCAATTTTAACGGAAATAAGTGGTGATCAAAATAAAATGAGAAAGCCTATATATTGACTTTAAGTCGATAAGATTACTTGTATGGATGAGAATATACAATTAAATACACCCTAATCACTGCAAATGTCGAAAGTAAACGCTATATCGACTTCTACAGAAGTGAGCAACCAACATTGCATCGGTTTTCTGCGAAGGTAGCAACTCGACTAAGTGGCATTTCACGAAAGGTAATTGATTAACAAACAATGAAATTACAACTAATTGCCATCAACCAGCATACATGGACGCGTTTCGCTGTTATACAGCTCCTCAGCATGTCTTTGTGGAAGATGGCAATTTAAGCTGATAAATCATATATATACGAAGTTCATGGATGAGAGTATATAACTAAATATACCATAATCACTGCAAATGTCGAAAGCAAACGCTATATAGACTTCTACACAAGTGAGCAACCAACATTGCATTACATACTCTCATCCATACAAGTTATCATGAACATATATATACGACTTATCAACTTAAATTGCCATCTTCCATAAAGACGTGCTGAGGAGCTGTATAACAGCGAAACGCGTCCATGTATGGTGGTTGATGGCAATTAGTTGTAATTTCATTGTTTGTTACTCAATAAGATTACTGGAATACCTAGTAAGATAACACTTATCTATCCGAATGAGTTTCTTTTTTTCAATTAAAGATTGATTTTGACTTCTCTGGTAAGAAAAAAAAAAAGCAATCGAAAAATAATACTTCCACTAAGTGGCTTGCGACAAAATAAAGAATTTCCCCATATATAATTTTGAACATGTAACAGCATTATGTATTTCAGGATCTGACACTAGCTTACCAACGTTTTTAAATCAATACAAATCGTTGTAATTCCGGAAACTATATATTGTCATCGGATATTGCAACCTTCAGCTTCAATTACCTTACAAGCATAGATTAAATAATTTATATACTCATAGAAATAGACAACTTCCCATGCATTTCAGATTCTAAGACGCCCTCTGAAATTCATTGTGAAACTCTGAATTATTGGCGGTCTATTCAAGTATAATAAATTTTCATGGGAGTTTTCAAAACACTGTTTTCATTTACAATCCATTAGTGGACATATCTAAAATACGTTAACATTAAGAAAAAAAACTAAAACGTTCACTATTCCGTATTAACACTGTACGAGATAGTCGCCATAAATTTTAGGCCTAACAGGCTTATGCAGGTTCGAGCGTATTCAAATTCCGTTGCGTCATAGTTGCATATGCGCGATGTCTACACCATATATATTACGGCTCGAAAAGTAGTAGTTTCTAGAAGCCAGCCAGACAATATGACTAAGGCATGAAAACGTCTCAGATAACGAAAATTGAGTACCGTGCGATCATTAATTTTTTATCAAAAGAAGGGCATACGCCTAGTCACATTAAACAACGTTTAGACAGCGTTTATGGTGATCTATCTCCTTCATATTCCACTGTGAGAAAGTGGGCAAAATGTTTCCGTTGGGGACAACAATCCCTTGAAGATGATGAGCGCCCCGCCCCGGTCGGCCAATTAAACTGATAACGCCTCAAAACACTTCAATTATTGAAGAAATCGTATTGGCAGGCCGCCGTTTGAAAGTGAAGGAATTAACAGTGATGTCTAACATTTCTGAAACAAATATTCGCCGAATTCTCCATAACCACTTGAGTATGAATAAGATTAGTGCAAGATGGGTATCGCATCTTCCTTCTGCTCTCCAACGTGAACGTCGGGTCGAATGTGCGCGCTCGTTTGTTGGGTTGAATGTGTGCGCATGTCTGGATACGACCTGAAACCGTCCATTGTCATAGGAGATGAAACAATGGTTCTGCATTATGATCCTCTATCCAAAAAGGAATCGATGGAATGTCGGCGACCCGAAGAACCTCGTCCTAGAAAGGCAAATGTCGTTCAATCAACGAAAAAGGTGATGGCCACAATATTCTGGGATTGTGAGGGAATTTTACTCATTGACTTTAAAGAGCGGAGTACAACTGTCAACGGCACATGGTATGCATCTTTGTTGCATAAATTGAAGGACAATATTCTTACAAAACGTCGAGGAAAATTGGCAAAAGGTGTCCGACTATTGCACGACAATGGACATGTCCATACTGCCGCCATTTCACAAGCTGCCATCCGCGAATGCGGCTTTCTAAGACTAGAACATCATATAGTCCGGACATAGCTCCAAGTGATTATTATTTATTTTCTCTTTTAAAGAAAGACCTCAGGGGACGTCGTATTAAGGACGATAGTGAGTTGCAAGCAACTGTAATACAACATTTTGAGGGGAAAACTTTAGATTATTTCTAGAAGAGTATAGAATTATATTAATTGTTCGTTGTAATAAATGTATTGAAGTTAAGGGAGATTATACTGAAAAATAAAAATTGTTATATTTTACCAAGTTTATTTTTTCTATATCAGGCCGAGAATTTATGGCGCCTACCTCGTAAATCGATACATTTTCACATCACTATTACTCAAAGGAAACTGATAATTAAACAACAGGATTTGACATCTGGACGATAAAACGAAGTGTAAAACTAAGGAAAGCTATATAGTACATTGTTTCTAGAGAGATATTTATTAATGCATGTGCATTTGCTAACAAATGCGTCCTCTGAAATCCGTAGTAGAACTGATAACTGAGATATTAACCGACTTAACCCTTTATACGGGACATTCTGTAACATGTTTACAAATCGTATTTACCTAAGTTACTTGGCCACTATTGATATTTTCAAACGTTGGTGGTAAGAGAAGGTACACAGTTTACAATAAGTAACTAAATATTAAAAATTCTTGGCCGCAAAATATTTTATAGTAACGATACAAATTTATTTTGAGAAGTAATGTTCTACAAATCGTTTCCGTTATGATACTTACCTTAACATAAAGCTTTTTCTTCCAACATAAATTTACAATTTCTTTAAAAATATTTATTATGTAAAAATGCAAATTTTCAACATGTTGAAGTAGGGCTTCAGCGTCGGAAGGCAATTGACTTCCAATAACGAAATTAATTAAATCTCAACTTTGATTTAACAAATAGATACGCAGCATCTAAATCAATCAGTTAGATAGTTGTTAAATGAATAATGTGGAAGCATTATTGTAGGTATCAGCACATTTGTACGTATATGAATGGTACTAAAACATTTACTTAATATACAATTTTATTTTATTTCAGTTCGTTTATATGAATCCATTTTAAATTCGTTTTACATTTTACCTTTCACAGAATTGATTGCTACCGTCTCAAATTACATATTTCTAAATCCAATTATAGAAACAAGGAGAGAAATACTCCCCCGACGCAGATAAAATTCTTTCTAATTTTAACGGAAGGCATTTGAGAATCCGGTCATCCTGATTAACACCCAGTTTTCAATTTCTCAACTCAAGATCGACACAAAAACTGACGCAAATTACACAAATTGTGAAAATTCTTCGAATTCACAATAAACGTTGTCAAGTGGGAAAGACGAAGATGGGGAGAAAAAAGGTTTTCCGTGCTCATCCAAGAAGAAACACCAGACAAATAAGTTCTCCAAATATTACAAATTGGTTCTAAATTCAACAAAGTAACAAACAAGACAATAGAGTGTGATAGATGCAAAATACAAAGAGAGAACTAGAGATATAGTAAATTTTCAAAATCTAGTACATGTAATAGGATAGAAAAATGAATTTTTTTGCTGTTATTGAAAATCGGCAGCAAAAGAAAAAGACAAAGAGTAACAGGTGGTTTGGTAGAGTAAGAAAACGTACATTTATAAAGGGTAGATTTTAACATAAATCAGTCTTAACAATTTCGTCATGCATGACTCACTTATATCTGTGGCAAGAACACCGGTCTAGACGTGAGGGGATGACGAGACATGATGTGAATATATAAAGCGACTTTTCTATCTAGAAGGTCCTTTGCCGTTGACTCCCGCTTGATCTCTCAGGGAAGGCAGGAATGGAAAGCGACGCGGCCAGTGTTCGACTGAAAGTAAACGTTTCGGAGCGCAGAGACGCCGTCGGTGGGTATCGCTGAGTATTCGGTCGCCAACGGACGCAGTAGCACATATTTTATACACATCAGCATGCATTAAATATAATGCAATAATGTATTTTCCATGTGTTTTCTCCGCTCGAAATGTGCGCGTGTATAAAATAAAGATGTTGCCTTCACTTCATAAAATAACCTCTATGAAAGACAACATTCAAACGTTATGATGTTCAAGAAAAATAGCAATAGCTCAAATTGCCGACAAGAAACGATTTCGGCAATAAGATATTCGTAAATTCATAAAACAGAAAGCTTATTTTTATATGATTTGCGATATGCATCGTAAAGTAAAACAGCATAAATAATTACAATGGAAACTAACAAGTAGCAGCATAATCTTTGTTTTTTGAAAATTACTCGTACCCTGTAAAATATCGGTTGTAAATTACACACAGTATGAAGCAATTTGTATCTTATTCTTAAAGCAATTCTGCATTGACAGTAGATATGTGAATAGGTCGCCAGATTACTGTTCTGTTTCACGTATAGAAATACTATTTCCAACGAAATTTACCCGACCTAATTGGATGAATTTCATAAAAATACTGAATGAATCTAAGAGTAATATAACCAGTTTCATTTTGTAGAATCTTTTGCACTTACCCCATGCTAGTTTATTAATTTCACTTTACAATGGAAAATTGCAACAATGTAAATAGATGGCCTTAAAGTTTAGTAATACTAAATACCAGCGTAGCACTGCAAAGCGATTTTATTAAGTAACACCAAAATTGTGCAAGCATGGCGAATGTGTAAGTCACAATGTTTTGGTGACTCTTAATTTACGGGACTGGTAAACAATATTAAAAGAAACACACTCTAGGTATCATAAATTAATATTAAGATTATTCCTAGATATAATTAATAATAATACAACGAGGGTAGGTCTTAAGTTTTTACAAACGACCACTAGATGGCGCTATTGTGATTTGACATTAGCATTTTCGTAAAATTTGACACTTATTACTAACCTGGGCAAATATGCGGTAACAGCCAAAGGCGTGGCGAGCGCATAAAGTTTACACATAAAATAGAAGATAAGAAATAAATTATAAAACGTGCTGAAACACTTACCGTTTTAAAAGTCTTCCGTTAAATCACAAACTGGGTAACATCCGTTAAATATTTGAATCATTAGATATGTTTCCACAGCTGTTTCAGTCAAGTGAGTACGACGTGCGTTTTTTAATGCCAAAAACGACCGTTCGACATCTAGCATATTTAAAATAATCTTTGAAACAACTTAATGCACACGCACCTTCACAAATTTGTCTTAATATAGGAAAATCGAAGTCTTTCTCTAAAACAGTTTCAAATTTTCGTATTACACACCAATTTTTTTCGCCTTCTACAGCGCATAACTGTGCGTGAACATCATTCACAATTTCAACAGAATCCACTAGCGACATCGAAACATTTTGTAATTTTTCTATTTCCCTCCGCTAGTCCGAAGTAATTGTTGTGAATAGTTTGTAAATCTCCTTTAACCTGACTATCTTGAAATATTTTCTTGCTTTTCTTGGTTGCTGCAGCTTCTGTCGGATTGAATTTTAAAACTACCTTCTTTACTTGATCAAAATATTTGTTGTAGTAAAACGCAGCCTGCAACCATGTTCCCCAACGTGTAATAATCGGCTGCGGTGGTTCAGGTAAATCAGTATACAGTTTATGAAGTAGTGACAGCCTTTGTACTAGCAATCAATGCATTTACTAGTGGAAAACATGTAGGAATCGTTTGTGCTGCAAGGTTTAGAGTATGGATTTTACACATTACATGTAAGAAGTTACCACTGTGTTCTTTAAGAGATCGGCCCAAAGAACGCATGTTTGCGGCACCATCACTCATAAACATAAAAATTGCTTAGCTGAAACTTCAAATTTGTTCAATGAGTTCAACACCACCTTTCAAATCTCATCGGCAGTACAATTTATAACTCTTTTGGAAGCAAGTAAGAAGGAGGATGACGGTCGATGTGGTTCCATTGTACGTGCCATTACATTAATCACAGAATGTTTTTGACGATCTGTTGTTTCGTCAACACACAACCACAGTTTTTTATCTTTCAATTCCGTTTTCGTTCTTTTTTCTATACGTTCACGAGCAAATGGCACTACATTTCGGATCGATGTCCGACTAGGTAATTTACAGTCCGCAAATTTATTCCAGAAGGAGACAAATGCTTCTTTGTCTAGTAAACAAAACGATAGATTACATAAAATAAGAGTAACACATAAATAAAATGTAAATTTTTCTTGGTCTCGTATGCCACTTTTTGCAGAAGAATGCTGTTTGCTGTCGATGTGACGTCGACAATGGCTTCTGGACCAACACATTAAAGGGATTTTACAAACTAGACATTGAATTTTTTGCGCCATCAAAAATTAAGTCCGGCATGTCCACTATAATGTTTTAACTGTGCCTACCATTGGTCGTTTTCGCGACGTACCTAACTGCGACATTTTTAAAGCAAACATAAGCGTACAATCACGAAATAAGTTACGACAGCCTACATATACACAGAACTACTCGCATACAGCATCGATTTAGTATTGACGCTGTGAACGCGTGAAAGAAATAATCGCCGACTCCCCACCACATATCAGCAACAGCACAGAAATCATCCGGGTAGTTTTTTTTTCAGTGAGCATTTAAAAAAGCAATTTTGCGGTTAGGTGATTTAGGTTAGATCTGTTTCCGATGGATTCCACACACAGATACTAACTGGACATTGGTGCTTCAGAACCTACGCGAAACGTTTTAAAAAAATACTACTGACGAGTACACATACTGCAGAAGTACGGACGGCCCAAGTCATCTGGATGTGACATTTAAATGATGGTTCCAAGATGACAGACAAGGGTCCGGCCCCAGGGGAGCCATTTGCTGCGACGGATTTCTCCACTAACTATGCTCTCCACTTAATAAAGAATATAATGAAAGGAAACCGTCTTACTCATAAGCCAAACTAACATGATACAATGCCAACGAATTCAATGGGAAATAAATTAGTTTTAAGCAATTTAGTTAAATTAGTTACTAAAATTATTCAATTATTAACTGTACAGAATTTTTAAGTATGTCTATGATATCTTTCACAACATTCTGGCCAATAAGATAATAAACTAGTTTTAACTCTTTAATTTTGTAATATTAATGTTGGGTTAAAAAACAAGTTTACATACAAATTATTAAGTACATCAATGAAATACAGTTAATCTTGTAGGATCTGCGGAAAATATGATGTTTTGTGCATGCATGAAGGGTCATTAATATGTTTGACAATTATATATATATATACATACAGAGGCCTTATAGGACCATGGCTTCACATTTCTGCACCACCTTCTTCCATTTTTTCCTATCACGTGCTAACCCTTTCCAGTCTCCAACACCCAAGTGTGCCAGATCCTCCCTCACTGCTGTCATCCATTTTCTTCTTGGTCCTCCCACTCTTTTTCTTCCACCTTCTCCAGCTCTTAGAACTCGACTTGCATTCCTCTTCTCTAGCATTCATAACACATGTCCTAAGTATCTTCATTTCTGGGCTTTGATCACTTGCGATATCTTTGGTTTTCTATACAAGTTCATTACTCCTTGATTTGTTCGTCTTCTCCACCCTGCTCCAGCGACTTTCACTCCTCCCCATATCTTCCTCAAAATTCTCCTTTCTCATATTTCCACTTTTGTTTCTATTTGTGTATTAAGGACCCACACCTCACACGCATATAGTGCTGCTGGCTTAACTATTGTCTCGTATATTCTAAACTTTACTTTTCTAGATATGATCTTTGATTTCAACACTGCTCTGAAGGCTCCTACCACA
This sequence comes from Dynastes maya, assembly GCA_029619315.2. Classification (NCBI taxonomy): domain Eukaryota; kingdom Metazoa; phylum Arthropoda; class Insecta; order Coleoptera; family Scarabaeidae; genus Dynastes; species Dynastes maya. Next base: position 24,978,856 of record JAROYE020000002.1, read on the forward strand.
CTACTGCCCTTTGGTAGCCTTTTATTTATTTCTTTTCCCTCCTGATTGGTATTCGTTATTGTTACTCCCAGATACTCGCACTCTGTTACATTTTCTATACAGTACTCTTTACCCCCTTCTCCAAAAAATTTTATCATCTTTTCAGTTCCCCCTACTCTGTTCTCCATCTCCATATACTTAGTCTTTCTTTGGTTTATGATTAACCCGTATTCGCTGGCTGCTTTTTCCAATTTTTTAAACATCTTTTCTAATTCTTTTCGTGTTCTTCTTACCAGCACTATGTCATCAGCATAGGCTATGCACTGCTGCTTGTTGTTAACAATTAGACCATTTCTTTGTATCTCAGTTTCTCTTAGAACCCTCTCGAAAACCAAGTTGAATAGGACAGGAGATAGGGGATCCCCCTGTCTTAAACCCCTTCCAACCTGAAATCTTTTGGATGTGAATCCTTCTACAGCCACTTCACTACCTGTATTTCGAAAAGTTATTTTTATCAGATTTACCAGCTTTAGTGGAATTCCTAGTTCGTTGACAATCATCTAGCAATAAAGGCTGCTTTCGAGATACTCCCCACGGACTGATTATATAAATTCATTTATATTAAAACAGAATATAACTAAATCACATACTCAACAAGTAACTCCAAAAATGACAAGGATAAATATTATATATAGTTGCCTATACTAACGCATTATCTGTATCTGTAAGTCTAAAACAACAAACTTCAACGGTACACTTCTCAATATCAATTTACAAAACGTCCCGAAGTTTTAAAACTAACATCATGCCAAAGTGCCTCTCGAAATCCCCTCTGAATTCAGTCCGCCTAAAAAATAAGTGGTCCATACATTGAAAGAAAAAGGAAACTAAGTAAATCATTCACTGTTTGTTTTAGGAAAATGTCTGGATGTTAGGAATAAAAAATGTATGCAATACATTTCCTAATGAGATGTTATAAGGAGACAGGATATCATTTTCCACGGTAAACATAGAATTTTTATTGCTACTTGTTACATTCCCATATGGGTGTATGTATAAAAGTTGTATACACATTTAATTTTTCTTTCTAAATTGAGAAATTGTTATATCGCCTTCGAATTTGCTATGTTCACAAGTTAACTAAATTTGTATACCTTTTTCATTTTAAAACAGAAATGCCTTAATTCTAAAAAGAAAGCATCAGTATGATGCTAAATAGTAGAATTTGTTTCAATCTTCGAGTTTGATTCAATATAACTTATTCTTACCATCTGACAATATTTTCTAGAACATTTATTGAATTCTAAACAATTCCATATATTTTTAACAGTATCTTTCAAATAATGTATTTTTCTCATGATTCCGGGATCGTATTTTAGATGAGCTTTTGAATTTTTCTTTAAAAATTGAAATTTCAACAGGGCACTCTATATACGAGATTGGTTTGAGGAGTCCGTTCAATGTCAGAGAAATGGCAACACTAGTGCATATCGAGGTTATTGTCAGTTAATAGCATCTCTCTCTCTCTCTCACACACACCAAATTTTAGCCATATTGTTTTATTAATATGTGTTTAGTGTAAATCGTGCAATCCGAGTAGTTTCCAAAAAATTGACAGAAGAGAGTTTCTGCGTCGATAAAAGATTACTGGATGAAAGGCAAATCGCCTCAGAAGACTAAAGACACATGCATACATTACGGTGAATCTACATCTTCGATTAGAGTGGTTTATAAGTGGTTTCAAAATTTTCGGAATGGCCATATGAATACAAATGACGTTCTGTTGAAGCCGCTACCCCAAAAATCATTGGTAAAATCTGATGGGTGATAGAAGAATGAAGATGTGTAAGATTGCTAATGCGATGGGCATCTAAAATGAATGGGTACATAATATTTTGCACCAACATTTGTACCTACATGAGAAAGCTGTCCGCAAGATGAGCCCGCGATTGGTCACAGTTGACCAAAAACGAAATCATGTGATGTGTTCCAAGGACAGTTTGTAGCTATTTCAGCGAAATCCACATGATTTTGGGCGTTGTTTCGTCACTGTGGACGCCTTATATCAAAGGACGTTCCGGATAATAGATTACCAACGGAGCGTCTGCACCAAAAAAAGCGATGGGTTGCCAAGGAATAATATTCGTCGACCAATTGGACCGTTTAATAACCGAGTTGCAAGAAATACCTTCACGATTGGCCTACAAAAAAAGACTACTGCCATCACGACAACGTACCGGCTCATTCCTCTGAAATCGTGTTCGCGAAATAGAAGGTTCCAACTCGTTCCATACCTTACCCGCTCTTCAGATTTGGGTCTCTTGGACTATTATCTGTTCCCCTGACTGGCGGGAAAGAAATTTTATTCAAACAATGATGTAATTGCGGAAACGAATGCCTATCTTGCGGAATTGGACCAATCCTATTATTCGGAAGGAACCAACAAACTGGAGCAGCGTCGGACAATGTTAATTCTGATTGATTACAACAACGCGGATAATACATAGAAACACAGCATAGAAACAACATTATAAAGGAGTACCTCATGAAACTGATTCTGCCTTTGTGCTAGTTTATAATACGAATAAAATATTTTGCACAATATTCATATAATTCGTTTATTTTTCTACAATATTTATCTCGTACAAAGGCGTTCTCTGGTGAACATAACACTACAGAAATATTCAAACACATTACAAAAAGTACTCCTGGAGTATATGAAATCCTCTCCGTGTAGGTTACCCAACCGGCAAATAGCTTTAATGCATGAAATAGAATATCTGGTAAAGTATCGTCGAAGATTCGGTACGAGTTCATATTTTCTTTACCTTATTTATTTGTAATGACTTGTGGATTCGTTTCTTGTAATGTTTATTATATTATTTGTTACAAAATTATTACAACTCATTGCTTGAGGTTTTCGTAATTCGCCTGTATTATTAATTTCCAGTCTCTCTAGCCTGGGGATGTGTATATACACGAAGCCGGTCGTCTAAGTTATTCAATAAAGAAACTGTGAGTATTTGGTCCATTTTTTTCATTTTTCTGCAATGCAAAGTATCTGTGTGTGTACATTTCATTACAGTACAAGTCAGTGAATATATGAATTACTAAGTCAAAAATTTTTTTTTTAATTTCTTGATTTTAAAATCAAGGAGCTTTAAAAAAAATGAATTATTAAACAAGGAACGGCTAAGAAAACGAAATATATTTTTACAATATAAATTGCTAACAATAAGTATACATGTAGGCAAAACACTAGTTAGCTTTGTATCTTGTATTTATTGCAGGTTACTATTACTCTATTGAACGGGGCATAATACCCTAACAAACAAAGCAAGACAGCCAACGCAGAGATTATATGTTTACATCGTTTGAAATTATGCGATATGCGTATACCCACTACGTTAATTAAAGCTGACTTATTTGCAATTACTACGAGTTCACATTATCGACTCTATAGATCAGCATTCACGACGATGGCCTAATAGGCGTTCCTCCTAAAATAATTTGAAATGTTGGTAGGCAATATTATGGATAAGGATTTTTTTTATGGCAACCTCAATTAAATCGGAAACAGATAACAACTTTCCACTCGTTCAACGTCAAAATCACTGTGACTTTCTCAGTTTCTCCAACTCCCTTTAGAGCCTCCAGTCTCTATAGCGGGGGTGTTAGGAGATTAATATAACATTAGTCAACGATGATCTTGGGGGAACGATTAAATAACTTGTCTTCTGTCCATTTTCTTCATATCCTAAATCTTCAATTTTAGTGGAATATTTTCCTACAACAATTTACAGTATAAATTCAATTGTATCTTTAGCATAATTTCATAAATTAAGTATCGTTTGTCGAGTAATTGCCCTGAATATCAGTAAATGTTTTAAAGATTATTCGTAATGTCAAATCTCTAATAACACAGAGTTACGCTTTAAAATTGGATACCTTCATGGCAGTTTGTCCTCTATAATGAATCTATTCTCTAGAATAACGAAAGTTAATTGAAATTTAAAATCAAATTCTAATTCAAAAGGTATATCCTAACTGGCCATGATCAAGCAATCGCTATAGCGAATAAAAGACTCAGGGGACGTTTAAAATTTTCTCAATTTAGGTTAAACATCCGTTGTATCTACACGTACTTGTCTAAGTGTCTTGTGAATCTAAGTCTCTAATGCTTAAATTCAACATTAATTACGAAGTGTGAAGTCTGACTATTTAAAAGTACGCGAGATTTTTGAGAACGCGTAACCACAGAGTTTCTATTTGAAACGTTACAATTTGAGGTTAGTTTTCACTTTTTAAATTTAATTCTTGTAAAACGTACATATTGGGTGTTAATTTTTAATTTAAACTGCCGAAAGAGTATCTACTGACACTCCCGGACATACAGACCCTAAAAGTAATTAATTTGGAATAATCAAATTTTCTCCCGTTTATAACATTACACATTTTGGCGTCCAACGAAGATATTTGCCAATGTCAATATGATTAAATATGAACTGCAAATATGAATTTGCACGTACCATCGCTTTCATAAAAATCTGGGACAAGCGTTACTATTATGACATTACCCATTTTAAACATGTCTTTTGTAGAATATTAAAAAATATGTCAAATTGTCTGTCAGTATCAATCGTAAATGGACAAGTCATTGTCACAAGATTGAAAAAACGTAAAATGAGCTTATAAGAGTTGCCTCAGATTTTTATGAAAGTGATGGTACATGTGTTTTACGTTTATAATTCGTGTTACATCCCTATACAGAATTGTGAATTCATTTATTTACTTTTAGTTTTTTTTTTATTTTAGTACAAATTGTTCGATTGTGAATTATAATTTGAGAAATGTATGACTCATTTGCATAGCTATCTATTCACTTTAGGAAAGAAACACATTTATTTCATTTATCTTAATCCATATAATTCAGTATTTGTTTTTCGAATCCTTTGTACATTCTTAATGTTTGGAGAGGTTATATAAATTTATAATGTCTAATATAGCAAAAATATCAAGCTTCTCTACTGTTTGAACCTTTTATTATTTTAGCATATATTTTCATAATTTCTAGAACATTTGCTAGCTTTTTATAGAATTTTAAGAATCTAGAATCTAGAGTTTTGACCAGTTTAAAGTAACCAATTTAAAATAATGATAGATTATTACTGTGATTAATATGGCAGAGTGCAATCTTGTTCATAAAATTTCAACCAATTTAAAGTAAATCATTTAAAAGAAAACACTGAAATTTTAAGATTAACAAGAAGTCTGCAGAAGATTCGAGACTGTATTCCGTTTAATTAATTATTCTTCATTCGCCATTATTCTATGCCATATTAATAGTAATTGATAATGAATACATAACTAACCGTGCAAATTAGAAACGAAAGTTCTTATTAAAAAGGAATATGTTCGTTCACTGAAAAGAGGACGTGATAATTACTTAATGTAGATACAAGATAAATGTTGTTTGCACTTCTTCAGTCGAAGTGCGTTTTTTTAATTTTCAAATGGTTCTAAAAAGTTAGGTTGTCATACAGTGTTGTTACCATTCTCATTAAAAGGTTTTCTTGTATAAACGTAAGTGAAATATAATTAAATCACTGCAATGACATACTTTATTTATTTTTCTGTCGATATAGACTTATGAATAGAGCAACGCAACTGCGCTGAAAGCCAGTGGCGGACGCATAAAAGTTTACACAAAATAAATTAAATGTGATACATTTTAAGAGTCCTCCGTGAAATCACAAAGTGGATAATGTCTATTTAATATTTGTAACATTAGATATGTTTCCAAAGTTGTTTCGGCAAAGTGAGTGCGGCGTGAAGAAAAAGTGTTTTTGTATGCTGAAAACGAACGTTCTACATCTAGTGACGTTATATTTGCGTAAGTAAAATAATCTTTCAAATAACTTAACGGTTCTGTTGACGCACCTTCACAAATTTGTCTTAATGTGCCAAAATCAGAGTCTTTATCTAAAACACTTTCAAACCTTTCTAAAACACAAAATTTCTTGCGTCTTCTATCGCGCATAGCTGTGCGTGAACATGTTGCACTATTTGCAAAGATCCCACTAACGACACCGAAGAATTTTGTAGTTTTTCTATCGCATCCGCTAGTCCCACGTAATTGTTCTGAATCATTTCCAAATCTGTTTTCACTTGACTATCCTGAAATTTAAAGCGGCTTACCTTGACAGCCACAGCTTCCTTTGGGTCGAATTCTAAAATCACGTTCTTTATATTCTGAAACTATTTAAGATAATAAAATGCAGCCTCTAACCATGTTCCCCAACGAGTAAGAATAGGTTGTGGTGGTTCAGGAATACCGGGGCATAGTCTATGAAATTCCCGAATACGTTTTGGGGATTTTACAAACACAGCTTTTGTATGTGCTATTAGAGCGTCTACCTCGGGATAACATTTTCTGATACTATCTGCTACGAAACTGAGAGTATGAATTTTACATGTAATATGCAACAAGTTAGCACAATGTTTTTTAATAGATTGACCTACAGCAAGCATGTTTGCGGCACCATCACTCATAAACATCAACAGTTGATTTGTTGAAAGTTCAAACTTTTCCAATGTATTTAACACCAACATTGAAATTACTTCGGCAGTGCATTGTTGTATTCGTCTGGAAGCTAGTAAAATTGAGGGTGACGGTCGATGTGGTTCCATTGTGCGTACCATTACATTAACCACATAATGTTTTTTACGATCTGTTGTTTCGTCCACGCATAACCACAGTTTTTTATCTTGCAACTCCGATTTAATTCTTTTCTCGACATGCTCACGAGCAGACGGCACAACTCTCTGTAATGTTTCTCTCACTTGGTAACTTAGAGTCCGAATATTTATTCTAAAACGGGACGTATGCTTTCTTCCTTAGTAAATGAAACGGTAAATTACATGCAATAAACACATAAATTAAATTTAAATTTGTCATAATCTCGTGTGGAATTTTTTTTTTAAACATGCCCTGTACTATTTACGTGCCGTAGACAATCACTTTTCGACCAACACATTAAATCTATTTTACACACTACACATTGAATTTTAGCGCCATCACACTTTAAATCAGGCATTTCTGCAATAAATTCTCTTATTGTGTCCAACTTTGGTCGTTTTCGCGACGTAGGAAACATTTTCAAAACAAACGTAGAATTACGATATAGTATACGACAGCGTAGATGCATACACAACAGATCGGCTTTCGAGTCGCAGTTATACTGACGCTTATACCGAATTGTCCCGGCCGTGTTTATTTTGTGTAAACTTTTATGCGTCAGCCACTTGCTCTACTTATGAATCACTGCTGCATTAAGTTCACATATAATTTATTATTATCTAGTTTGTAAAATAGTAATGGAAGTTATGTCTATTCACCGTTCCATTTCTGTGAAATGTAGCTTCGTCTCCAAACAGAACACAATCAAAGAAACCTTCCTGACCATAGAGTTGTTGTTGAGCCCATTCACAAAAAACAACTCTGTGGGAAAAGTAATCTTTGAGTAACACCTAGTGCAACTAAATTTTGTAGGGATGGAATTTATACTTATATAGTATTCTTTGTACACACCTTCTACTAATATCTTGTAGGTACAAAATTTCACGTTGGCTACTATGTGGGTTTTCTGTAACGGCTATGAGCACATTAAATTATTTTTTCCCCATAGTAACAGTCTTTGTTCTTTCGTGTTTCTTGTATACTACTGAGTCTGTACGATTAAAACGCTCCACCAATCTTTCAAACGCTTTCCTATCAGGCTATCTTCGTTCAGGATATTTCTGCTGTTAAAAACAGAATACCCAGTTCATTTTGGAAAATATTGGCCGTTTTAAAAATCAAGTTAAACGATTGACATTTATCAACTGTGTCTAATAGTTCGCTACTTAAAAAGTTAATTGCAAATATTTCATGGATAACTTGATATATTGAAATAATTTCTATGATCTTCAATTTTTTCTAATAATTTGAAACTTAATAGAAATAAGAGTACGTAATATACCCCTTCTACTCTTGATATAACATACATGGGCGTCCATTTGAAAAAAATGAGAAAATCGTAAATTTATATTTTAACTTACCCTGTATAAATGCAACACTCGTGGAAACAAATTACAGTTCATATCAAAGTAAGAGTATATTCCCAAATTCGTGGTAGCATTGAAACGATTAGGTATTCATTATTTATTAAGATACGGGTTATTAAGTTTATCTTGTTTTTAGAATAAAATTGACCATAACTTTTCAAATACCTAGTATAACGTAATGAAACCCTATATTGGCAGTATGGAGGAGATGAGCTTAACCAAAATTTAAATTAATATATAGAGTGTCCTATTTAAAAAAACATAAGTTCGGTTCACCCTGGAATTATGTAACGCCCTGTATAAATGTAAATAATTTTAAAATGTTATGTTTACCAGTGCCTATAATTTTTATTATAAAGTTTTTTTTTATATCTCTCTTAATAGCAGATATATCGAGCTTTGCCACATTGTTGCTCCACCCTGTATGTACATACATACATATGTATGTATGCCTCGTGTTAGTGAATAAGGCTGTAGTACAGTTTACAGCGTTTCAAATGTTTCCCGAAATATTTGACGGACCGTTGATTTGCTTCTACTATTTTCAATAAATTCTTAAATAAATCAACGTTCAATCCTGTATATAAGAAAAAGGAACCGGGATCATGATTTAAGATTTCCAGAATTAAATCTAAATAGTCTTCGTATTGTTTCTTTTGAGTGTTGATGGAACGTACTCGCCAACGATTCCTCTCTTTTTACATTTATTCTTAAATTTGTTCGTCATGATTATTGCAGAAACTGCTAATAAAGACAGTATATAACATTTTTGTCATTCCATCCATTACAAAAGAAATTATTAACAGATAAATTAAGGTTATGATATGACAAAGTAAACCGAAATGTTACTTATTATTATGTCAGGAAATTGTTTTAAGAATTACGGCAGAATATTGCAAATAATTTCACGCTAATCCTAACGATAGTTTCACGCTGCCCTATGTGAACGCGCCTTAAGCATTGGCGCACCTCCTGGAGCCATTGGGAACAAATGGAAATCTATCTTACTCAAGCTATTGAGAAATGGTTGCGCACAAGTTGTGGAGATACGGTCTCTCAATATAATATCGCACCTCTACCGAACGAAGACTAATCCAGAACTGCTTCCATAGCTACTGTTATTAATAACTTTAAAACAGCTGACATCTAGTAGTGGACAGAACAGTATTTAGTAAAAGCGATTGTGTTGCGTCTGAGATATGTTTAAAAGGTAACCCCTTGGAAGAATGTAATACTAACGACGGTAACGATGAATTAGAACTAGAAACTAAAAGTAACCACGATATTGATACTGGACTATTGCAAGAAGGACATGTTACTCCAGAACCTACCATTTTTACTGCAAATAGGAGCAGAACTGAATGTTTCTGTAGCTCTTCCAAAAGCTAATGTAAAAAAAAAAACGCAAGTGAAGACAGCCCGCTATTAATATTAATCAGCAGCCCATATAAAAACAGTTAGAAGATGGAAAGGAGAATAAACGGCCAGTAAAGAAAAGTGACACCCACAGCTACACAAAAGAAAAATGTTTCCAATATTGAGGTCGAATTCAATCGCCAGGACCTGTATGACTTCATTTGTGAAAAGAACTCTATCGAGGACATTATACAGTGTCAAAAGTGCAAACAATGGGTTCACGAAGTATGAGATGGGCGTCATATATTCTCGGCCTGATACAGAAAAAATAAACTTGGCAAAATATAACAATCTTTATTTTTCAATATAGTCTCCCCTAACTTCAATACATTTATTACAACGATCAATTAATAATTCTATACCCTTGTAAGAATAATCTAAAGTTTTTCCCTCAAAAGGTTGTATTACAGCTGCTTGCAACTCACTATCGTCCTTAAGACGATTCCTTTTTGGATGAAGGATCATAATACAGAAACATTATTTCATCTCCTGTTACAATGGATTCCAAAATCGGTTTCGGGTCGTCTCCACACATGCTTAAAAACGAGCGCGCACATTCGACCCGACGTTCACGTTGGAGAGCAAAAAGAAGATGTGGTATCCATCTTGCAGTAATCTTATTCATACCCAAATGTTTATAGAGAATTTGGCGAATACTTCTTTTAGAAATGTTAGACGTCACTGCTAACTTCTTCACCTTCAAACGGCGACCTGCTACTACCATTTCTTAAATAATTGAAATCTTTTGAGGCGTTATCACTTCAATTGGTCGACCGGGGCGCTCATCATCATCAAGGGATTCTTGCCCCAAACGGAAACATTTTGCTTACTTTTTTACAGTGGAATATGTAGGAGATAAATCACCATAAATGCCGTCTAGGCGTATGCTCTTCTTTTGTTAAAAATTTATGACTGCGCGGTACTCAATTTTTGTTACCTGTGACATTTTCATGCACTAATCACGTTGTCTGGCTGGCTACTAAAAACTACTGCTCTTCGAACCGTAATATATACAGTGCAGGCCTCGCACATGTGCAACTATGACACAACGGAGTTTGAACACGCTAGAACCTGTATCAGCTCGTCAGGCCGAGAATTTATGGTGCCTGCCTCGTATGTGCCAATGTTCGACGTGAACCTAAATAAAATATTTGTGACAGATGCCATTGAAGTAGAATATAAAAAACTGCTGCTACGGTATTACAAGCTTGTTTGGTAAATCGTACTTTTTCCAGGAACACTAAGAATTTTTAACCTAATGCTTTTTAATGTATATATCTTGTTAAATGTTTTATTTTGCTTTAATAAAGGCTTCTACTAAATTCTCAGTTATTGATTTAAAAAGATTTTATAAGCAGCAACAGCCACAATCTCAGAAGGGGTACATACGATTTTATCGGCTTTATCCTACTGCTTGAACGTTTACTTAACCTTCTAGTTGATATGTATATCAGGAACAACAGAATTAAGCGAAGCACACCTGAATTTCATTTTCCTTTAATACCTCAAATAGATAATTATCTAATATCAGTTCCCGTGAATATCTCGTTACTCATAATATCACTGCATCTATCGTACAATTGTAATTATATTTGACATCATAGTACGTTTGCATGTTGATTTGAGGAATCGAATAAGTAAGCTTGCGTTTCCTTACCATAATAACTCTTTGATCCTGCTCCTTAAGGAATAATATATACTCACGTCAGGAGCAGTAGCACGAGTTAATTAGCCGACTAGACGTGTGGCGTATGTAGAAATATATACGATATGTAGTGCCTAACGCAAATGTATGGTAAGTTATTTATGAACATACATTTCTGCATTTGTATATAAATATATATGACATAGGCTGTTCAGGAACAAGTTGCAGGGCTCCAACATCTCTTCCCATATCTTGAAGTTGTTTTCCAAATTTTCCTAAACACTCCTTGATAACGCATTTCACTGCGCATGAAAACCATAAATTATCTAGAACCCTATCTTATTTAATTCCTTTTAACGTTATCAATTTCTTCGATAGTTTACTATTTCTTCGTGCTAGATTTATTTGCTTTCATATACTTTTTATTTTTTTTACTATTAAATGATAATTAACTTAGACTTTTCCAGATTTTCTTTCCACTGCTAAACCATTCATTCTTTTCATATCAATGTAATACAGGCACACTATGTATATCCCTTTGTTTTTTGCTCGTTCTTATTCTGGTTCCTTTTAAACCGATACGAAATATAAATATTACTTAAGATAGGTAAGATAGGAACTTTAATTAAATTCAATTAAAATTAATTGAATGTAGTTGCGTCAGAAAATAACAACGTGGGCACTGTTTTATTTAAAGTAATTGTGTTCCTGCGAATTAAATTTAGACTAAACCACTAAATTTTTTTTGTTTCAATTTCGGGTATTGCTTGGAATTCCGAAAGTGATAAGTATTACACCCTGCATATTTAATTTCTGTAGAATATTGCTTTAGTAAATGAAAGTTATATAAGGAATAAGTCATTGAACTTTACACATTGATATTCACCCAACCAGCAAACGATACCCGGTATAATCTTTACTATTTCAAAACCGCATTTTAAAAGATTTTAATTAAATGTTCGATAGGACCAATTTAAATTCAATTTGGGCAACGGTTTGTTCTCACCGTTCCACCTTTTAATTAAGTTACTTGTTAATTGCTTGTGCTAATTGTTGAAATATTAATTATCGGCTTTTTAATGGATACATAGCAAATACGATTCGATTTACCTGATTTATGTTCAACTTTAATTTGTACCTGTACTGCGTTTTAATTGCTTATAATGAAATTGTGCCTATTCTATAATTGGATGTAAATTCCTACAAGTAATAAAGCTAAATATTAATTAAACCGAAAAGTGTAGAGTAAATTTTCCGAAAATTATAAAATGAGTTGAATTATTCAATGTATGTATACGATTTGTATTTGTGCATCCTTGGACATTCTTAATACAATTTATGTTAACAGTTCGGAGATTATAGATCTTATTCGCATGTATTACGCCAAGAAATCAGCGAATATGTCCATTATTTCCAGAATTATCAACTTAATTAAAAATGTCAACAAAAACAGATAACCAAAACCTTTATTGCTGCATATCGTTATATTTCTTAAATTAAAGTATAACATATGTGGTATCGTTGAATTCGACTTTCGATTACTTTTTCAAAAACATAAAACTGTATGTGGTGTTCTATTTAAAATAAGAACGTTGATGTCACTTCCGGTGACACCGGAAATAAAATTGAACTGCCGATAACGGCAAAAGTTGATTCGCAAAAAATAGAAATCAACTTATTTTTTTCTGAAAACGCTAGCTTCTGTCGTTCAAAAGTTAGCATGAGGGGGGAACACTTTAGGATGTATAATGCAAATTGACACTCTGCAATAATTTCAATTCTTTTTTTTGTATTGAAATGTAATGCAACCTTTACCGCATGCCACTTTGCATTGCTCTGTTGAAAAGCAAGATTAAGCAGTTCTTATATGATATGGTTGCCCATATCAGACTTCCGTAGAAGACGCCATGTAAACTACACAACTAGGAAAATCAACAGCACATGGAGGTGCTTGTAGATATAATGTATGTAATTACTAAGTGCACCTTTAAATTGGAGATAAAAAGAAGCTACTAGTGACTGCAAATGCTTTAAGAAACCAGAATACACTTACATTTGCTGCCAGAATTTTCCTATAATTGCCTTGGGTCCAACAGGCAAGATGTTAGGTTAGTTGTTTTACAGGATTAATAGATTACATTATTTAAAATAGCGTGAAGTAAACTAATAAATAAGTAAAACTGAAAAACAATAAACAGTAGCTTCTATATTAACTTACCCCCTTTGATATATCCATTTCTATCCGCTGGCGAATTATGAGCTTTACATTTAATGTTACTCTCTGTTCTATATTTCTATAAATTTCCCTTTCATTTTCCCTTCTATTTACAAATATACGCAGCAATAATAATAATAATTGAAAATATCAAAATTCGACAACGAAAATACGTACATATTTTAAGATATTAATTAAGAATTATTTCAAATTAACTTTTATGCTTTGGGCAGTTTATCGTTAACACGTGTTTTCCAAATAAACTACATCACATCAAATTCAGTACTTTGAATTCAAAATGAAATCAACATGGTCCTGGGGCAATGTTCATTTTAATGCCGCACAGCCTACCATTTGTGAAAGAAATATTATTACAGCATTAACATATAGAACGATTCAACTCACCGATTCTATATTCAGAAGCGATATCCTTAATAAAATAAAGCAAATATACGGAACATCCAACAGCATTGAACTTATTAAGTAATAGTAATTTCTTAATTTTATGGGAAAAGGAAAAGTTAACTGCATACAGGATGTCCCAATCTTCTGGAATTGCAGAATTGTGCTTATCTTGTAAATGATAGGAGGTCAAAACTTTCACATAATGTAACGGACACCATAAGGCATCTTCCAGAAATATTTCTGTATACACAGAATAATCGAGTCCCAAATCAAATACTCGCTTTGTTATTTTAAAAGGAAAACGCTGTATGTTATTACAGATTTGATTTCGCCATCTGGAAATAAACCAATATAGTATAGATTTCATATGCCTATTTCTAACAGATTTTCAGATATTTACAATTTTACCCTCAATCTCCTAGACTTAGATACATCTACTCTGTTCAAAAAATCCGAAATACAAATACACTTTATCGTGAACTTTTACAGGATTAAATTGTATAATTGGCTCTGCCTAGGCGTAGTATTACAACACCGTCGAATTATACAGGCTATTGAGTATTGAACACCAAACTTTGACAAATTTAAACACCTGAAACGTCATTTTTTAAATGCACCCTATCCACCGTATAGGAAATTTATATCTCCAACGTTTTTGTGTAATGATGCATATGTTCAACATTGGAAGTAAAACAAGTATTTACAGTTAAACGCGAGTCCTGCATTTGGATATTGCATCTAATTGGTTTCCGATGTTAGTGTTGTTTGGTTACTACGGCAGCAGTAAACAAAGCAGTTACTAATTGTTGATTTGAAATTTTAAGCTTAGGTAGCTACTTACGTAATCAATTACATTAGAAAAGTTAATATATATGATTTACGTACGAAGTTAAAGATAACACAAGCATTCTAGAGTGCAACACTTAGTGCGCGAAGGAAAGTCCGGATCCCCAAAAAAATCATTCTACAGCTACAACTAACCTGTTCCTGGGATATCTAAGAGTTCCGTAAGAGGTTGTGACTAACCCTGTATATTCTTGTGATGAGACCCTGCATATATCTCTATTTTTTTCTGTATTTCAAAATAATATCATGTACATGTAACAAAAGAAAATAAAATCAGTAATGCCACGTAAACAATTTTAATGGAAGTTTGTATGCACAAAAACAAGAACAATAATTCTATTTCCCATATTCTTTATTTCAATCCGAACATTGCAGTCGGAGATAAATCTGTTTTTTTCTTCATTTCGCAATTCTACCTGCAAATAATGAAATTTAACCTCACAGATTTCCCAAAACTAAATTTACCGCTCACAAAGGGTAACTGAAATAAAAGAAATAAAAGGAAATACGTGTTTCTGACGTTGATTTAATTTTGAAATCTGGAAACTATGCGATGAAACTTAATCTGCTTTTGGTATTTTAGTCAACGTAGTATACTTTTAATATTAAATTACCACAAGGTATCGTAAGAATACAGTGTACTTTTTTCCCTTGGGTTTGGAAAGTTTCCGTACTTTATAGGTAAGCTAAAATATAAGCTGATGAATTAATTTTAATTAAACTAATTGTAAGTTTGATGCAATACTTAAAAAAAGAAGCAATCAAAAAATAATTAATAAGTTTGGAAAATTAACGTAAGCAGAAATAACGGAGTACAACGCAACCATCAGGTTGTAACTCCACCAATAAGGAAACGCAAACAGTTTGGAAAATCCTAGTTTATGTAATTTTCTTCATTCGGGAGTAATTATACTTTTCACCAGGGTGAAAATATGAAAATTCTTCTAAATATTCATGGAACTTTAAAACACCCGAAATAGTACCATATATTTTTTCTGTATCCACCGTACAGGAAATTTATATCTAACGTTTTTGTATAATGATGCATAAAAGTAAAAATAAAACAGATATCCAGTTCTCACGTTTAACTGGATATCTGTTTCTGTCTGCATTTGGATATTGCACCCAAGTAGTGTCTGGTGTTATATTGTTTGGTTACAATGACGACAGTAAACAAAACATACCGGCATTACTGTTCTTGACTGTTGATTAGGCACAAGTGGATACTTAGGTAATGAATTACATAAAAATAGATTTATGTACAAAGTTAAGGATTAAGCAGGTATTCCGAGGTACAACACTTACAAGCAAACTGACAGAACTGTGACTCTCCGATTTCGATGAAACTCGGTATATTGGTAGACCATAAAAAAGTAAGGGACACGTATTTTTTTTAGCGACTCATATCCACCTTAAGGGGGTATAGGGTGCGTCCAAAATTACCCCCAAAAACGCATTTTTCATCATAACTTCGGAGCCGCGCAAGCTATCGGGATGAATTAAAAACCAAAATGTTCTACTTCAAAGGGACTTTCAAACGGACCATAGATGAATGCCCCCCCCCCCTAGTGCAGCAGGCGGAGAAAATGTTACCTCCTTTTCACCACCCTGGCTACAATTTTCGCTCTAAACAGGTCATAATGTTTTTCCACAAACTACATTCAAAAATAAAATTAACCTTTTTTCCTTTTTTTTTTCTCGGTTACATATACTAGAGGAAATATTTTTTATAAAGCGCGACCGCGCGCATACATATATTCCGTTATTATTAGAGCAACGCAAACTGCGCTGAAAGCCAGTGGCTGCCGCATAAAAGTTTACACAAAATAGACACGGCCGGGACAATTCGGTATAAGCGTCAGTATAACTGCGACTCGAAAGCCGATCTGTTGTGTATGCATCTACGCTGTCGTATACTATATCGTAGTTCCACGTTTGTTTTGAAAATGTTTCCTACGTCGCAAAAAGGACCAAAGTTGGACACAATAAAAGAATTTATTGCAGAAAGGCCTGATTTAAAGTGTGATGGCGCTAAAATTCAGTGTCTAGTGTGTAAAATAGATTCAATGTGTTGGTCTAAAAGCGATTATCTACGGCACGTAAATAGTGTAGGGCATGTTTAAAAAAAAAATTCCACACGAGATTATGACAAATTTAAATTTAATTTATGTGTTTATTGCATGTAATTTACCATTTCATTTACTAAGAAAGAAAGCATACGTCTCGTTTTGGAATGAATATTCGGACTTTAAGTTACCAAGTGAGAGAACACTACAGAGAGTTGTGCCGTCTGCTCGTGAGCATGTCGAGAAAAGAATTAAATCGGAGTTGCAAGATAAAAAACTGTGGCTATGTGTGGACGAAACAACAGATCGTAAAAAACATTCTGTGGTTAATGTAATGGTACGCACAATGGAACCACATCGACCGTCACCCTCAATTTTACTAGCTTCCAGACGAATACAACAATGCACTGCCGAAGTAATTTCAATGTTGGTGTTAAATACATTGGAAAAGTTTGAACTTTCAACAAATCAACTGTTGATGTTTATGAGTGATGGTGCCGCAAACATGCTTGCTGTAGGTCGATCTCTTAAAAAACATTGTGCTAACTTGTTGCATATTACATGTAAAATTTATACTCTCAGTCTCGTAGCAGATAGTATCAGAAAATGTTATCCCGAGGTAGATGCTCTAATAACACATACAAAAGCTGTGTTTGTAAAATCCCCAAAACGTATTCGGGAATTTCATAGACTATGCCCCGGTATTCCTGAACCACCACAACCTATTCTTACTAGTTGGGGAACATGGTTAGAGGCTGCATGTTATTATCTTAAATATTTTGGGAATATAAAGAGCGTGATTTTAGAATTCGACCCAAAGGAAGCTGCAGCTGCCAAGGTAAGCTGCTTGAAATTTCAGGATAGTCAAGTTAAAACAGATTTGGAAATTATTCAGAACAATTACGTGGGACTAGCGGATGCGATAGGAAAACTACAAAATTCTTCGGTGTCGTTAGTGGAATCTTTGCAAATAGTGCAACATGTTCACGCACAGCTATGCGCGATAGAAGACGCAAGAAATGTTTGTGTTTTAGAAAGGTTTGAAAGTGTTTTAGATAAAGACTCTGATTTTGGCACATTAAGACAAATTTGTGAAGGTGCGTCAACAGAACCGTTAAGTTATTTGAAAGATTATTTTACTTACGTAAATATAACGTCACTAGATGTAGAACGTTCGTTTTCGGCATACAAAAACACTTTTTCTTCACGCCGAAACAACTTTGGAAACATATCTAATGTTACAAATATTAAATAGACATTATCCACTTTGTGATTTCACGGAGGACTCTTAAAACGGTAAGTGTTTTAGCACGTATCACATTTAATTTATTTTGTGTAAACTTTTATGCGTCCACCACTGGCTTTCAGCGCAGTTGCGTTGCCCTAGTTATTATACCTATCTGATTGGTCTTCCGTTTACTATTTATGTGCATTTGGTATCTACCATGAACAATCTATTAGACAGTAAAAAAATCTGCATTTCGATTTATTTCTAGTGAATATAAATCGCGAAAAAATATAGAGAACTTGGGATTATATAATACAGTACGAAAATATATTAAAGTTCGTCATAATGTTAGTAAGCCGCGTATATTTTGGCTTCGATTTCAGATACACGTATTCATATCCCTAAAATAACTTTGAGATTTTTCTAGGAGTTGATATTAGTGCCAAAAAAATTACGTGTATGTCTGTATATAAAGGTGAAACGGTCGAAAAAGAAACAGTGATACATCAGCCATGGCTGGGTTCGCTGTGAATCCACTTAACATCTTAACGATATTAACAACTCTGATAAATAATCATTCCAATAAACATTGGAATAACGGTTATTAAGTTTGTTCATAATGTGTTTCAATTGTGTTACATGTTTTTAGATTTTTGTTTTGATTTTAAATTTACGCCAACACATTTGCGCTTACATCACTTATTGTTAGCCTACATAAACTATTAAATTATTTTTCCTTCCGTATTTTTCGCTAAAAAGATGCATAAGCATTATAATTCGTTTGTATTTCGTCAGTGCGCTGAAAAAATGAATTCAATAAATTGTATTCGTTCACTTCGTTTTGTTAAAGCAACAAAAATGATTATATTAACTAATAAATTTATTACAACAACGAACTACGTTTATCAAATTGAAACCTATTTATCAATGTAATAAATACCTGTTTATTTACTTACTTTGTCAGAAGTGAAACAAACTTTAAGGACTTTTCATCAGATATTCATGGTGTTCATTGGTATGATAAACAGCCATTTATTAAAATGATGAACTCGTTCGGCGGACCAATTTTTTAAAAAGATTGTTACATAACGTATTTTCTCATTGTATTTAGGTACCCTTTTCGTTCAGTGTAAAATTAATGTTTTCAGTTGTGGGTATCATCGGTCAGGATAGCGCGGTTTGTACATCCTGCAGGCGAAGATATAGCATTTTTTTCACTTTTTCCTAGTACATAAATTATACTTATCACCTAATTCCTTCGCTATTGTTAATATGAACTCACACCAAGTCATCGACGTTAATTTAAAGTTACAATTATCTCGACACTTGTTAGAAGTAGACATATGGAATCCATTGGTCTACTTCTACCAAATACGTAATAATATACAGGATACACGGTTTAAAAGAACAAGCTAAGGGGTCTGGTTCACTAGTTTTTTTTTTTAAAGATAATCTATAAGGTCTATTATGTTATCAAAAGATTTTAGCTTGCTACTGTTTACACAATAGGCACAATTTTGCAATTCCAGAAGGTTGGAACAACCTGTATATTAAAAAGCACGTATTAGATGTGAAAAGGTAACATATTTGTAATAAGGCTTATTAACATTATAATAGAGCTTATTAACATGGTTATTAACTCATTCTTATTATTCAGGTTTTTTTATCTATTTTTTTGAACACAAACAAATTAATGCGGATGTAAAACAAATACCAAAAAAATACTGTATAGAGAGAATACACGCTTCAAACTAAAATGCGGCCATATCTGATACAAATATTCTCAGAATTTTGATTTCTAATACGGTAAGAATGTTACTTCGGCTTTTATTGGTCTTCAATCTAAAGAAAACCAACTAAAAAGTAATAATACGGTTTTATTGAATACATGAATATGCCTGTGCATGGCCTTTTTATGGGTAATGTCGCGGAAGAACTTTATTTATTGTCGTAAATTCACCTACTTTTATGCGTCTGTAGTCCATATATACAACGACTCGGGGAAATAAATATATCGTTTATTATGTGTGAAAAAAGTGAGGAGTTTTATTAAAAGGGTACTGAAAGGAATATGGTCTTCGCTGCATCGATATTGCGTAAGAATATAGTGAAAAGAGGATTGTCCTTTTTATAATAGCCTCTGGAGCCTTTCTCCCGCAGGCGGAGTCGTTGTGTGGAACTCAATTTATAAACACGAACTACTTTCTTAAAGCAATTTCGTATATGGTCGCTGAATCCATTATGGGAGATTAAAGTTACTTGTAGATTAAATGAAATAAAAAGACATTATTGTACATTCAGAATTTGCGAGATATACATTTACAAAATAATTGTAATTAATAGAAGAGTTTTTGATAAATACCATGCTTGTTAATTAATCACAATATCTTTAAGTAAAATACAATACAATGCAATAAAGTAAAATTAGATGTAAGTATAGATATACGGCACTTGTATCAGATTTGTGCAAACAACTTTTGTACAAAAATAACGTAAAATTAACAAAAACCGTAATGCTCTTCATAGTACGTTTGTACGACAGCACAGCGGGCCAAATTCGCCAAATAATACAAAAAAAAAAAACTGAAAGTAAGTAATTAATGTTACAAATTCAACAATTTTATTAGTGTAACAAATTGTGTGTACGTTAAATTGAAAATATCTATGTTAACTGGTGCATTAAGTTCTTTTACTGCTAAATTAAATGGATCATTATAACTAACCTGGGCAAATATGCGGTAACAGCCAGAGGCATGGCGAGCGCATAAAAGTTTACACATAAAATAGAAGGAAAGAAATAAATTATAGAACATGCTGAAAGACTTACCGTTTTAAAAGTCTTCCGTGAAATCACAAACTGGGTAACATCTCTTAAATATTTGAATTATTAGATACGTTTCCACAGCTGTTTCAGTCAAGTGAGTACGACGTGCGGAATAAATGTTTTTTAATGCCGAAAACGACCGTTCGACATCTAGCGATGTTATATTTGCATATTTAAAATAATCTTTGAAACAACTTAATGCATCTTCACACGCACCTTCACAAATTTATCTTAATATAAGAAAATCGGAGTCTTTCTCTAAAACACTTTCAAATTTTCGTATACACACCAATTTGTTTCGCCTTCTACAGCGCATAACTGTGCGTGAACATCATTCACAATTTGAACAGAATCCACTAGCGACATCGAAACATTTTGTAATTTTTCTATTCCCTCCGCTAGTCAGAAGTAATTGTTGTGAATAGTTTGTAAATCTCTTTTAACCTGACTATCTTGAAATGTTTCCTGGCTTTTCTTGATTACTACAGCTTCTGTCGGATTGAATTTTAAAACTACCTTCTTTACTTGATCAAAATATTTGTTGTAGTAAAACGCAGCCTGCAACCATGTTCTCCAACGTGTAACAATCGGCTGTGGTGGTTCAGGTAAATCGGGACACAGTTGGTGAAATAGTCGGGTACGTTTCGGGGACATTAGAAACACTGCCTTTGTGCTAGCAATCAATGCATTTACTAGTGGAAAACATGTAGGAATCATTTGTGCCGCAAGATTTAGAGTATGGATTTTACACATTACATGTAAGAAGTTACCACTGTGTTCTTTAAGAGATCGGCCCAAAGAACGCATGTTTGCGGCACCATCAAAAGTTGCTTAGTTGAAACTTCAAATTTGTTCAATGAGTTCAACACCACCTTTATTTTTTATCTTTTTTTATCTTTCAATTCCGTTTTTATTCTTTTTTCTATATGTTCACGAGCAAATGGCACTACATTTCGTGTCGATGTCCGACTAGGAAATTTACAGTCCGCACATTTATTCCAGAAGGAGACAAATGCTTCTTTGTTTAGTAAACGAAACGATAGATTACATAAAATAAGAGTAACACATAAATCAAATGTAAATTTTTCTTGGTCTCGTATGCCACTTTTTGCAGAAGAATGCTGTTTGCTTTCGATGTGACGTTGACAATGGCTTCTGGACCAACACATTAAAGAGATTTTACAAACTAGACATTGAATTTTAGCGCCATCAAAAATTAAGTCCGGCGTGTCCACTATCAAATTTTTAACTGTATCTGCCATTGGTCGTTTTCGCGACGTACCTAACTGCGACATTTTTAAAGCAAACATAAACGTACAATTACGAAATAAGTTACGACAGCCTACATATACACAGAACTACTCGCATACGGCATCGATTTAGTACTGACGCTGTGAACGCGTGAAATAAATAATCGCCGATATCTACTACACTGACTGTTACCGCTGTTTGCCCAGACTAATTATAACCACAGAACGTGCGATGATACTCGAGAACAAATACTCTGGAAATTGAAAAAATATGTGCCAAAATAATAAATAGTAGAGAAACTTTATATTTTTGCTATATTAGATATAAATGTATATATCCTCTCCAAACATTAATTAAGAATGTACAGAGGAATCAACAAAAGAAATATGATAATATGGATTAAGGTAAATGTGTTTCTACGCTATGGTAAATAGATGAATATACAAATGAGCGGTAGACTACCAAAATTATAGGGCATCCGATCGCAATTGCATAAAAATAGCTAAGGTAGAATAAAACTAAAAGTAAATAAATGAATCCACAGTTCCCTACAGGGACGGAACATGAAATATAAACGTAAAATACATGTGGGTACGCGCAGTGGAGCCTGGGTAACAGTGAGACACTTCTCTTTTCGTGATAATTCAAAAATCATTGGGAAAAAATGTATACTTTTAACTGATGGTACTTATTGTTAGAACACATATGGCATACAGCTCGACATTTGTCTCACTGTTACTCATACCTGTGATAGAGTGAGACATTATACCTATATGGCACTCATTATTTTACGAATAAGGGAAAGTAAACTCACTGCAAAATAGTATTTAATATTAGTAATAAAATTTAAAGAAGAACTCCAACAGTAGATATTATTGAAGTAAAGGTTATATCTAATGAACATTGGTTTGGTTAAAATTTATATCAAATGTAAAATTTTGTTTTTCCATATCCAACTGGTTTTGGCAAAATAAGTTTGTGAAATGTTTCCGTGCTCTCTCTCTGGACGAAAAAATATATTTCTTTATAGATCGCTAGTCGATGAAACGAATTTATATGTCGTGGCTTTTCTTATAATAAATGCTTATATAGTTGAGCTTATCGGCGACACCACCCCTATATTATTGGCTTTATAATATAGTTCCAGCTTCGACCACGGAATGTCGCCGCGCGCATCAAGAATGCTTACTCAGAATTCGACCAGTTGTCGAGAAATAAGCAAACACCACGTGTTTATGAATTCGGGGAATAAAAGTTGTTTGCGGTTTCATTGACTGAGAAAAAGGTATGATTTGTGATCTTAATCAAGCACGGTGCACATTGACGAATCTTACCGAATGGTATGTTCCTGTGTCCAGAGGTTCATAAAAAAGTAAGTAACATTTAACCAAATTTATTTACAGAAATTCGAAATTAAAATAAAATTCTTTAACAATAAGATAACATACGTTTCCCTGATTCTTACAATAACAAAGAGTATAACGTTAGATTTGTCAAAATCTACAAAGAACTGGTCGATAATGTAACATACAGAAAAAAGTATGACCGAGTTATTTCATTTCTCGTGCAATGAACAAAACAACCTAATGAAAAGTACTTTTCATTAATCCTTGTATCGATTACACATGAAAAAACAAACATGCATACCTTTCTCTACATCTAAAGAAGATTAAAAACACCATTCCATGGGATATATAAGCATCATGAAAGTACGCTTCCTATATTTTTCTTTGTTTTGATTAAATCTGGAAAAATTTACGAAATTCTTCGCCTAATTTCACGTCGACGGTTCTATTCTCGGCATTCTTCAGCTACTTCCGACGTCATTCCGGAGCAGCGCTTTCTCTCCTATATTGAGAGAAGCTCATTCGAGATGAAGCATAGGAAGACCAAACAGCGAATAAAACATCCTCAGAACGAGTGATATTAAATAATAATGAATATAAGAACGTTTTTACCTGGGCTTTTGAGGAGCCAATTTAAATACTGCTTGCGCAGTATAGAATACCTTCAACCTTTATATACTGCCGACCAAGAATTTAATTGCGTAAAGCAAAAATAGCATTTCTGCTATACGCGCATGTAAGGAATGCATCCAATCAAACCTTAGAAATTGTTGCAATGTGTTGTAGTAAATATAGAACTACGTATGTGTACTAGACATACGTACCTTACTAGGTACATTCAGTCTTTATATTTTTTATAAACGCGATGAGGTTGAAAACGTACAAAAGTAAAAGTAAAAGAAAATCCCAACAGTTTTTCCAAACTGCATCTACAACAAATGATGAGATTTGCTTCTACCTCCGTCATCACATCGTTCCAAAACCCAGAATTTTGGAGGATTTGTATCCACTAACTTTAGATGAAAAGTTTTTATTATTAATCTTTACTACGACCGTTTCAGGAACATTTAAGTTAATTTAAATTATACATAACGCGTATGTAATCTTATGTTTCAAGTTTATGTATTTGTAGAATCACGGAGAAAGAGCAACACCGGTCAGTGATTCGATTTCCTTTTTTGGATGGGAAAACGTGTGCGGAAATCCAAGAGAAGTTGAAAGCAGTTTATAAGGACCATGCACTTTCGGTGACTACCATCAGATACTGGTTTAATTAATTTAAGCGTATCTGAACATCCGTCTTAGATGAGGAGCGGCCAAGTCGTTCCGTTGAGGCGACTGTGGGCGATATGATCAATAAAGTTCAGAATATCGTGTTAGCAGACCGCCGCGTGAAGATTAGAGAGATTGCTAAAATGGTAAACATCTCAATTGAACGTGTGCGAAACATCCTTCGCGAAAAATTGAGTATGAGAAAGCCATCGACGAGATGGGTGCTACGTCTGTTGACGATTGATTAAAAACGGAATCACGTGATAACTTCAAAGCAATGATTGGACATGTTTCAGCGCAATACGAGTGAATTTCCACGGCGTTGTGTGACTGTAGATAAGACGTGGATACATCACTACACGCCAAAAACCAAAGGTCACTCGGCAAAATAGGTTTTCCCGGCGAACGTACAGCAAAGAAAGAGAAGACCATTCCATCACCAGGAAAAATTATGGCAACGATTTTTTGGGATTTGCAGGGCATAATCTTAATTGATTATTTGGAAAAGGAAAGGACAATCATGGGACACTACTAAGCTGATTTATTGGTCCGATTCGACGTTGAACTAAATAGAAAAGGACGCCACCAAGCAACGAAAAATAATATCTACCATCATAATAACGTCCCGGCCTACTCATCCAGTTACAGTAAAAACTCATCCAGTTACGGTACGAATTGATGCCACATCCACCATATTCGGCTAGATTTAGCCCTCTGCGATTTCTTTCTGTTTCCAAACTGGCTTGGAAAAGATGGCTTGACGGAAAGCGGTTCACGTCAAATGAAGAGGTCGGAGGCCTATTTTGTAGAGTACGATAAATCCTATTATTTGGATGGCTTAAAAAAGTTGGAACATCGCTGGATTAACAATAAGTGGTATAGAGGTACAAGGAGATTATGTCGAGAAATAAACTTACCAAATGCAAAACAATTGCATTGTTCTCCTTAGCACAGGTATTTATCATGCCATCCTCGTACATATATCGGTAACTTAAGGCTAACAGAGAAAACAATATGTAGGTTGTATCAAATCGAAAAACAGCCTGTTGTCCACATATTACGCTACTGTACAAGACAAACAAAAATGCGACCATCAGACATGGTCCCAAAAGGCAGAGAGATTACTCAGAGGGCTCTTATATCAAAGGCGAAGCTAATGAAAATGAACTAATAATTGAAGAACCACTATTGATCTGAAAAAGCAATAGTAAGACAGACTCTAATCTAATTTTTCAATCTAAATTCAACGACTTTTGTGATTACATTATAACTTATTTTAAACTGTTTCCGTGTAACTATTTTTCCAACCATTTGAAAGCAAAATGTAAATCACAAACATGTATGTACTTAATAAATAAATTGAAATTTTACTAAAGTAAAGCGTAATTGTTCTGCTTTATATTAAATCTATTGAAGGTATGATAGTTACCGTATTTTAATTATGAAGTGGACATTGGCTTTAGCAAAAAAGAACGATGGAAGAAGGGATTAAATTTGTTGGCTTGAGGAAACCTATCAAAATTTATTATTAACTTCGAAACGAAAAAGTTCATACAAACATGCATATAATTGTGTGAACTTATTAGATTGAAATGTTTTGTAACTGATTTATTCGGGAAATAAGTTACTACAATAAAGATCTAAGAAAGAACATCAAATTTGGGGAAGATTTAGCAACATCAAGAAGGATTTCATTAGATAGGTTTACTTAAAAAAAACTGCTGTGAGCACAAGAAATTATTATTCTTTGGAAAATTATTTTAAAATTTGAAAAGCATTTTGTGAAATAAACTTACAATTAGCTTTAGGTAGGATTTAATTTAGGCAATTATCAAAAAATTTTAAAATTTGTAAAAGCCATATCTTCGATATAATAATATTTATTGAATACCCAGCAGAATAGACCCATAGCGGAGAAAAATAAATGCATAATTTTATTCAAAATAAACTAATAACAACATAGAAATCAAGGCAAATTCAAATTCAGCGCATTAAAATTCCTCGCCGAGTGGACCAATAATGCTCACCACAAAACGTTCGTCCTAGCTGCAGGAATGCGAAATAGTTGGATATTTCTTGATTCCAAACGCGGCACAAGGATATCAATTCGGGACAGCAAGTTGGGTAATTCGATTTTATTGCTGATAATATTCTGAACTAATATTACCTCTTCCCTCAGCGAGTGTAACGAAGCCATCTCTCTCCAGTAGGTCACTGTAAGTAATACCGCGGATAGAATAGCAACCGTCGCTCCTATAGGACAGGTATTTCAAAAATTTACGCTGAATCCGTTCGAGAAGATTAATTTGGAAGCCATAAAAGGGACTGTAGCGTATTCAAGTTTGGAAATAACGCAAGCAAAAAAGACTTTTAATCGCTTTAATGTTAGTGAAATCTTTGCAAGTACGAAAAATAAATCCTAATGATTTTGAAGCAGCAGGAGTGATTTCTGAAACGACTTGAAAAAATTAATTTTTCGCTATATATTACACATAGACTGACGACTGATATTAATATTGTTGATAGTATAGTGAGAACTGACTATCAATATACTTTAGGGAAAGACAGAAAAAAGCATTTATTTATATTCAATTTTAAAATGTTGTATAAACCAGTAGTGAATTTTGTTTACATTAATGTGAGAGGGAATCAATAGTGCAGTAAATTTTAATATCGTCAGCGTAAGCCAACACAGGACAGTATAGATTTAAGAGGATCATCGATATTTCGATAGTTGTAATGCTATAATTTACAATATCGAACGTAACTGTCATTAGCGGCACTTAATGCAAGTTCAGTATGTCCACTCGCTCAACGTCAAAATCCCACTGACGACTACTAGTTCTTTTTCAGCTCCCACTCCTTTTATGGCCTACTTTCGCTGGAGCGGGGGTGCTAGGAAGTTAATTTAAGTCCAGTCAACGACGAACATAGGGAAACGGATAAATAACTTGTCGTCTGTTCTTCACATCTTAAATCTTCAATCCTAATGGGATATTTTCCTACAACAAGTGACAGCATAAATTCTGAGGTATTTCTAGCATAATGTCCAAAATTATCTATCGTTCATCATACGTCACTAAATTTTATTATGGTACAGTTGTTGGCGGTGTTACACGTCATAGAGTAGCATAGATTTAGTCTTCCAATCGCTGCATGGTATGCATTACGCTACTTTTAAAAATAAGAATATTCGTTGGAAATTTATTGTCAAATTATATTTCGAAAAGAATAGTTACCCAAATTTGCTGTGTTTAAACAATCGCTATCACGATTAAAATGAAAGAGTGTAGGGACGCTAATTCGTTTCTCACTTAGAGTCAAGATATTCATCTAGGTAACACGTGTTTGGCTGTGTTCCCGTTTTCTAAGTGTTTAACGTTTAAATCGTACCATAAATGCAAGGTAAAAGTTAAGTTTTATGGTTGAAGAATAAGCAGGTTTCCACTAGGTATAAACATGGAGTTTATATAGGATTATCATAATTCCCAGTTAATTTTCTCTTTTCCAGTTTTAATATTCGTAAAATTTCATTAATTGATTTCTAGTTTAATTTTAAATTGCCGAAAGAGTGTAAACCTTCAGACCATAATTAATTAATTAATTTCGGAAAAGTACATTTTTATTCAATAATATCCTATATTTAACATTACAATATTCTAAATAAGAGTGGACAAAAGTTTCTCCCCTGGAAAACCCCAGAAGTGGAATGAAACAGACGAGATTTATAGCGATTAAAGTAAACCTAATTTACTCTGTTTAACAAGTAAGACCGAAAAAGAGCAAGCAAGACTTTGCTCACACCAAAAATGCTTAGTTTTTCAAGCGAAATAGGATAATCTGTTAAATCAAACGCCCGAGAAAAATCAGTGTGGGTAACGTCAAGCTGACCATTTCCATCAAAAGTCTAATCGATGGCTAGAGAGTGCAAAACTCAGCAAATCTATACAGTATTGACCTTATATTTAAATGAGCAATCTTAAGCACAGAACGAACCAAAACAAGAAATCACAATAAAATGAACGAATTAATATTAAATAAATAAATTGTTTAACGAAATACGGCGATTTATGTCGCTTGTGAGAATGAAGAGATGTTTGTCAGGCGCCTGCTGAAGGCACTAAGTGAACTATTGGAATGGTTGATCTGATGGAAATTGCAAGTCAACAGCGAAAAAAGTGTGGCAATCCGGTTCACAAGGAAAAGGAGGCCATCTCCGAAAAAACATAAAGATCGACAAGACCATGACTTCATGGAGCACATCCGTCAGATATCTTGGTCTAGTTTTCGACCAGCGACCAACATATAAGTCACATGTTGAATTTATTAGGGCAAAATTCTTCAGAGCTAAAAGCTTGATTATTGCTCTGTTACGCAGAAACAGCTTCCTTGACCTTGGGACAAAGATGATCCTCTATAACTCCCGTCTTAGCCCAGTTCTAGCACCTATGGTACTCTTACCTGGATAAGTGCTGCTGCAACACACATTGATAAACTAGAAGTATTACAAAACAAAACCCTTAGACTAACAACCCAGGCCCCCTGGTTTTTCAAAGACGGCCAGCTACGACAAGACCTGGAGATCCCTAGCATAAAGCTATATCGTAAAGAGCTGACAAAAAACACCCTTGAGAGAGCAACAAACTCCCGGAACCCTCTGGTGGTCTAGCTGGCAGTGGTACCCACTGATCATCCTTCATCCCGTTGTAAAGTTGTTTGTTTGTCTGAAAAAATTTTCAACTAGTTGACAAGTCTTCTCTGTTACTTCCCCTCCTACGCGTGGAAATTCATTTTCCACCCTCAAACAGAGAGAAAGAATCTGTCAAAATGTGACAAAGGAGCTTAAAGGCCCTAGCCTAGTTCCAGTAAACATGAGGTGATAATCGATGGCTCGAGATATGATTGCCAAATCCCTTGTGGCAGATCTATACGACATAAATCCATGCTGGAAAGGAGAAAGATAAGGGCTGGTGTCGTAAGAAATACGTATATAAATTAACAATTCAAGTACCTTAGCAAAAGAGGAAATCATAGCAATGAGTCTATAGTTGTTAACATCAAAACTGTCGCCCTTTTTAAAGGTAGGTGAAATTCTAGGGATCTTCCACATGTCAGGGAATACTGTCGTTCGAAGTACTAAGTTGAAGATGGCACGCAAAATTGCTAGCACACTCTCAGTAAGGAATGTTGTCACCAAGGAAACAAGAAATGTTGCCATCACCAGTTATTCATTTGTTCTTCCAATCTTCCATGTAAATAGACTGCAACTAGGAGTATGCCTCTATTGTTTGGTATCCTTTTTATATATTCCATCAAGCTCCAATTGAACGTGTTCAGCGTCGGTTCCTAAAATTCTTGTCCTTCAAAGTTAATGGCGAATATCCGCCTTGGCATGCTTCTTACAATACCCTTCTCGAATCGCATCAATTTCGTTCATTGTCATCCCGTCGTGATTACCATAGCGCCCGATTTTTACACAAATTATTAAATGATAGGATCGACTGTATGCAGCTGGTATCTCACGTAGGATTCAACGTACCTCGAATAGCATCCCGTTATGCCCCAACCTTTACTATGCCGACACCGAGGACCAATCTTCGTTTCCGGTCACCAATCTATCACATGATCAGGAACGCTGAGAAGATATTTAGTGATATTTTCACCGGAGAGTTGGCGCCATGATATATCAAATATAATAGTTTTTTGTATAGTTATGCAATGTTTTAAATCGATATGTATTGTGTTCACAATGTGTATATTTGTCCTGTAATTGGGGTTAAAACCTGTTGGACAATAAACATTATTATTATTAAACCTAACGGTGGTACGTTTAATACCACATCTGGCAAATTAGATCTATGATACATTATGTACTCTTTCTGAGGCTGAGATATTGTTGAGTAAGTGCAAATTTTTTTCTAAGATTCCGTTTATTTAATTTTTCTATATTGATATTTCTGCGTCCCTGTGAAAGTTTTGAAGAGGCTCATTACAATATATTGCAAATTATTAGAGCTTTATTCATACAAAGTTCCTCGACGGCATGCTGGATACTACCGCCAAACTCCATCGTAACTACGAAACGTTGTTCAAAACAAATTTCTTAACATTCTATTGATCCTAGTGCCATACTCGTCAATTTGCTAAATCGAACCAATTTTCTTCGAAGCTCTGGAATCTAAGTTAATTCTATTTACTCCGACAAATTACATTATAGTAGAGCCTGTTTCATGAGAGAAATATAGGGGTTGTAATTTGCACAATTGGCAAGTATTAGTTAAAGTTATTAGCTCTTCTTCTTTAGAAATTGTTGACTTATGTATAATATATACAACATTTTGTAAATGCAATAACTTTTTGTAATGATAATTAAAGTATTGCGTTCTGTTACAAAATTACTGCAATATTTAAACTCAAAACTTAATACCGCTCAAATTACATATTGAAATTATACAAAGAACATTCGAAGTAATTATTTCTTTTTGATGGTATCGGCTTGGAAATTTTTAAATTAATTTTATATTTAATGCATAAACATGTGTTATGAAAACATTATTTTATCGTCTATTTCTTTTCATTTTTAAATTTATGCGATGAAACTTGTGGGTGACGGTGTACGTACAACCGGAGAAAAATACGACGCCCAAGTGAGACTTTCAGATCAAACGACAAGGACGGCGTGCAAGAGCTTGTAGTCCGGGAGCTACAGGTTGTTCGTGAACGACCTTCACCGTCCTGTACTATAACTGACGTTTTATCTCTGTCTAATGTGCGATGGGAATATTCTCTGTTGAAACGAGGATGCCTTTCCCTCCACCATAACCTCCCACATTTCCACAGGACCGCCGTTCCAGCCGCAACTAGTTGCCTATTTTTAAACCCACCGTCCGGATGGTGAGTCCGTACGGTGGTGGTGCCGTACGTTCTCTTTCTAACTTGTGCGCGCACTTCTGCACTTCGGCACTCTCAGTCGTTGAAAGACTTTGCAACCCGTAATTATTGATAATTAAATGAAGCAATGCGAAGGTTTGAAATTTTTAATTTGATTGGATAATCTTTGAAAATGGAGATACACGTAAATGTACACAGAGTTTTACCATTAAATTAAGACCATAAGTACAGATTTATCAGCTTCTTCTCATACTTAGCGTTGGTTTTTCTAAGGAGAGGATTAATTTTAGTTGCACAAAAAGTCCATGAATTTTTCAAGGCTACTACTAATGATGATGCAGTTTCATATTTGTTCTAAAGTAGTTTAGTTAGTGTAAAAAAGTAAATTAGATTGCATTAGATAATTTCAGCTTATATCTTGTTCAAGACCTTCATTAAAACACAAAATCTATGAACTTTCAATAAATGAGCAACATTTATTTAACATAAAATAATTTACTGAACGAATATTCAAAAAGTAAAGTTAAGTACTAATTTAGTTGGTATTACGTCCACATACGAGTGTAGTCTGAAAAGTTTCCAGTCTAACACAGAAATAAGTTTTTTTTTTTGTTAAATTTACTTTTATTTCTTAACATGGTCCCCTTGTAAATCTACACACTTTTCCCAGCGGTGCTCCTATCTCTTTAACCTGTCCATAAAGTAGTTAGCATCTTACTCTGCAAAGTAGGCGTTGGCGCATGTGATATCCTTCGGCAGAAACTTTGGGCCTAAAAAAAAAGTCGCTGCGGGCCAGATCTGGTGAATAGGATGGGTGGATTATCAATTCCAACCCCGTGAATTAGTAAATTTTTGCCATGGAAACCACTGAAGTGTGAGACGATGCATTGTCCTGGTGGAACGAAACTTCTGTCAAGTTGCTTCCGTTATTGTTGTTTCTTTTTCAAGATAATCGATTAACACAACTCCATGACTCTCCCGAAAAATAGTCATCATCACTAAGGTTGGACAAACGAGTGCAACGTCAAAGGCGTGTCGCGCAAAAGTAGGTACGTGAGATACAATATTATTAAAAAATAATATATTCTTACCTTTCATTGACGCCTTGATGTCCACTGCGACAAAATACTGCTGTTCCGGTAAGCGGCGTAAAACTGCAACATACGCAACGCTTCCATTGTCCATTGCCTTCGACGTTGGTCTGAAAACGTTTTCGTGTATTTCGAAAGTGATAGTTCTACATCTAGCGAAGTAGGATTTGCGTAATTCAGATATTCCTTTATCTCTTCTGTGCGCTCTTTTTTATTTAATGAGTTTTGTAGTGATAAGCGACTGTTTTGTAACAGCAATATAGTTTGTAGAACTGCAGAATAGTTTATGGAAATTTCATCTATTTGTAATTGAACGTCCGAATTGGAAACAAGTTGCTGACTCGAATCGCTGCAGATTCATTTGATTTAAATTTTAAAATCACATTCTTCACATTTGCGAAATACTTATGATAACAAAATACTGCCTGGAGCCATGTTTCCCATCGAGTTATTACAGGCTGAGGTGGTAGTGGAAGTTTCGGACACAATTGTTTGAAAACGCGGATATGTTTGGGAGATTTCACAAACACTTTTTTGGTAGATGCTATTAAATTGTTCACCATCGGATACTTCTTTCAAATGGTTTCTGCAACGAGATGATACGCATGTATGAGACATGTTATGTGGAGAAGAGTCGGAAAGCATATTTTCAACACCCTACCAACTTTCAGCATTGTTACAGCTACATCAGTAACTAACATTGTGACTTGGGCTCCTGTGATACAAAATTCTCTTAACGAATCTTTTATCTTCACAATGGTTTCAGCATGACTTTTTTCAATCCTTTTACTGGTTAATAACAGGGAAGTTGGTGGATCATTACGTTTTAAAGGATGTGCTACAACATGAATTACGCTGTGTTCCTATACATAAGTTCTTTCATCCACCCTTACGCAAATTTTCTTATTTTTCAACTCGTCTACCATACAGTTTTTTACTATACCCTGCAAATGGGGTAAATTGTATCGCAATTGTCTATTGGTTGGTAGTTTCCACGAGGGAACATATTTATTCCAAAAAAGACAAAAGTGTTAATTGTCTACTAGGTGTTGTGGGATGTTGCACACACTTAGCATAAAAATAAAGTCATATAGAAATTCTCAGTACGTAATATTGTTGCTTAAATTCAGTACATGACGTTTACTTTTAATATGTGTTCTACAGTGAAATGTATCGCGACCTATCATCCGGATATTGCAAATTTTGCACTGAATGATAATACCTGTATATTCCAACCCAGGGAAACGGCTAATATATTTATTCACATGCTAAAGGTAAACCTCGCTTACGACGATCCATGTTTGTACCCCATCCACTATAATCGCCAGATTTGACCCCCTGTGACTTCTTTCTTTTTCCAAATTTGAAAAAATGGTTTGGCGGAAAGTGATTCACGTCAAACAAAGAGGTCATTACCGAAATAGAGGGCTATTTTGCAGAGTTCGACAAATTCTATTATTTGGATAGCTTCAAAAAGCTGAAAGATCACTGGACTAAGTGTATAGAGCTGCAGGAAAATTATGTCGACAAATAAATATACTAAATGCAAAACAATTGTATTACCTTTCTTAACACACACAGGGATTTATCATACCATCCTCGTATAAGTTACATTCTCGCCTTACTTATTCATTTTTAATCGAATACGGAAAGTATTTCTGGTCAATTATTGATAGCGAACATGCCTTGATGTTCACGAGTCAATTAGGCCATATGTTTTTCTAATACAGAGAAGACCCCGTAACTGAAAACCAATTATTATTTCACATTAATTACATGTAATCTCTCACGACCATTAGCTTATGAAAACGTCCATACTAGCTTCTGAATGAAAATTGCTCGTTATATTTGATGAGAGTTATCACGGTTCGCTAAAGTGATGATGATCAATGGGTATATAATTAAGTTACGCATTACAGCGGTGAGCGTTACACACACTCACATAAACAAATTAAATATACGCAGCTTTCTTTGTATTACCTTTTTTTATTCCATCTACCACCTGGTTATTGCTTAATTTAGCATGTATAAAACTACTTATAAATTAGCAAATTCATCTGTATAATATAGTGTAGTGTTAAAAATTACAACATGGAAGGTAGCCGCACTAGCGCCATATGGAGAGACGTTCATTCAAGTGCGATCCGAGTAGTTGTGTCCGAGCGATCCATACTTCTGATCCATTTTCAATTCCTCAGTGGTTTATATGTACAACTTCAGGTCCTCCTCTCCCTGTTCCTGGCGTTTTATTAGGTAATGTTATCTCTATCCAATGATAATCCCAGGAGTACGGTAATATTACTAGTCTTCGATCCATTTTCTTCACGTCCATAACGTTCGTCTTCCTACAAACAGGTACAGAATAAATTCTACTTTATCTTTGTCATAGTTTCATAAATTAAATATCACTCGGTAAGAAGTGTCCGGTAGTAAATATCCACATTGAACGGTTGCCGGTATTCGCTAACGTCAAGCAGTTGGGCATTAGATCGCGAACTCCTGTAGCATGCTACAGATTTTAACTGATATTTTTAAAGAAATGTAATTTTAGATCACTGACTATTTAATTGTAAGAATTTAAAATATTGTCTATTATGAAATGAGCGGGCAATTACGATGCCCGTAATTTTTGACAAATACTATCAGTAACAAAGGAGCGAAGAGAGACTACAACAATCTGGCTCTTTAGTTTAAGTCGCCATTAAGTGAAGACGTATTTGGCCAAGTGTTTCATTTTCCAAACAAACTCAAATGTTGTGTACGAATTTTAGTTTAGTCATTCAAACGAACGCGGGGTTTTGAATACGTTACCCGTTAACGTCAAACTTTGAGGTTAGTTTTTATTCTTTTAAATAAATTTTTGCAAAACGTTATAATTAGCAATAGGCAATCCAGCCTATGGACCGTGAAAATTAATATTTTTAATTTAGAAAACAAATTTCTAAATTAAAAATGTTATAATAGATAAGAATCGATTTCCAGCAAAGAAATCGTACAAGCAGCAAGATCCTTCAACAGAGGATTTTATTTTCCGACGAATAACGAGTTAGCTAGAAACGGAAGATCACAATCCTTTCAAGAAAAGGGTAGGATTGACATACAGTTGAGTACTGAATCCGATTCCGATTTCAAGTACCATGTAGGTAATTCGGTCACACCCAAATATAGAGTCAGACGCCGATAAAGCAAGCACAAAATTGGAATTCTTCAATGCTAATTTCACTAGATCTTCTGGTCGGTCGCTCTAATTATTTTACGACTATGTAATCCAATCAAGTTTTCATTAAAAACAATTAAAATTTTTATGATAATTTGAAATGCACATATAAATTGTTAGTAATAAACTTGAATTATATAAATCGTGTTACTTACTTGCAAGGAAAGATTCCTGAGAATTTTTCTGATGAAAATTTGTGGAAATGTATTAAAATATGCGCATAGCAATTTTTTATCTGGCAAAATTCGCCTTCAAAGGGGAAACACTTCGAAACTTGTACCATATTTAAGGGTGATTAACGTATATACAGGGAATTACATTTAAGCGGAAGTCTGATGCGTCCCATCTTTTTTTAACAATACGAAAAATTGTTTTAAGCAAAAATTGTTTGCTCTTTAATTTTGTCTAAAACCATATAACATTTTCTAATACATAAGGTGTTCCTGAAGTAAATATCACCACATTGTTAGTTATATCTAAGAGATGAATGAGTTTTATTATTCAATAATATGTAGTAAGGAATAACGTTTACTCCAAAAATAATACTGTATTGCTTGGGCATATTTCTTTGGGCCAAGACTTCCAGTTTCGTTGAAATTTTTAAAAGTTTGCGCGTACAAGACTGATTTATTGCGGGTCGAATAGGATAAGTTTGATTGAATAAATCAAATTCTTCCTGTTGAGTTCTCTTGCGGTCACCATATCCAGCCATCATTAACATTTTAACTTTTTATCTTTCAGTTAGTGCTACCATGCTAATCCTTAGTCTTTGATTGCTTATGAATAAAGATTTGGTAAATCTATTTATCATCTGTTAATATCTAGCAGATTCCAAAGGTGATTTCTAAGCTTCTATTTTAAAAATATTAGTACCGCCAATTTTAGTTTTTTTAACGTAAATCTATCATTTTAACTGATAAACCCACTAAACCCTATATCGTTGAATTTGTCTTTTAAAGAACTGTGTATACACACGCCATACACAAAATTAATACGAAAAAAAAAATAAGGATAAATGGGTCATTTTCAATAACTTTTACTTTGATGATACTGCGATATCACTCATGTATAGTCTGGGCAAACAGCGGTAACAGTCAGTGTAGTAGATATGTGGTGCGGAGTCGGCGATTATTTATTTCACGCGTTCACAGCGTCAGTACTAAATCGATGCTATATGCGAGTAGTTCTGTGTATATGTAGGCTGTCGTAACTTATTTCGTAATTGTACGCTTATGTTTGCTTTAAAAATGTCGCAGTTAGGTACGTCGCGAAAACGACCAATGGCAGATACATTTAAAAACTTTATAGTGGACATGCCGGACTTCATTTTCGATGGCGCTAAAATTCAGTATTTAGTTTGTAAAATCCCTTTAATGTGTTGGTCCAGAAACCATTGTCAACGTCACATCGAAAGCAAACAGCATTCTTCTGCAAAAAGTGGTATACGAGACCAAGAAAAATTTACATTTGATTTATGTGTTACTCTTATTTTATGTAATCTATCGTATCGTTTACTAGAAAACAAAGCATTTGTCTCCTTCTGGAATAAATTTGCGGACTGTAAATTACCTAGTCGGACATCGATACGAAATGTAATGCAATTTGCTCGTGAATGTATAGAAAAAAGAATGAACATATAGAAAAAAACAGATCGTCAAAAACATTCTGCGGTTAACGTACAATGGAACCACATCGACCGTCATCCTCCTACTTACTTTATATTTGGAGAAAGATCGCTCGACATCTACCGATGTAATACATGTATGATTAAAATAATCTTTGAACTCAATTTATGGATTAGTCGAAGTACCAAATTGGAATCTTTCTCTAACACACCCTCCAACTTTTTTAAAACGCCAATATTTTTTGCGTCATCTATAATGCGTAGCAGAGTATGTACTTCGTCCACTACTTGCAGTGACTTCACTAACGACAATGCTCTATTTTGTAATTGTTCCAGTGCGTCATGTAAGCATTTATAGTAGCTATGAATACTTTGTAAATCTGTTTCAACAGAAGTATCTTGAAATTTTGATTGGCTCTCCTTAATAGCTGCGACTTCGGCAGGATTGAATTGTAGAATAACAGCTTTTACTTTTTTGAAATGTTCAGCATAATAAAAGGCTGCCTGCAACGTGTAAGAATCGACTGTGGTGGTTCACGAATACAGGGACACTGTGCGTGAAATGTTCGAAGACGTTTTGGAGATTTGAGGAACACTTTTTTTGTTTTTTTGTTTCCTTTACTAAAACTAAAAAATCCCTTAACTCAATACTTTTTAGCTGTTGACAATGTTGTAGAAGATGTTGTGGTGGATGACATAAAAGAAGAAGGTGATTGGGTTGCCGTAACATTCGAACCTGAATCCTCCCCAGGGCGGATTTTAAATGTTAAAGGAATAACCTTACAATTTCGTTCATGCAGAAATCAAAAAGGTCTTTTTATTGCCCCAAAAGGCCGATATTCAAATAATTCCTAAAAACGAGATCCTTTGTACTTTAAACGCACCAACAAAGATATCATCTCGACTATTTAAACTTGAGAATATGAGCGAAGTAGATTTTTATTGAAAGCGCTTGAATAATGTTTATTACTATAAAGCTTTTCGTTTCGACGTTACAAATACTTAGTAGTTAAGAATGGTAAGTGGCAATGTTACTAGTTAAGTAACTTTTACGTTTTGTTTACAAGCAATTATAGAAATTGTTGGCGTTTTTTAAATAGTTTTTGTATTCACTTTAACTTTTCGGTCCTCATTTCTCATTTCCGTCACACTAGGTCGTTAAAAATATGCGGAAGAAGGAAGCTCAATAAACATATAAAAAGTAATGGAATGACAGATTAAAAAAGCTGGTAAAAGAAAAGAATGCGGCTGGGAAAATATATCCAAATAACGACAATGGAAGATAAAGAAGACTATAATAGGAAGAGAACTAAGTAAAAACAACCGTAAAGAAATAGGAAAAGAAAACTTGGAAAGAATTTGGGGAACAGATAACAGAAGCATATAAAGTGGATAACAGAAAAGAAAAGAAAAATTAAAAGAAAGCAAAAGAAAAGAAATAAAGCAATAAGAGACAAGAATAATCAGTTACATACAGGAACAAAAGGAATACTGGAAATATGGAGAGAACACTAAGAAGATAAATTTAACTCAATAAATACAAAAGAACACACAAACAGGGAAGGACTCGACCAACAACAGGAAATAACAGAAGAAGAAGTGGAAGAAGCCATACAAAAGATCAAGACAGAAAAAGCAAGTGGAGAAGATGGTATATTACCGAAAACGATCAAATCACTAGGACAAGAAGGAAAGAAATGGATATGGGAAATGTTGAAAGTAGTATGAAAGAAACAGAAAATACCAAAGGAATGGGAAATCAATCTCATATTACCGATCTATAAGAAAGGAAAGCAGACCCGATACGAAAATTACAGAGCTGTATATAACAAAAATCTGAACAATTTAAGATGAAAAATATTGGATATAGAAACCTAGAACCAATAAGAGTGAATAGCCTGTATTATGCAGATGATGTGGTCCTGATAGCAAACTCCAAAAACAAAACACAAAAACTAATGTACATCCAGGCAAAAGAAATAGAAAACTTGAAGATGGAAGTTAACAGAAGTGAAACTAAAGTAAGAATCATAAATGAAAACCAAGACAATCAAGTTAACAAAGATATTAAGTGCAGAGACAAGACATCGGAAAGGATAACGACATATGACTACTTGGGAGCACAGTAACGGAGAATGGAAAAGCAGAGAAAGAAATAGCAGACAGAGGGAACAAATCAACGAGAATATATTACTCAATAAATAAGACGATGGTAGGACACAGGGATATAGATCTGGATACAAAAATAAAAATAGATAACGCAATAACAATTCCAATAATAATTTATGCGTGTACTACGGAAGAAAGGTAAAGCAAAGACAAATAGGATGAAGATAAAACATCCAAGAAGAATAGCGGGGAAAACAACACAGGATAGGATTAGGAATAAAGACATCAGACAATTAACAAAACAAAAACCAATAATAAGAAATATAAGAAAAAAACTAAATTGTAACGATCACATAGCAAGGATAAAGACAGATAGAATGACAAGAAAAATAAAGGATACAGTATATTCAAACCAGAAACGAAAAGAAAGACCAAGAAGAAAATAGATAGACCAGCTTGAGAAAATGGGCGAAAAAGGGAAAGAATTTGAAAGAAATGAAAATAATGACAAGAAACAGAAAAGGATGGAAAGAATGGGTACAAAAGGAACCAGAAAACACATCCAACACCTGAAAAGGTACAAGGAATTGAGAGAAAGAGGAAGAGATCTGTTAGAATCTTCAAAAATATACAGGACGTTCTGTTAAAAATAAAGAAGTTGGTATGTTTCTGACTCACCCTGTATAGTTACAGGAACTGTTTTACACCCCCAAGATATGCCATTTTTAACCACATCGGCATGTCAATTTTCAAAGCGAAACATTTAATAGTTTTTGAAATACTTACAATATTCCAGATTTTTTTGATGCAGTGTATAATTTTCTATGTATTCTTCTGTAAATTAGGAAAAAATCTATTAAATATTCCTATACATCCTATACGTAACACCATAAAAATGGAAAATACGGGTTTCACATTCAGATAAATAGGTAATCGAGTTAACGTTTACCTCCTACCTACTTGACGTCGAAAATATTGAATTACTTTCTTATCGGTTTTTCAATTTCTACCAACCTGCCATTCATATATTTTTCTCGTTCGACGGGACTTTTGTTTATTGACTTTTGTATTACGAAATAGATCGAGTGTACATATATACGAATCGAAAGATTGGGAGAGAGCTGGTATTTTGCTAAAAATGGGAAATTACTGTGTGTATCTTGAAAAAATCTATTAAGCAATATGAATAATAAATGAGTAATTGAGAAATGAGGATTTAATATAGGAGATATCGCAGTATAAAGACATTACAAAGGGACTTTATGGTTGGTATATGCTTGCAAATAAATAAATAAATAACGTATTTTAAATTTTGGTAAAATATCTCTTGCTTATATTTTTCTAGAATCCTTGAAAATTAACATCAATACGTTAAAAATAAATGAAAGACGTATTTCGACGTATAAAGATCCACAACACGGTTATGTTCATAACGCACCGTTGCCAAATTTACTAGTGTTGGGCATAATCGATATATTTCAATAATCGAATGAATCGAAATCATCGTTTAAAATAATCGAATGATCATTCGAAACCATTATTCGAAATTTACTAACGATTTCGATTATTTTCCACGATTATTTGACAGAATCCGGGTGACGAGTGAATTACGAGGGCAAATCAAATATTAACCGGATTTTTCTTTTTAACGCTCCCTAGGTGAAGTGAGTAATGTGACGTGTTGATATATGTTGGATGGGGATGTAAAGTGGAGGGGAGTAAATCCGTTCGGCTCGCCAGAGCAGATTGGTTGTTAGTAGCATCATGTCTCAGTAGGAGGTGCACACGTCTGTTGAGCAACGCATTATTATTAAATTTTTGTCGCGAAAGGGCGTAAAACCTGCCGACATTTTGCGTCGACTAATTGCACAGTTCGCTGAAAAGACGCTTTTAAGGACCCAAGTCTACGACTGGCACAAAAAATTTTCCGATGGCCGAAAGTCAGTGCAAAATGAGACCCATGCACGCCGACCGCGGACAAGCACCAGTGAGCCAAATATTCTTGCGATCCGTGAAATCATTGAAGGAGACCGTCACCTTACAATATGGGAAATTGCTGCACACGTCGGAATATCGTATGAGAGTGTCCAATCAATCATTTCAAATGATTTGGGTTACGGAAAAATGTCGGCAAAGTGGGTTCCTCGCCTCTTGACGGTAGATCAGAAAGCAAACCGTCTTGCCGTGTGTGAAAGACTTTTGGCACGATATCGAACATAGGGGGGTGATTTCTTAAGGCACATTGTCACCTGTGATGAGACGTGGGTACATCATTATACCCCGGAGTCTAACCAGGCAAGCATGGAGTGCCGAAAACCTGGAGAAACAGCACCGCGGAAAGCCAAGACCCGTCTTTCTGCTAGGAAAGTTCTTGCAACGATTTTTTTGGGATTGCAGAGGCATATTGCTCGTTGATTTTCCCCATGAACGGCGCACAGTTAATGCTGCGTACTACTACCAACTGCTTGATGAAGTGAAACTGGCCTATCGACGAAAAAGGCGAGACATGTCTATTCGAAGTGCGATTCTGCTCCATGACAACGATCGGCCGCACACAAAACCCAAGAAAAATTGGACAAAATTCATTCGCCGTGTGACTACCACATGTTTGGGCCACTCAAAGAAGAACTGGGAGGTCATCACTTTGACGACGACGAAGGTGTAGAAATTGGTTACAGACGCGACCACATTCATTCTTTGATGACGGAATTAAAAAACTTCCAATTCGGTGGGAAACACGTGTGAATAAAAGAGGAGATTATATAGAAAAATAAGGTGTATTCAAAATTTTATTTACTGTACCAATAAATGTTCTAAAACAAAAGTCCGGTTAATATTTGATTTGCCCTCGTATTTCGAAACTCGAAACCTCGAAGTTTCGAGAATGATCGATTATTCGGGTATAATCGATATATCTCGATTATATCATTCATAATCGCCCAACACTAAAATTTACTATTAATATCAACCTCAGCTTCTTGTGCTAAACTAAACTGCTAGACGCACGGTAGCTGCGTTTAGGGCTTAGATTAGATGAAGCTGCTAAAACTGTTTGAAAGTTGCTCTTCCTATTAAAACTCCTTCAAGTTCACCATGGACCGAATGGATGAATTGTTTACATTAAATAGGCTTTCGTTTTAAGGCAGCCTAAAATGCAAAAAAAGCCGACTCACAGTGTGTGCATAAAATATAATAGTAGCGAAATTCCAATAATGAATCCAACATGATAATAATGGTAGTTAATTAGTATAGCTAATAAAAATTCATTCAAACAAGCAAAATTGCATTTACGCTAAATATACATATTTCAAAAGCGAATTCTTGTTTACTTTTCAGGTTTCTGAAGTCGATTTGCTATATCTATTGAAATGTTTTTATCTCACGGAAATTGTTCAACATTTGGAATTTTCTAATTTAATCAAATTCCGGAGTATTCTTTCACACTCTTTCGGCAATTTTCAATGAATTTTGATATCAAATAAATAAAAATTAACGAATGTGAAAATAGAAAAATGCAAACTAACCTTGATGTCATATAAACTCTATGTTCCTTATGACATTCACAGGAAACCTGTCTATTCTAATCTCCAACCTTCTCTTCTACCTTGAATTTATTCTCTAATTTCAATATAGGACGCTTTAGTCTGGGAGCGCAGCCAAAATACGAGTTAACTCCATGAAAATTTAACCAGAAGTGATGAATTTATTGGCGTCCCTTTCTCCTTTATTTTAATCGAGATGGCGATTGTTTCTATCCGCAGCAAATTTTGATGATTTCTGTCTAAACGTAATATTGTGATGAATTTCGATGAATAAAGTTATTTTGGAAGTAGCATGAGAGAATGAATGTAGTGAAGCTACTAGATGACTCAAACTAGACGACTATGCGATAGCAAAACCCCCACGACAACCCTAAAATACAAAAACATCCTGACGTAAATGGAGACACCTTAACGAAACATATTTAATATACGAAATAATGTTAGAAAGACCTTTGAATTTATGCTGTTTGTTGTTTCAGGAGAATTTTACATTAAATTTTGAGGATTTACGAAATGAGGAGAATAGAAAGAAGAGTAGCTTCGTCTTCGATTCACCAAGATCGTCGTTGGCTGGAACTAAATAAATTATTTAGTCTCCCCCTCCGACAATCGGTGGCCCGGGGAGAAAACGAAAGCTTCAGAAAGGTAACTAACATCCGCCAGAGGAAATGTCATGTCTACCGGGTGGCTATACTGAATACCCCAAACGTTTTAAAGTGACAGCTGGGCCTTACGATGTAAATATTTAACATAACACTATATACCTTTTACACAAGATATACATATAATAAATATTTCTTATACGGGTGTTTGTAAGGAGCTAATGTTTTCAGCTAGATTGCACACTTTAATTCTCCGTAAAGCAAAGTAACTGAAAAATAATTGGCTGTTAATATAGAAAATATAAACATGAGTTCAAATTTTGCATGCAATTAGAAAATACGGAACAAATCAATACATATAGAGTATTTCAGGGAAATTACCATTGACTCTCTAATAGAGATTACCAGATTTTTGTAAGAATTTTATTGGCGACTCCCTTCTTTCGCCACACCCAATTTTATTCGTAAAAAATAAAGCAGCAGCTACACCAAACGGCCAACTAATAATAATAATCCATCATGCTTATGTTCCTAAATTTGTGACAAACATTAAGCCGTTAAAGTAATTTTGTTTTATTTGGCGTCCCATGCTTTTGAAACCGACGCTCTAATAGAACCCGAACTGATATCAATAAACCACCAATTTTCAGATTTCTCGAATTCACTCCTATTCAGAAATTCTCCTGGATCTTACTCCGCTTTACATATTTTTGAAAGAGAGAGCCTAGATAACTGTTTATAGATACTGTAATGTTTCAAAAAGTGGTAAATTGTTGAAAATTTTTGCAAATTTTATGTAAACTGAGAGTGTGTTCTTAAACAGTTTTTCGGCGATTTAAACAAATTTTAAGATCAACAAATCAGATTTTAAAGGAATTGAAAACTAAAAATTAAAACTAACCTGAATTTTTAAGATGATGTCAATATAAACACTATGTTTATATTACATTTACTGGAAAACGACCTGTTCTTAACAGCCAACCTTCACTTCTCTCTTGAATTTATTTTACAATTCGAACTATTAACACTTGAAACTGAGAGCGCAGCCAAAATATGAGTTAACTCGATGAAAGCTTAACCAAAAGTGGGATAATCAATTTTCATCCCTCCTCTCCTTTACTTTAATCGCGATGGCGATTGTTTTATCCACCGCAAATTTTGATGATTCCTTTCCAAATATGATTTAATGATGAATTTT
Source organism: Dynastes maya (assembly GCA_029619315.2). NCBI lineage: Eukaryota > Metazoa > Arthropoda > Insecta > Coleoptera > Scarabaeidae > Dynastes > Dynastes maya. The sequence goes on from JAROYE020000002.1 coordinate 25,023,729, forward strand.
TTATGAATAGTTATTTTTAAATGTAACATAATCGAATGGATGTAGTGACGCGAAATATGCTATTCTATGACCTAAAATTTCAACAACTGGCCAATAATAAATTTCACTGACGTTCTAGAAAGAAACATTACGATAGATATTTAATTTAAGAAATTATACTCGAAATATCTTTGAATTTGCATTAAATTTCACGATTTACGAAATGAGGAAATTGAAAAGAAGAGAAATGTCTTCTCCATTTCATCAAAATCGTTGTTGGCTGGAGTTAAAAAAATTATATTTAGTACCCACATTCCGAAGATCGAGGGCTCGGGGGGATGTAGGAGCTTCCGAAAAAAAAATAATATCCGCCAGAGAGAATTTCACATTGACCGAATGGCCATACTGAATACACTATACGTGCTCGAATGACAGCTGCGTTCGACGATGTAAATATACAGCACTTCAATAGCTTGCGGTACAATTGCTACAGAAAGTGGTGTGCGGTCAGGAATTCTCAATAAGATTCTTAATGACGAAGTCCTGTCTATGGCTTCGCATATGTTGTACACCACAACATCGTTAGACAATTCCTTGAATGTGTACTACCCCTATTGAGACTATTGGAGCAACTACTAAGCCTTTAAACTGATTGTTCCAAAATGCACACAAAAACCGATGCAGGAGTCTGCTGTTGCAAGCCTTCAATTGAATGAACATATAATCTGGGCAGATGTGACACAGTTTTTCAAGCAAAAATATTTCTTATCGATATGGACGTCGGCACACTCCTGCGTGGGTGTGTCAGACACAGTCCTCAAAGCGAGAAAGGCTTCCTTCAGATTCGGAGCTGACTGCAAAAACAACCTTAATTTGTTGGGTATAAAAATAACAAGGTTGCCTTCATAAGGACACCAGAAGACAGTGACATTGGTGGCAACGGTGGTGCCGAAATGCATGTTACCTGCTGGGCCGAATAAGAAATTATTCAGACCTGGGATGAGTCCACAGATTTCTCATGATCATGTTCAGTTAAGGAAATGCCCACACAGAATGGTGCTCTATTTGGTAGGGCTTTTTTGGTATTTTGGTATTTTTTGGTAGGGCTTTCGCTTTCTGTTTAAAATTTAATACGTATTGTTATGTTACAAATAACAATTAAAAGATTTGAATTGGGGAGATAATCTGTTTTGTTTTTATTTTAAGTATTTACTTACAAAGGAAAAAATGAGTTTAATCTAATTAAAATTACTTACAGTTATGTTGTGGCGTGTTTTTTATATGTGTGTGAGTGTAAAATCCTACTGGTTCCTTCTTCCCTCTACTTCGTGAAATCCTCTTATTTTTTATTCCTTCTTCCCTCTTTTTCGTAAAATCCCCTTATTTTGAAGCCCTCTGATGGTTTTCTTCAATTAAATTTCTTCAAATGGTTTTTAAAATTTTGTGACTGATTAAATATCCTTAACAATCGTTGGATATCATTTATAGTTCACTTGAAATGTTTTTTATATATTTGCACTGGTGACTTTCACGATGTTTTAACTTTTATGTCTCAATTTTCCAAAAGTCAATCGAAAAGATGTTGTTATCTGTCAGAATTGTTTTTCGTTACTGACTTCTGTTTTTTCTCGTCGTCCCTAGCATTGCCAATCTGATGACTTGATATTTAAATTTTGATGTTTGAACTTCCAACTCGGTGTCGTAGGTAACGTAAGGGATTTTAACGGTCATTTCCAAATATAATGTGATTTTTGTGTGTGTATGGGTTATTTTTACAAATAATGTTTTTAATATATAAATAACTTAAAATAAGCTGAGATTTTGACTGTCCCCTGTAACATGTCATTAACCGAGTTTTTTTTTTTAAGGAAAGATTGATAATATAAGTAATTAAAAATGTCGGAACTCGAATATTAATCGAAAATAATTCAAGTTCCGCATAAAACGCTATTAAAATCTAATCTCGGCGAATTTTGATGTAATATTAATTATGATAAATTTAACATACGCTGTTCACGTTGGAGCATACCACTACAATTACCCCCCTCCAAAACATTATCGCGCAGAATTTCGAAATTGCGCCGAAAATGTTTTGATGTGTCAAATACAACGGTTAAAAGTCATTTAACAATTAAATGACAATTAATTAATAATTATAGGGGAAAATTACATCAACGGTAAAAATTCCGCGTGCTATTATCGTGTTTGGATAACATAAAAGGTAGGTTTTTGTTCCCAAAACATCTGTTATAAAAAAAGGACCTTCATAAATCGGTTGAAACTTTTTTTCTATTTTATTTTTAAAATTGCTTATTCGGTATTTTTTCAATACGACTAGATCGTCAATATAAAATGTAGTGCGTTTGCTTTGTTTATTATCTAATTTATTTTGTGTTTTAATGTGAATTTTATCTAATTTTTCTCTTGTTTTTAGAATTAAATCCTGCACATTAAGTTTGTCATCGGATGCCCAAGGTCTAGGAGGATTACAAGAAGTATAAAAAACAATAGGAGCAACCTCACTTGTTGATGTAGAAATAGAATTTATAATCTCTTCGACAATTGGAACATAATAATTCCATGTTTCATGTGAGTCAGCACAATGTATTCGTAGATATTATGTCAATTCCCGAATGGATCTTTCAGAAGGATTACTGCATGGATGTCTAATGGGTGTAAAAATATACGAAATATTATGTCTAAATAAGAATGTGAGTAATTTAGAATTTTGAAAACATTTTCCGTTATCCATTACGATCGTTAGGTATTCCGATGGTCTGAAAATAATTTCTTAAACATTTAATAACAATCGCACCATTACAAGTATGTGTTGGATAGAAACGAACAAATTTTGTGAAGTGATCTACGATTACTAGTATGTTTTTGTATCCTTCAGAAGGTAAAAGATTTTCTAGGAAATCTATGCATAAAATATCCAACGGACTGCTGCTTACGATGGATTAATCTCGGCGAATTTTGATATAATATTAATTATGATGAATTTAACATACGCTGTTCACGTTGGAGCATCCCACTACAGTATATTTCTGTGAATAGTATAAGGCTGTCGAATAGAACATGGCTAGGCTATATAGATAGATTAGTACTGTTGTGAAATAGTATTACAGGTTGTGAAATAATATTACAAATTCGCCCTCTAAATTTTTTTCTTCAAGTGGATAAATCCAGTATTTTCTTGTTTTTCCTAATTTTCTACGATGATGCTATATCAATGGCAATATTCGTCGTTTTCTTTCATCCATCGTAGTACACGTACTTGGCAAGCAAGATTAATTTATTTATAATAAGGCAGCGTCATTCCAGGCAACCGTACTAAATACCAGCAAATTTTTTTCACAGTACGACCGCGGCAGAAAACCGTGCTGTGTGAATGCAACGACACTTTTCTTGACGACACGATCACTGCACGACAACGACAACAAATCGTTCCTGTGAAAATAGGCTAAAGGAATCCAACACAGAGAATAAAAGAAATGTGGTTTAACGAAGGTCACGCCTGTCCTACCCTAAATGTATTTAATTTCTTCTTACACAACTTTTTTTAATCACTTTCCATAGAAGTGCATTTATGCCCCCTTATAATTAATGTTGAAGAACGTAAGAAAATATTTATGACAGTTTAATTGCTACTAATTTACTATGCAAATTTTGCCATTGAAATAGTTCTGCGGCAATTGGCTGCCAGCTAAAGAAAGTATTCGATAATAAAAATTTATGTTTTATTAACAAGAAAACATCGCACCATTTTTCACCTTTCAACAAAACAACTTTTCCTCGTGCAAAGTTGAATTATAACGCATACCCTACGTCTATCGAAAATGATAAATGCAGCTACTAGCGAAAAAGTGTCGTAATATACTTCGCATCGACGGCAAAATAAAACCTCGCAAAAACTAATTAATTCAGGATGTCAAAATTGGATTTTCCTCTAACTTAGACACGCCTCGATAAATCACCTAGCCGCAGCGATCGTAATAATTCAAACCTTTCATGTTAACCAACATTTAGTCCGATCCTGCACCTGAACCTCCTGTTTCATGTTCTAAAAGCTAAGTTTCGTTGAGTACATAAAATAATGAAAATTAATACCCAAAAGTGAACTCAGTATTAATAGATCGTAAATTTTGAGGAACAAGGAACATAGGAGAATACGACAAAACTTTAAGCTACATTGAAATTTATTTTTGTTGTAAATTCCCTACTTGAACGAGCCGAGTTTCATTTTTATTTATCGCGCACTAATAGTTTGTTCCTGTTATATATTTTCTGCGTTTCCTAGAAAATTTTACACTGCTACGATAGAGTGAATATCCCTTTGCGAAATATATTTGTAATTCATATACCGACAGCTTAAATTCGAGCTAGGAATTAATGTACAAGAAAGCAGAAGGTAGGATACAATATAAAAGAAACATCAAACATATACAGGGTGTCTCCAAAATGTTGGGACATAGCTTAACTACAGACTCCTGGGATTAAAATAAGAAGATTTAACCCAACTTACCTATATCCAAAGTCGTCTCGTTAAGTTGTTACTAATTACTTAATTTTTACCACACTAAACTTCTGTGCTTTTGACATGTAGCAAACAAATGATACTCATTTGTTGTTAAAAAATAGTATTCCGGTTAACTAGATTATTGCTAGATTATTCCTATCAAAAAAAGCATATCATCAGATCAGGTTTTATTTTTTTTTCGGAGAAACCGTAATAGTTATCAAAAATTACAAAGATACAAAAAATGTTCCTAAAGAAAATATCTTTTTGTAACAAACAATTGAAAGTTCTCAGCCTAAACACTAGAAAGTTATCACCAAATTTGTATTGCGACATTTTAATTTAATACACTTACAACCTACCGATGAAGACCAAAACCATCTCAAAACGTGACTTATAGTCACAAAACACTCCACACCAAAAATTATAACAATCGATCAAAGCCTCCTATTTTTATACGCAAAATTATTTTTTTTTCAAACAACTTTCACATCTTGTACCAACTTAACGAGGCGACTTTGGATATAGCTAAGTTGGGTTAAATCTTTTTATTTTAATCCCAGGAGTCTGTAGTTAAGCTATGTCCCAACATTTTGGAGACACCCAGTATTTATCCTATAGTAGCAAATGCAAACCCTATGCATTGTCGCTCCCTTTTTTTCTTTCACCAAACATCGATATCCCAAACACACTTGGACATATGGTATATACAGGGGGGGTTTTCTCCCATGTTTAGTGTGGGGATCTCGGAACCTTATCTCGCCTTATATTGAAAAGGAACTTTTTTCTTTTTCCTTTAATATCTCAAAAACTATCAAGTTCAGAAGGAAAAACCCTGATACTTTTTTAAAGTAAAAATTATTTTCTATTTACTGCTGTAAAAATATACAGGATGTATCATTTAAAAGAAGTATAAAGTTAGTAATATTTACGAAAATTTTATTCTTCTTTTACCAGATTTGTACAAATTTAGATAACTTATGAGAAGTACTAAACTTTATCTGAATTTTATCTGAACAATTTTTTTGTATCTATCGGGCCATTAGTGTGTCGTCGGAGTTCAGCAGAAAACTACCAAAGATGAAGAAATTAGATTTTCTGTACGTATATAGTATACCACAGCACATTTTGCAAAGTTATCTACAAATATACAGGCTGTTCAAAATCTCGGCAATCGCCTTCAACTTTTTATTTTAAATGGATTGCTATATTTTTTATTGACTATTTTGATAACCACTTAAATTACTTTTGATATACAGTTGTGTGCACTTTCGGTAATTACTTTTGGCTATATTGCAAATTTTGTTAAAATTTGGACAGTTGGCTCTGACATTTTAAGACCTAACCAGAAAATTGGTGTAGTGTCGTGAATTACTATTTTGCTATTAATTAAGAAGCTAACACTTTATACGTTAAGATGGTATAATGTAAAAATATGTACAGGGTGTTAAATCTATCGTGCAGAATTTATCAAAATACAAACGCTATGTTTTGGATTTTTTTAAATAGAACCTATATTTTTTTACATCGTTAATTCTCTTGTAAAATTACCTTTAATACGGTACCAATAACGTAATACTTATTCCAGTATTTTCGAAGATATTGTACTTTTTTGGGAAATACCTCTGTAAAAATGCCTAAAATTTCCGCATAAAGCTATCTTTCGTAGTTTCTCTTTGCTGTCATCGCGTTTTACTCTTTGTTATAATTTTATTAGGGCTCATTTATTATAATTTGAATTATTTATATGTCCATTATTAGTTATTACGTATTGCTTTAATCTTGTTGTGATGTTTTCCTATGACCTACTATAAAAACTATTTATACAACACCCTCTACAATGGCAAGAAACATGTAGCAGCGAGTAAGAAACGCCTTTCTTCAATTAAACAAGACTGATTTGGCTCAAAATGAGAGCCGGTCCTTATAGAGACGGTTGTGAATGTGCACAGAGCATAATGGAGACATATTTGAGCACCTTCTGAATTAAAATTACTTTATTATGAAAAAATCTAAAAGTGTACATTGTTTTTTAGGAACTGAAAATAATAATAGTTTTGTATTATGTACGGTTTCTTATTACTTAATCTAAACAATTTGCATCAAAAAGTACAATTGAGTGAAGGTAAATCGTTTTATTATCTCACAATTTTAAAATCAAATTAGAGAAACGTGACACTTAATTATTGCCTTCTACGCTATATGGTGATACATATCAGAATTGTGATACCTTAGAACGTATTGATAATAAATATAACAATTTAATATTATTTTATGGTAAGTAAGACAATAAATACGCGTAATATCAAAAGCACCATTTGATATAATTCACCAGACCCAATTGAAAATGTGCAAAATGTCTTAAAAGACATCGTAAGTACACCAAACTCAACTACAAAGGAAAAATTACAACAACATATTGAAGATGTATGGCATAATAGCAACGAAATTTAAAAAAAAAACAATAAACAGCTGCATTGGCAATATGCCAAAAAGGATTGAGGAAATAATAAAACACCGAGGAGGAACAGGCAAATATTAGTAAATATATGTTCAGCAATAATTAGAGCAACGCAAACTGCGCTGAAAGCCAGTGGCTGACGCATAAAAGTTTACACAAAATAAACACGGCCGGGACAATTTGGTATAAGCGTCAGTATAACTGCGACTCGAAAGCCGATCTATTGTGTATGCATCTACGCTGTTGCATACTATATCGTAGTTCTACGTTTGTTTTGAAAATATTTCCTACGTCGCGAAAACGACCAAAGTTGGACACAATAAGAGAATTTATTGCAGAAATGCCTGATTTGTGTGATGGCGCTAAAATTCAATGTGTAGTGTGTAAAATAAATTTAATGTGTTGGTCGAAAAGTGATTGTCTACGGCACATAAATAGTGCAGGGTATGTTTCAAAAAAAAAATCCACACGAGATTATGACAAATTTAAATTTAATTTATGTGTTTATTGCATGTAATTTACCATTTCATTTACTAAGGAAGAAAGCATGCGTCTCGTTTTGGAATGAATATTCGGACTTTAAGTTACCAAGTGAGAGAACATTACAGAGAGTTGTGCCGTCTGCTCGTGAGCATGTCGAGAAAAGAATTAAATCGGAGTTGCAAGATAAAAAACTGTGGTTATGTGTGGACGAAACAACAGATCGTAAAAAACATTCTGTGGTTAATGTAATGGTACGCACAATGGAACCACACCGACCGTCACCCTCAATTTTACTAGCTTCCAGAAAAATACAACAATGCATAGCCGAAGTAATTTCAATGTTGGTGTTAAATACATTGGAACAGTTTGAACTTTCAACAAATCAACTGTTGATGTTTATGAGTGATGGTGCCGCAAACATGCTTGCTGTAGGTCGATCTCTTAAAAAACATTGTGCTAACTTGTTGCATATTACATGTAAAATGTATACTCTCAGTCTCGTAGCAGATAGTATCAGAAAATGTTATCCCGAGGTAGATGCTCTAATAGCACATACAAAAGCTGTGTTTGTAAAATCCCCAAAACGTATTCGGGAATTTCATAGACTATACCCCGGTATTCCTGAACCACCACAACCTATTCTTACTAGTTGGGGAACATAGTTAGAGGCTGCATTTTATTATCTGAAATATTTTGAGAATATAAAGAACGTGATTTTAGAATTCGACCCAAAGGAAGCTGCGGCTGTCAAGGTAAGCTGCTTGAAATTTCAGGATAGTCAAGTTAAAACAGATTTGGAAATTATTCAGAACAATTACGTGGGACTAGCGGATGCGATAGAAAAACTACAAAATTCTTCGGTGTCGTTAGTGGAATCTTTGCAAATAGTGCAACATGTTCACGCACAGCTATGCGCGATAGAAGACGCAAGAAATGTTTGTGTTTTAGAAAGGTTTGAAAGTGTTTTAGATAAAGACTCTGATTTTGGCACATTAAGACAAATTTGTGAAGGTGCGTCAACAGAACCGTTAAGTTATTTGAAAGATTATTTTACTTACGCAAATATAACGTCGCTAGATGTAGAACGTTCGTTTTCGGCATACAAAAACACTTTTTCTTCACGCCGCACTCACTTTGCCGAAACAACTTTGGAAACATATCTAATGTTACAAATATTAAATAGACATTATCCACTTTGTGATTTCACGGAGGACTCTTAAAACGGTAAGTGTTTGAGCACGTATCACATTTAATTTATTTTGTGTAAACTTTTATGCGCCCGCCACTGGCTTTCAGCGCAGTTGCCTTGCTCTAGTTATAAGAATTTTTCGACAAATTACACTTATGTATTGATCCTTAGAAAGCTATTAATAATGTTTTTTTCTTATTTTATACGCAATAACTTTATTTGGTGCGAAAGGATATTTCCAACATTTTTACGCAGGTATTTAAGTGTGTACGTGTGCGTATTATTCTTGTTAATTCCTTAAATTAAACATTTGGTAACATAACGAAATGGAATAAGGATTTTTCTGTAGCGTATTATGAATTTTCTAGGTATGTACTTATATTGTTGTGGCTACTAAAAATAAAGCATATTATTATGAAGAAATATGCAGGTAACCGTAATTCTTTCTTCAGCTGAAATGCTTCGCCGCATGATAGTGTCACTACGTTTGATTTTATTTTTCAAAATGTTTGCTATTTCATCAAATGCCGTAACTGACATGCGAAAATAATTGAAAATTTGTTTTTCGTTTTCGCGGGGCTGAATAAATAACGTATGAAAAGCTCCATGTTTTCCCTCAGTTCCAGAATGGGGTGGATCCAAAATCTACGAGGTTTCCTTCGCCTTTTTTGCGACGTAATAAAACAAGTAATAGAGCTTCCTAGAAATACATTATTTTCTAATTGACAGCTGTCAGTAGCAACCGGAAATGCTGCTCGCTTCGGCAGCAGAATGCTGCTCGGTCTGGCAGCAAAATGCTGCCTAACTTGGCAGCTTCAAGTTGCTGACAGCTGTCGCAACGACCAGCTCGCTGACAGCGAATTGCTGCGAGCAGCGGCAGCTTGAAGCTGCTTCTGTATTCCGGCCCTTATCCGTAAATTGCACTTACATTCCTTCAATTAGGACAGTAATAATTGGCTGACGTAGCCGGTAGTAGCAAAAATCAATTTTCATACGTCCTGGACGTAAAACTGCACTTACACAGAAAAAAGGCTTTAGCGTTTATTACTATAACATTATGTCTAAGATATTGTAGTATATTGTGCTACAATTACGTTAGATATTACTATGGCATTCTTCGAATTATTTACATATTTTTGTAGCATTGTTTTTGTAGTAAATTCTACTATATTGTTCGTTAACTTTGTTGTTGTGCTAAGATATTGCGCAGATCCCAGATGGTTATTGGGTTTTCTAATATATGAGAAAAGCCATTCTATCCCCCAAAGTTTATACATATATGATATATTATATCCAAAATTGACGTTTTTGAATGTATTTGAGGTTAGAAAGCTTGTGTTGACCAGTCCATGTAGTAAGAATTACTACAATCTTTGTATTTTTCTGTAAAAAGTACTACAAACTACGTCTGGAGCCTGTTTTACTAAAAAATTGTATCACAGATTGCTACAATTGTATTAGGTAGTACTATACTTTTTTCGGTGTAGGTCCCTTCATTCATAAATATTTTATTCATTGAACTTGAAATAAATTTCTACTAGCATTCAAACATGAGTTGGAACCACTTTTTGCCAAAAAGCTTTACTACAGTTCTTTTAATATAATTTTAATGAACTAAACACACTTTCCAGCTGATAGAAGAAGTAGATCTCGCTGACATTCTGTTTAAATCAATGAAAATATGAAGAAAAGATCTAGAACTTTTCTGGCTACATAGCGGCAGCATTATCACGCAAACGGTTAACACCATTTGTGGGGTTTATTCTTAATGTTGGGACGTAAACAGCTTAGGATGTTTGCATATCTTCTCAATTCGAAGTAAGTATCCTAGGGTGAATGATTTAATATCGTCTACCAAAAAAGTGTTTGTGAAATCTCCCAAACATATCCGTGTATTCAAGCAATTGTATCCGCAAATTCCGCTACCACCTCAGCCTGTATTGATGCGATGGGGAACATGGATCGAGGCAGCATCTTACTATCGCAAATATTATTCCCAAGTGAAAGATATCATTTTCAAACTTAATTCTTCTAATTCTCAAGCGGTTCGCGAGAGTCAGCAACCTTTTTCCGATTCGGACGTTCAAAAAAAAATAGATGACATTTCCATAAACTATTCTGTAGTGACAAAAACTACTTCGCAGTTCGAAACTACTCACTTATCTATACAAGACTCGTTAAATAACATCAACAATTCAGCAGCCTCTCTAGAAAGCTTGAGGGATCCTATAGGACTAGATGTCGCGCAAAAATTTCGTGCAGTTTTAAATAAAAATCCGGATTTAGAAAAGGTTCGATCTATATTTGACTATATCTAAATCTTACTTCATTGGATGCTGAACGATCATTGGCAAAGTATACGAGAACGTTTTCAGACCGTCGCGACGGTCTGAAAACGCGTCCTCGAGGCCTGGCCGAATCGACAATGGAAGCATTGCTTGTGTTGCAGTACTACGCGGCGTACCATGGCAGTCGCACATTACCGTAGCGGTCATCGATACGTCAATAAAAGGTAACAATCTATTATTTTTTTATTAATACTGTGTGTACTTTTGCGCGGTACGCTCCGGACGGTTCCACTAGTTTCTCGAACATTATAAATACTACACGTACACCGATCAACCGATAATAACCGAACGTCCACTCGATTCCTTGTATGTACATAGTAAACACAGCTCCTTTCACGGGGCCTCTGCGGGTGCAACCGTTTGTCACGCTTTACTTATGATAATATATGATATTAATAATAAATGTGTGATTCTGTATATAATATAAGAATTTGCTTCTCTTCTCTGCCATGACAAATTTATGAACGATACCAAATTTACCCGAAATATAAGCTGTTGTATGTACTGAAAACCGTCAAGTTAACTTCTTAGAAATAATTAATGTGAGAGGTGCATTGAAATCCGGAAAGACGAAAGCTTACAATTTCCGTTACACAGAGCAGGGTTTATATTAAATAATTATATTTGACATGCATATTTCTCATCTCGTAATTTAATACGGCCGAAAATACGAGGTAGAAGTTTAGACCCCGTTTACTATACACCTGCCAGATATTGTAACAAGTTCACAATGGCTTTTATAATGCAAATTTCGTGGTGCACAGCGAATTTAATATATATTCTTTCAGGAATATTACCTTAATTTATTTTCTTAGGCGGGGACTTTTTTATTCAGCTACGAACAGGAAACGATGGTAATATGACTCTCTATGGCACCCATGGTAGGCGCCGTAATAGCGTGTCGCATAAACAAAATGCCATAACAAATTGCTGGATTATAGTTCAAATTACTTCTTGAAATACTGGACGACCAGTACTGTGCAAATTCAAGTTAATTTAACTAAACATCGATTTTTCTTCATGAACTAGGTAGTGTTATTTCATTCTATGGTTTCCTGGAAATTCGATTACGTTCGGTCTATTAAAAATCTGACTAAAACGGTATTCTAGATTTCGTTAGTTTCTGTTCTAACTCCTACCAGTGAGTTTTAGCTATTTGTCAACAAATTATCTTCGATAACAGAAAAACTTTTAGAATGTATATCTTTTAAAACTTAACTAAGCATTTTCCTTTAGCCTCAGAAGGATGCGCCTACATTAACAGTAAGTATATTGATATGACACATTCATAGCCCCATTTAGCGAGACCCTTTGTGTTTTTTTCTGCTATAATAGTGAGGGTTGCGAGATAAGATGCGGGTAGAGTTAAATTGGATTTGGTGGCCAGTTTCTACTCTATGCTCAGCTAGCGCGGACCTGGCTACACGCAACAACCGGGTACAACGCTCGTGCTCAGTAACACGAGTGCTGACCGATCGCTTTGTCTCACCGATGTACACACTACCGCACGAACATGGAATCTGGTAGACACCAGACTTCCAGATGATTGCGGTCTTTGATGGGAAACTAGCCCCAGTTCTTGGGTTTGAAGATGGTTTTTATGTTGTTCCTGAAGAGAATCTTGCTGATACGAACAGTGACACCATGAATGTAGGGTAGATACGTTTGCTTACGGAAATTAGGGTTAGATGAGGGGACTTGCTGCAGAGAAGGGTTGGTGTAGCGGTTAATGGTAGTTTAAATATCTTTCGTAGAATAATTATTGTGGATTAGAATTTCAATGATGTGGTTCAGTTCTTGAGGAAGCGAATTGGGTTCATATAGGGAAATGACCCTTTGGATAAGAGAATTGATGACACCGTGTTTTTGGGCTAGATGATGGTGTGAGAGGCCATTGAGATATCTATCCTTGTGCGTGGGTTTTCGGTAAACGAAATGTCCCAGAGCACCGTCAGAACGCCGGTGTACGAGAACATTTAGGAAAGGAAGGCAACCGTCTGATTCGATCTCCAAGGTGAAGCGTATGGAATCATGTTGGGAATTCAGAAACGGTAGGAAATTGTTTAAAGATCCGTGTCCATGAGGCCAGATGACAAAAGTATCATCAACGTACATGCACCAACATTTTGGCTTAAGATACTAAGATAATAGGGCTTGTTGTTCGAACGCTTCCATAAAAATGTTGGCGACGAAAGAGAAGATCCCATAACTGCGCCTGACACTTGCTCGTAGTATTTACCCCGAAACTGGAAGCAGGTAGAAGAAAGACAAGTTTCAAACAAGTCAGCCAGATCATCCGGTTGGTCATTGGAGGTAAGGAACTCTCTAATAATAGATACTGTATCCGGTATGGGAACTTTGGTGAAGGGGATTCGACATCAAAGCTGACAAGTAAATCACCAGGATCTACCGTCAACTGTTTCAGTCGTTGGACGAAATGTTGGAAATTTAACGCTTGCGCTGGACATAGCGACTCTTTCATCCAAAATTCCCAATTTTTATTGTCTTCTCTTGTTTTTTTTTTTTTATTACAACAAATAAAACAATTAGAGTAATTAACACACTTAAATATGATACAAATGTTACAGGTCAGTTCGTATTGCAATATTACTGCATTTTTACGACAGTTATCACGGATATTGTGTCAGTTTCTGAAATGATGTTTTGGGGTTGACATTTCCACGATTACTCATAAATGCATTTATGAATTAAATTAACTGCTGTAATGTTTTAAACGAAGGAAATTAATACAAGAAAGTTAATTTTTCGAAATTAATTAATTAATTGTATGATCTGTAGGTCCGGAGGTGTTCCTAGGTACTCTTCCCGTGATTTAAATTAAACTAGATATCGATTAATGATATGTTACGAGTACTAAAACTTCAAAAGAGGAAATGAACCTAAAGTTTTTATATTTTAATCGCAATACCGATTATTTAATCACAGCTAATTTGGTTAACTATACTTTTCGAAATATAATTTGATAATAAATTTCAGTCGAATATCCTTATTTTAAAAATAGCGTAATGCATGCCATGCAGGGACGCAACTGGAAGACTAAGTCTATACTACTTTATGACATTTAACACCATCAACAACTGTACAATATTAAAATTTACTGACAAACAAGACGATTATTTGACGAACGACATTTAATTTTGGAAATTATGCTAAAGATACAACTGAATTTATGCTGTCAATTGTTGTAGGAAAATATTTCATAAAAATCGAAGATTTAGGATGTGAAGAAAATAAACAGAAGACAAGTTATTTGTCCGTTCCACCATGATCGTTGTTGACTGGATTTAAAATAGTTTCCTAGCACCCCCGCTCCAGCGATAAGAGGCCATAAAAGGAGTAGGAGCTACCGAGAAAGAGCTAATAGTCACAGTGAACTTATTATACGTGCGGCTAATGACAGCTACGTTCGAAGTTGTAAATTATAACAGTACACTAGATTGGTATAAAAAACAGATGCCAGTAATATAAAAAATACAAGGTACCTCTGCATATATATCATTGATGAAATTTCTGGCATCCCGCACTTTATTTAATCGCGATAGCGATTGTTTACTTCCACGGCTAATTTTGATGATTTAAACCCAAATATAAATTTTATGATGCATTTCGATGAAAGGAAGTTATTTATAGAAATAATATAAGAAAATGAATGCAGTGACGCTACCAGCTGGCTGAATTAAGAGAATTCTGTGCTTAGAAGAACCACTGACAATATAAATATGACGAATTTTCCTACTAAAAACGAAGATACCTTAAAGAAATAGATTTAATGTACGAAATAATGTTTGAAATACCTTTGAATATACCTTGTTGTCTGTTTTAGATGAATTTTACAGTAATTTTGACGGTTTGCAAATGGAATAATTGCACAGAATATGGAGTTTTGTCTACGTTACCCTGCGATCATCGTTATCTGGGCTTATATTTTATTTCTAATACCCCCGCTCCCAGGCTGGTACGCCTGGGGGGGATGTTAGCTACGAAAAATTACAATATATATATATATACAGATCAGTCTGCTCAACTAGATAGACTCCTGTGCTGCGAAATCATCCGACTGCATCCGACGAAAACCGACAAATTCCGAGTAGGTACGCGAGCAGTTTTGACAGTTCGTACTGACATTAAAACTTCAACGATACGTATGTAGTTATTCAGTTGTAAAGTTTTATTCAAATTAGAATCATTACAGCTTGTTGTGAAAAATCGGTGTTTTCTATTTCAATGCTAACGAATATTTTACCAGCCGCGCCGTATCGATATTGGGTGGTAAGACAAGCAAAGATATGTTGGATGTTTTCAGTTACATTTCATCAGTTCTTCACGCTTAATTTCAGTAAGCGTAAATGGATGTGTATGAAACAGCAGAGAAAGTAGGATTTATTAAATGGTTTTATGCAGATCATCACAGAAATTCAATATTTATTTCATAATGCGTCTAACTGGCATTAAATAAGTTTCGAAACATACGGTTGTTTAACCCCATGTAACCATAAGAAAGAGCCACAACTGGTTAAAAATAAAGAACAAGAATTACGAGAAATAGGAATATGTGTTTTTGCAGAACAAGATTTTACTCAGTCTAGTTATTCTATTATCAAACAGTTTAAAATATCGCCGAGATATAATAATTAGTGCGCCAATATTTACTTAATATATTCGGAAACCATTGAATAAGTAGTCCTGGACATATTCGTTGGCTAGCAAAGTCGCAGGTTTTGTCCCCAAATGACTTTTTGCTCTGGAGTTATTTTAGAAGTAAGATATTTAGTATACCTGCCCAAAAAGCAAATACTTTGGATGAATTCTGACGAAAAATGCAAGGCGAGTGGCAAACACCCCAGCAAAATATTTATTCCAAATTAGGTATAGATTAGGCTACTGTCTGTTTGCAGATGGAGGTCGGGTTGAATGCCTACTTTAATATTTTGTGTTATTGGGTAGAATTTAGTTTTGGTTCTTCGTATTTGAGCATATTACTTTTTGTTATGTATTAGAACACTTTTGAATATTTCCTGTTCTATCTTTTACTTTTAATCAAGAATACATATACTTTGCTTTTTGTTTATACCTTCCAAGATTTTTTATTTTTTAAGCTTTTGCTTGAGCAATTTGATATGAGCCTTCGCTCGAGTTTAATAGGAGAATTATTGTTTTAGTTTGTTTGCCATTTAATTCTCATCATTTACCAACCTAAAAGATATGCCAGTACCAGTCTTAAGTTTAGTCTTAAGTAGTGCAAAGATATTTTATACGGAATACTATCGAAACATCTGGTATATTTAATACTAACTCATATTATTGTTAGAGAAATTGTTTTGTAGACGTACTACAATACAAAATTTATGATTAAATGCACTGCAGACTGTAGAAGAGAACGTCTTGTTGCCTGACTAGATACAAACATGACGATTAAATTGGCCTAGCTTTGCGCAGCGTATAAAATATTCGTTAGCATTGAAATAGAAAACACCGATTCTTAACAAGCTGTAATGACTGTAATTTGGATAAAACATTACAATTGAATAATTACATACGTATCATTAAAGTTTTAATGTCATTATTACGAACTGTCAAATTCAAAATTACTCGCGCACCTACTCGGAATTTGTCGATTTTTGTCGGATACAGTCGGATGATTTCGTAACGCGGGGGTGTATATAGTTGAGCAGACTGATTTGTATATGTTTTTACAGCAAACAGCGAAATGATTTATATATTTTTGGTTGATTTTCAACTTTGGAATAGTTAATTATAACTTACTTAATTCCTTAATTAAGGACGACAATCTTTTTAAAACTGCGATAACACCAATTTAAATTAAATATAACTGTTTCCCTTTTATCAGAGCAGCAGACCGGACTTAACAACGTCAGACGACAGAAAAGGGGGACATTTCCCTTATCTGAAATGAAAAAGAAGAAGTTTGAGAGAAAATACAGGAGAACAATGAAATTCTGATAAAACGACACTCGAAAAATATTTATAGCATCGTATTCTGCCGACAACAGCGAAATTCCTGTTTGGTTTGAGGCGTGCGTGCTTTTTTCACGATGCTCATTAATGAAGTAGAAAGAACGACGACAATTACATAGACTAATTATCTCTTCGTTAATTACATCGTTTTACCTGGAAAATAAAAGAGAACCCGGTAGAGAGATTCCTACCTATGTGAGCGGAGCAACATGTAATTAGCTGCTCGCCTCCAACTTATTTATATATATTTTTTTATTTTGGAATGAAAATGGTATAGCTGCTCTTGTTTATTCTTCTCTATCATCAACAAAAATTACAGAAATTGCAACATGAAGAGGCCGCTTTGGCTATCTCATTTCGGTGAAGGAGATAGACTGGGTAGAGAACGGTTTCAGAGCAAAACCAAAGAAAATAAACAAGAAGGTACACAACAGCAGGGTATGAAAGGGAAAGAAATGTATAAAGGAAGGAGAGCTACAAAAGAAAAATATAAGCCCGGAGGGTTCCTTTTTCCTGAAATTAAAGAAAAATAAACAGTTGTGTTAGGCGAAAATAAATTTATATTTAAGAAATGGAGAACGCCAGGAATATTTTGAAGTGGGCGCATTACACAGCGTGTTAATAATAGAGGTTATGTTAAGTTTTGTATTATTTTTTTGTTTTAATCTGTCGTAGAAGCGATTAAAATGTAGGCACTAGAAAACTTTCACGTACAAAAGACAAAAAAAAACAAATAATTCAAAAAAATACCAAAACAAACTAACAAATATCCATATACACTGCCACCCATACAGTTTATCCCAAACACTAAAAAGAAATGGGTGAAAATTACCCCGAAAATAGGAGGCAACTTTTCTACCTCCTATAACACAAGTCCCCTATGGGTGAAATAAAAACATTTTCATCTAGGTATATACACTATCGGCCATAATTATTTGCCCACCTACATTTTTACTTGGATTTTAGAAAATTATTTGTTCATTGTTATTTAGGTGGTATAATTATTTACTTATAAGTAAAAGAAAGATATCACATCAAATAATTTCCCAAAAGACCCCTTTGATGCGTACTTATCGATTGAATCTCCATAATCCGATAATTAGGGATCCAGGTAGCGCCACAAAAAAACAATTATTCTTCACTAAGAGGGATTTAATGTAGTGCAGGTAAAGGTGACAATTCCCTATTTACCGGAACTAGAATTGTGAATTTAGATTTAGTAGTTATTGTTCTTTTAAACTGTGAATATTGTTAATAAAATTATATAAAATTAGTATTGAAATGTCGAAAACAAGAGAGTTGTCTTTAGAAATCCGCACAATTCGCAAGAAAATTGATGTTGGCCGAATAATTATGACGAGTAAACGGAATAGACGAAAAACTGCACCTGAATTAACGGCTGAAATAAATATTGAGCGTGAAAAACGAGTAATTTTAGCCACCGTAAAAAGGAGGTTAGGAGAGGGTGGTTTATGTGGCCGAATAGCATTGCGTAAACCACGCTTACGCAAGCAAAATAAAATAAAGCGGCTACAGTGCGCTAGAGAGCATCAACATTGGACAGTTGATGAGTGGAAAAATGTTTATTTAAATTTTAAATATTTATTTATTTCGACATGATAATGATCCGAAACACACTTCCAAACTGTGTCGCGAATATTTAGGATCGGTGAAACGCGAAACCAATATCAAAACAATGAAACGGCCTCCTCAAAACCCAGATGCTAATCCCATAGAGCTTTTGTGGAAGGAACTCGATAGGCAGGTGAAAATAAATCCTCCTAAATATAAAGTCCGCCTTGAAACAGAAGCCGCTACTCCGACGAAATTTATAGAGAGAATGCCGCAAGTGTGCGACAATTATTAAGAGTCGAGGTGGATATTTCGAAACGAAGATTTATTTCTTTTTGTGTCCAATAAATTTTATAATAGAAGGACTATCAATTTCTTTGTTTGAAGGGTGGTTTATTAAATGCAAAACTGCAATTTCTTTTTCATTTAGCACTTCCTTTATATATACGTATTTCTTTGGGTGGGCAGATAATTATGGCCGGTAGTGTATATATACAGTGAGCACGTAAAGGTTAGAATAAATATAAAAGTTCAAGATATTTAGTTAGAGAAAAACATTCGAATAGGTCAACATTTGTTTTCTCTTACCGTCTTTGATCGCATATAGTAGATATGATGTCAGATTATTTTCTTAAATGAAAATCCCAATTTTTTTATTAAATTTTTCAAATCTGCCCAAGATTCTAAATACATTTGATATACAGCGTGCCCACCTAGTGCGTGGGCAGAAGATAATTTTTTCTGTGCAGTTTACAGAAAACGTTTTCGAATTAAAAGATATTCGGAGTTTTGCACACAATAAAATTATACAATATACAGAGTGTTGACTTTCAGAATATTATTTTCGCCCACGCATTACGCGGGTGGTGTTTTAAGTTTTACAAACGACTACTAGATTTGACATTACTATCTTCGTAAAATTTTACATTTGCTATTGTTGAAGCAGCGACAGCACATCAATCGACCGTGTAATTTGTTTACAATCAGGGTTTAAATGAAGCAATTTTGTGAAGAAACGGAAATTTCACGTGAAGGCTTTCGTTGGATGATTTTTACGGTTTCAATAAAGGCTTAACACAACAACAATGCCTCGAATCGCTACGATCAACCTTTGGTAATGAAGCACCATTAGAAAAGACTGGCAATTGTTTTGCAGAATTTCCATGTCGTCGTGCTTCTGCTAGTGATGAATTTTGTGAAGGTTGACCAAAATTGGTTGTTGTTTCAAAAAACGTGCGCAACATGATTGAAGAGTATCAGCATGTGACTTACTGTTAAGTGTGAAAAAGATCTGTTCCCGTTGGATTCCCAAGCACAAAAAAGGCTCGTGTTGATGGATGTATGGAAATGTTCAAAAAATTCTACAAAGGAACTTAAAAATCCGTGTATAACATCGTAACAGGTGACGAAACTTGAATATACTCGCACGAGCCGGAAACTTTGGATGTTCCCACATGAGCCAAGAAAATGATTGCTTATTTCTCTCGTTGTATTGGACATGTCGCAAACATTGCTTTGGAGGATCGAAGAACAGTTAATGCTGATTGGTATATAACTTTGTTTGCCAGAAATCATCACTGAAATCAGGAAAAACAATCGAATTAATGTCTCATTACCCGCATTCACCTGATTTATCGCCTAACGACTTCTTTAACGACAGCGGTTTTTATTACCTCCACAAGCTATTGAAGCTTTCAAAAACCATGTTTTGGAGATAGCGCCTTCAGAATGCAACAAATGGTGAATATTTTGGAAAATGATAAAACGATTTATACCATTTTTTTTCTTTTATTGTTTTTGCAAAAGCTTTAAATGTTTCACTCGTAATAATAAGTGGACATGATGTATATAGAATTTTCAACAGAATAAATATATCAACCACTAAATGTTATTTGAGATGTATATTGTATATAAACAAGAGTGAGAGTGTTGAAATAAACAGTTTCTGACTTATATCGCAACAGATGGGCATATTATTGTATAAATTTATTCATCTAACATTTTCATACGTTTATTATAGTGCATATTAAAAATACCGAAAATGTTCATTAAGTTTGCATGAGCTATGTGCTGTAAATAAACGCGGATCCTTTTAGTATAACTCTTTTCTGGAACCAATTAATCTACCATGCGCCACCATACATACTTCCAAGTTGCAACAGGGAACCTCACCCTCCACTTAGGAATAAATACGATATACTTTTATGGGGAACATCTACGGGCGCTCAGCAAGTTTTTCTAGCACGGAAGGCGGTAGTACGATGTATTAATGGAATTCATTTCACTGTTTCATGCAAACCGTGTTACAAGAGGTGTGCGGAACTAAAAATTTTTGAATCTCAATTTGGCATTTTGAAACTGAGCCCTGCTTGGGTTGAATCTTATCGTTAGTTTACTTTCGAGTTTTTAAAATCAAATAGGCCTTGACAGTTGAGTAAAAACTATTTTCGTTACGGGTAAAGTACCTATTTCGTTAGCAATATGGTGAAATGTTACTAAGAAAAGTTGTTCACAATGAAAAGTTATGCCGTTTTACAAATTTTTTGAATGATCGGCCTACTTTAATAAAATCCATTATTTATCAATTTACTTTCAGGTAAAGTGGCTTTCTCGTTCACAATACGCCAAAGTTTTACTAAGAAAAGTTGTTCGGAATGGCACAAAATACAAATTTCAAAAAAAGTCAAATATATGCTTTGATTAAACCGTTATTTTTTAAATTAAATTTTTCTATGATGAATACATAATTGAAGTGTTGTAAATTTAATTTGTGAGTAAATACAATTTATTTTATTTAATCTAAAAAATGACGGTTTAATCAATGTAGGTAGATTTTCTTGAACAACTTTTCTTAGTAAAACTTTGGCGTATTGTGAACGGAAAAGGTACTTTAAATGAAACGAAGTTGACAAATAATGGATTTTATCAAAGTATGTCTATCATTCAGAAAATTTGCATAATACCATAACTTTTCATTCTGAACAACTTTTCTAGTAACATTTTAGCATACTGTGGACGAAAAAGGAACTTCACCTGAAACCTGCTCAATTGCTAAGGCATACTTGATTTCGAAAAATCGAAAGTAAACTAAAAATAAGTTTCAAACTAAGCAGGGCTTAATTCCAAAAGCTCAAATGAGGATTCCAAGATTTTTAGTTCCTCACACCTCTTGTAACATCAATCCTGGGACACGCTGTATATTGGAAACTTGTTGCTATGTTTCCAGAATCAAAGGTAACATTCCAGCAAATACTGCCTTCCATAACTATAACACCCGAAAAAGCTACACACGCCGCAATGCACAATGACCTTAATTTTTTCTGGCGTTCACTATTAGGGAATTAAAATTTTTAATCATTTGCCACCCCCTATAAAAGAAATTAACGTGTATAGAAAATTTAGATAACAATTAAAGCGGTATTTATTAGGAGATGTTTTCTACAGTTTGGAGGAGTTTTTCCAATTATGATTTCTTTATATTATTTTATACTTAATCACTGATTTTCTTTTTTCTTTTATATCCATTTTGATTACCTTTTTTAGTTTTTTAGTTTGGTTATCGGCATTGTGTAGTTACCTTACCTACATATTTGTATTTGTATTGTTGTGACTTTTTGACGTATTATAAACACTTTTGTGTCAAATAATAAATTACTTACTTACTTACCCATTCAGTATTATAGAACATTTTGGTACCTAGTGTTGACTGCTGCGATAACTGTGGTTTAAGTATGTACATGCCATACGTATATGTGCAAACGCTCATCAAACAGAAATTATTGATTGTCTTATATCTACTAGACAATAGAAACGATATGTTTTAGAAATTAAAAAGAACGTGCTGCAATAATGGTCTACATTTCCTGTTGATAAATAAAGAAAGTAAAGTGCAAAGATGTTGTCTTGTAGGTAGTAGTAAACTCGACACAATTCAAAATTCTATTATGGACGCCAGTTTGTTTTTAAGTTGCGAACAAAGCCGCGTAGTACGAATTTCAATTATGAAGCTGTTTGTAATGTTAATAATTTATTATTTTTATCAAAGGTAACGGTGAAGGTGTGCAAAAGTTTTGCTATTAATAAACGTGTCCTTAACTTTAGCGGCTCTTATGGAAAGATTTTAGAAAATCTAGAATGGGCGAATTATGCAGAAATGTATATATACACATTTCATATATGCAAAAGAGTTCGTCGAAATATGAGTTTTCTTTTTCGTCCACGGGGAAGAAGTATATCTTCCGAAGAATAAACAAAGATGACGCTCGTATATGTACCACGATTTGAAATTTAGAATATCGCCATACATCAAAGAGGTTTGGTATAATGTCAGCTTCAAGTCGGCCAGTATACTCCCAAGACAGCTATAATACCGTATCTGTGTGTGAGATGTACCGCAGATTGTGATTTAGAGTAACCTATAGAGTGTAGAAGTTTATAGGATTAAGAGTATTATACTTTTGCGTGTTTTCACTATCAAATTAATTAGTTAAAAAGGTATTCATTGCCATTTTTAATATGAGAAAATTTGCTGCGTCACTTATTTTGCTATAATCCCTAACTGAATGTCACAAGCTCTTAATAACGTTGTTTGTTCAAGTTGTATACTTATATTTATGCGTTGTTTTAGATTTGATACCGTCGCAGTCCTAATTTAAGCAGCACACGTAATTTAACAAGAAATGTTTTTTGTTAGCACTTAGTAACTATTTTATTCCAATAACAAATATGTAGTACCTAAATTGTCCAGTGCCAACTGTATAATTAGTTTCAAAATACAGCGAATTTTTTCTGTTGGTAATGGGTAGAGAAACGCAAACTGCGCTGAAAGCCAGCGGCTGACGCATAAAAGTTTACACAAAATAAACACGGCCGGGACAATTCGGTATAAGCGTCAGTATAACTGCGACTCGAAAGCCGATCTGTTGTGTATGCATCTACCCTGTCGTATACTATATCGTAGTTCTACGTTTGTTTTGAAAATGTTTCCTATGTCGCGAAAACGACCAAAGTTGGACACAATAAGAGAATTTATTGCAGAAGTGCCTGATTTAAAGTGTGATGGCGCTAAAATTCAATGTGTAGTGTGTAAAATAGATTTAATGTGTTGGTCGAAAAGTGATTGTCTACGGCACGTAAATAGGGCATGTTTCAAAAAAAAAATCCACACGAGATTATGACAAATTTAAATTTAATTTATGTGTTTATTGCATGTAATTTACCATTTCATTTACTAAGGAAGAAAGCATACGTCTCGTTTTGGAATTAATATTCTGACTTTAAGTGAGAGAACATTACAGAGAGTTGTGCCGTCTGCTCGTGAGCATGTCGAGAAAAGAATTAAATCGGAGTTGCAATCGGAGATACAAAATTCTTCGGTGTCGTTAGTGGAATCTTTGCAAATAGTGCAACATGTTCACGTACAGCTATGCGCGATAGAAGACGCAAGAAATGTTTGTGTTTTAGAAAGGTTTGAAAGTGTTTTAGATAAAGACTCTGATTTTGGCACATTAAGACAAATTTGTGAAGGTGCGTCAACAGAACCGTTAAATTATTTGAGAGATTATTTTACTTACGCAAATATAACACTTTTTCTTCACGCCGCACTCACTTTGCCGAAACAACTTTGGAAACATATCTAATGTTACAAATATTAAATAGACATTATCCACTTTGTGATTTAACGGAGGACCCTTAAAACGGTAAGTGTTTGAGCACGTATCACATTTAATTTATTGCTCTACTTATAACGTTGTCTTACACAACAAGAATAAACTCCATCTTTTTGTACATTACACTGAAAAAGGCGATATTTTTGTCATTTATCATTTTCATTTTTATTTTACATGTACCTTATTCAATACAAATAAACAGAAAAGTGTCTACGTAGCATAGTGTTGTGTTGTTACCGTATTCACAAGAATTAGAAAGAGCAACCCAAATAACACTGGACAACAGCCAAAATGTATCTAAAATAAAATCGACTAAATCTTACTATTTTTGGTGTGCTAAAACCGAAAATAAACTTATCTTTTTAATATTAGTTCAAGTTTTAGATATACGTGATGCCATGTGTCCCTATATATTAACACTGTGACCGCAAATCCGCCTTGTACTGAACAGCCCCTGTAAACAAACAAATGACAAACGCCACTATCGCGAATATTATGGAATTGAATAGAAAATTCTCGAATATTCTCCAAAAATCTAAAAGCCGTATTTGGGTATATAAGCAGCTACAAAGCGGAGAGGTTAGTCAGTCGAAGTTAGTGAGTCTAATCGAATAGTTGACATTGTAAGATGTCTCGAAAATGTGTAAACAATCCAGATCACTTCTGTTATGTTTGTGGTGAGGTGACTTTTGGGGTTGCAAAATAGGGAATCAAGACAAACATTGGGCGCCACATATCTGCTGTAATACATGCGCTTCAAGTCTGAGAAATTGGTTAAATCATAAAAAATGATCTATGCGGTTTGCTGTCCCAATGGTCTGAAGAGAGCCTGTTAATGATTGCAATTTCTGCATGATACCTCGTGTTGGGCCAGGCACAGGTATATCCAAGAAGAAAAAATCAGTTACCAACTATCCAAATATACCATCTGCCATGAGACCTCTGCCCCATAATGACGAATTTCGTATTCCAGAACCTCCAGGAACATTCACTTACGGATCAGATAATAGCGATACAGCGATTTGAAGAATGAAGAAGATATGCCATCAAATGAAAAACTTTGTTAAGGCACTGAATAGAGATGAGCCAGCTTTTCAGTACCTACGTCAGAAATTCCCAAGGCTAAGTGAAGCAAAAATTAAAGAAGGTATTTTTGTTGGGCCACAGATTCGAAATATTCTGAAAGCCGAACATTTTGACAGCACTCTAACAGATATTGAAAAAAATGCTTGGAATGACTTTCGCCTCGTGGTCATTTATTTCTTTTACTCTTATTGAAAATATGCTGTCATCGTATCAAAAAATGGGTTGCAATATGTCTCTAAAGATCCATTTCCTGCACTCACACCTGGACTTTTTTCCTGGAAATTGCGGAGCTGTAAGTGATGATCACGGCGAACGCTTCCATCAGGATACATCAACAATGGAGAAAAGGTACCAGGGAAATTGAAATGCTTCCACGCTTGCCGACTACTGTTGGACTCTTGTTAGAGATGCTCCAGAAACAATTCACAAAAGAATAGCAAAAAGACGGCGCATTTAGTGACTCTAAAAGTGTAAAAGTATCTATTTTTTATTATTTTGTTAAAAATAAAATAAAAAAACTTGTTCTTGAAAACTGCAACTAAGTTTTTAATTTCATTGTCATTTTTGTATTCAGTGCCCCAAAATTAACAAAAAAATGCACTTTTCAAACAAGATACAACAAATAAACTAAAATTTGTTGTTCAGTGTAATCATTGTACCCCGATTAAACACCCCATAGTTAGAAAAATAGGACTCATTTGTCCATAATACTCGACGCATGAAACTATTATTTCCAATACTCTTGCGGATAAACTTCCTGCAAAATGCTACTCTGCGATCATAATCTTCTGGCTGTAAAGTTTGGGCAATACGCAACTCGCTGGGCTAAAACCTGTGCCTTCTTAAAATTCGCGATGCTTTTGATTTAGATACACCAACCTGTGCTTCAGTTTCTCGAGTTGAAATGCCTGGATTAACCGCGGCACAATCTACTGTTATTAATCGTTATTAATGTTATTAATCATTGTTATGATTTTCCACTAATAAATTGTTTTCCCTAGTTTTAATGGACTTCCTCAAACTTCCATACCGCTGCATATTCTTATCTAGTCTTTTAAACGTTTTGACATTTGGTTGTCTTCTTTCCAGAAAATTAGTTAAATAAGTTCGGGCAGCAAAACGGGAATTTTTGTAACACTTGATAAATGTGCAAAACATCGCAGTTTTCAGTAATTGGAAAATTCCCCATAATTTTTAAAATTTAATTGGATATTTAAAGAAGTAATGCCACGATGTTTTTTGTGGTTCAAGTATTTAATACTTAGTACTGAATTAATATGTTACTAAGTATTATAAGACTTACATGCAAAGTTCTTTTAAAATAAGTTTCGCCTGATTTTGTTTAGATTCATGTAAGCCTACAACAATTAATTTTATTGATATGTTTTATTCAATCATACGTTATCTTACATCGTTGAAAAGAGAATAACAAATTCTATTCAGTAATCCAATATGGTGTCCATTTAGCTTAAGGAAGTTAATACGAGTGCCTCAAAGACCGTCATCTTGAATTTTCGTTCAACACCAATTTTGAATTGGTCTCATCGAAAACAGTGACTTTCATATGATATTTGCCATACAAGAAAATTACAGTTTTTCGTTTTCCGAAAATACTTCTGACGGGTTCGAAATTCTGAACTTTTTCAAGCAGATTCCAAGTCAGCACATAAATCTGCAAAACATTGCCCATTTAACCAAATCTCCATTTTCAACGATAAGAAAGTTACCCATGCAATTCCACTTGATCTGGAACACCCGGCATGTATTTGACATCAACTCTTTAAGTTATCGATTCATATATTATTGTATACCATACGAGCGAGCGTACTGTGATCACCCGATTTTATACGAACTCATCGCATCTAAACGTGTGCCGTGTTGAATGTCACTGTGGAATGTCATTTGCTTGGCAAAATTGCGTAAACGCAAATTCATTTGTGCACCCTACTCACGTTATGAACGACGTATTCGTCCACGTACATATGTAAGACATGACTTCGCTCTGGCATTTCCGAAAAATGCCGATTATGCTAGCTGATCATAGTACGCTCGCTCTAACGGTATACAGCCATACTAAATTACCAAAACGTTAGGGGCATTGAAACGATGGATTTCCATTGAAATTGGCATTTCTATTACCTTCGATATCTAGCACATTGCATTATATAATAAACCATCGGCGAAATGCGAATCTGTCATTAGGAGGATTAACAAAATTAATTACTCTACATAATTCGCATCGCATAATGCTTGTACGCTCCAAACATAGAGAAAGCAAAGTTCTCCGCGTGAACCGCGAGTAAATGCTCTCAAGCACTGTTAGTATGTACTTAACAACGTATGAATTCACCTGTACGTACGTATGTATGTTATCGAAACACTCCCGAGTTTCCAAAGAGCCAGTGAAAGCATAAGTTTATGCTCGTATATTTGGTTTGCGGATTTAGTGCTATATGAACTTCCAAACAGATGCGCGTAGACAGGAAAAGTAGTTCTCTCATTTCAGAAATGGAACATCCCAAAACACTTTATCACCCTTAATAATAATCTTTACAGTCAACAGGGATATCACGATCGTACGAGAATGCAAGCTGTAAGATGTAGATTACAGGTGCTGTGTCTCGGTATTTCTACTTCAGCATCCAGTGGGGCTGCCTTTAAATGAAGTCGTTAAAGCTTCTATAGTTTCTGACGTTGTCGTTCTGCTTTATTCTTCGCATTAATCGCTTTGAATAATTACTTCTTGAATGCAAATGTACATTCATATGTTTGTGAGGTGCCATAAGGTGCATGACATGTTTACATTTCAATGTAGTACCTCCTCGTACATTTAAAATTATGCTACAAATATTGCTAAGGCTTCTTAATATTGTAGTTCATGTTTTTTTTACGCTAGCAAATTCGTTACTACATTTATTCCATTTTATAAATCCGTCATTTATTGTTTTACTTTCTAAATTTAATGTTTCATTCGCCTTAGTTGTAAATTCGCCATTTCGTTTGCTTTATTTTTTATAAACTTGTGTATATTGTATTTGTATACATTTAAAACATTGTATGTGTACGTATTTAACACAAAAATCAATTTAAATCCATTCAATATACATAAATATAACAAAATCACCGCACAAAAAATGAGGAGAATTGATATAAAACTGTATTAATTCAAATAATCGCAACGTCGTTACGCTATTATATTGCAAACCTCGAGATAAGACACACATTAGAGAGAACCACCGCGGTCGAGCATGAAACAGATAATCACTGCCGAGAGAGCAAGCATAACACACGTATATGTGTCCTTCTCTCCTAGTACCGGAACCTCGTCGGAGAACGTAGTGTATAGAGGTGTCACGATTGCCATCCGTCGCTTCTTTGCCTATGCGCAGTGCAGCGCTCGGACTCGCACGATGTTTGGTCTCTGGAATTTCCACTACTATAGAGAGACAGTAGCGAGACAGATCATACATATAAGACACATAGCGTGTAAATTCTAGCACGAGAACGTCTGGGTAGTCTTCTACGGTTATATTCTGCTAATGTCTCCGCGACCAGATGTTCGAACTCCGTCAAGGGTTTTGTGGTAGCCCTAATAATGCATATAAATGTTGCGAATTAGTATACAAATAAACGTTGCGATACTGAAGACACATTTAAGGTAACAAAATGCCTCGCACTCGTACTAGGTGCGTTTAAAATTACACATACAAATATACGTTGCGAATTTAAAACACTGATACAAACGTTGCTATTAAATACATACTGAAGACACATTTATACAAATGTACATAGAAATATGCCAACAAAATATGCAAAGAAACAAGTAAGGAAACCGTATTATAATATAAATACAATATTAAGGTATATATTGTTTATATATATTACAAGAGGGAAACCTCACATTTTTTTGTTTTTTTGTGTAATAATAAGAGGAACTGTTTCAATAATCTTTTTTATACATACGTACTGTGTTTCATTTCAAGAGGTACTGAGCTATCGAACAAATAAGCAAATATTTCATACGTCTAAGAAAAGCAATTGGTCCTCTCTCTTCGCAAGAACGATACACCGAAGCAGACGACTAGCGGCATTGTTCTTCAAATCAGAAAAACGTAACAAATATTTTATAACACGATTTAACAAGGTTTCGCCATCTGAGTCAGACGTATCAATTCGTATAAATTTTCTTATGCTAAATCCAAATCCAGCCGCAAAGTTTCCCTAGCACGTCAAGATTTCAGGATATCCTAACCTCAAAGTCTCGAAAGGACTGTTTTCGGTGATATTTGAGGTTATGGTATACGAACAGCGAATTTTTTTTTTGCTCATTTCTGCTTATATACTTTATTACTACTCTTTCCCTTCAAAACTCATTTTCGTTTGTTTCGATCCGACTTTTTGTTCTCGACATACACCAATTTCAATCTATAGTACTTCATAAGCATTAGCACCATAACCTAATGCCCCGTTTTCAAGTTTTTTAAACAAATATTTAAAGAGTGAACGAATCTTCCACAGTCCGCGTGGTGTAGTGGATATCACGCCTACCCGGCAAGCAGGAGATGTTGGGTTAGATTCCTCGCTATGGATTGTTTTTTTCAGTAATTAATTGCGTCGGAAAATTCCAAGAAAAAATTTAGAGATTTCATAATTGCCGACGGAAGCCAAATATATTGGTTACTCAGGGGTTTCAGGGTCTGTAGTCAGAATTTCAAAATTTAAGATAATAATAATAATAATAATAATAATAATAATAATAATATTTATTCATTCCGAGCACTACATACAATAGAAAGGAATAAGTCAGAAGTTTAAGTAAATAAACAATATAAATATACATATAACACTTAACTAGCAAACGCCAGTGTACACAATAATGTATTAGGGAAGTGATGAGGGAGACAGAGTACACAGTATTCTGACATTTACCAGTCTATTTAAGAGAAGTCAAAAATTCGTTTATATTATAGAAGACATCAGAAGTGAGTAATTTTTTCAGCCTCATTTTAAATTCATTATTCGGAACAATAGTCTTAAGTTCAGGTGGGAGTAAATTATATATTCGACTACCAGCATATATAGGAGATTTCTTGAACGCCTCGCGATTATGTCTGCTTAAGGATATATCATTTTTGGATCGTGTATCGTAATTATGATAATCGCAGTTAAGTATGTAGTTATGTCTGTTGGCATGTGTATGAGTTAATAACTTTAATAGATAAATAGAGCAGACAGTGAGGATTTTATTCGTTTTAAAGGTTTCGCGGCAGGAGCAGTTGTAAGGAAGAGAAAAGATCAAACGCAGTATTCTTTTCTGACAAATAAATATACGATTCCAATGGGTAGCTTGTCCCCAGATAACGATATTATATGCAATTGCCGAGTATACGAACGCATAGTAAACATTCAACAGTGTATTAGTATCTACATTATTTTTAAGTGAATTAATAACATAAAAGGATTTATTTAGTTTACTACATACCATATTAATATGGTCATCCCATTGTAGATGGCGGATCCAATGTGGCGGCGGACTCTGATTTTCAGATTTTACTGAAATCTAAAAGAAATCTCAGAGAGGCACTCATGATGAAGTTGGAAATTCAATCATTTGGCCTTACACAGCGACCAATATAATGTGACAGTCAAAGTTCACAAATTTTCTCGCGGAAGAGCAACAACCTGAGTTGCTACTGTAGGGCATATGAGTACTCATCCCCTGAAAATAGTTGTCTTTGGAGAAAAAAAGTTTCAAATAAATGGTATATATTCATGACCTTGGGTCAAATTGTTTCATGGAGCCATTAAGGATCAGAAAACGGTTTTATTGGAATCTACTTAGGAAAACATTTTGGAAAAAGTTCTTCAAACAAAAATTGTAGGGATCAGAAAGAGTCGATGAATTGTGATCTTGACTCTCCGTAGCGATCAAATTAAGAGATTAAACACGGATTAGCTTACGATTTCAAAATTAAAGCTCCTACTTGTGACTCCGGAACTAAAAGTGGAAAATTTTCTCGGAATTCATTTGGTCAAAATTATAAATCTGCAGGGATTTAGAGGTGGACACTTGTACACACGGGATCAAATACGCGTCTACTTAAAATCCTGAGATTAAAAGCCTTATTTTTGACACTTATAGACTTTCTTTGAAGAAATTTTCTGCAAAATACTTTCCTACGGAGATATTCTGACTGCAAATTTGTGATCAGCGACCCAGAAACCCTGAGTAATCATTTTCAACCGGTTTTGAGAGATTGTCAGGAAGTGTTTGTCCAAAATGTTTAAAACGGGACGTTATGATATGATATATAATGCTTACGAAGAAGTATAGACTGCAATTGGTATATCTTGAGAAAAGACAGTCAAATCGAAACAGACGAAAATGGATTTTGAAGGGAAAGAATACTATTAAATGATAGCCTAAGGAAAAATGAGCAAAACCAATCGTTGTTCTTATAACATAACCTCAAATATCATTGAAAACCGTCTTCTTGGTACGTTGAGGTTATCTCAAATATCCCGAAATCTAAAATAATTCAGTGATCGGATTTGGAATCAGCGCCAAAAAATTACAAATATGTTGAATTGTGTAATTGGAGAGAATAGATGCTGGAATTGTACGAAAAGAGATGACGTTCACACATATGTTTTAATGAATATCTTTAGCGAAAAGTTTCCGGTATTTCATCTCAGCATTCTATGTGTAAACGAAGCACTTACCTGCGTAGCTTCATATCTGATTTACTAAACAAGAACGCATTTTAAGTACAGGAAAATGTTTATAAAAGATATTCTAGAAGAGTTTCTCTTTCAGATTCTGGAAAAATATATTTAAAAAAATGAAATAACATCAATCAATCTTGGCAACTATATCGATAACCATCTTGCAGAATTTAATTCTTCGATGTATTGCCGAAAAGTCCAAGACATACTCAATCGAATAAAATTTTAATCACCGCTCCAGCGTGTGAGGCATTTCAGGTATTGGCCGTTAAAGAAAGAGCGCATCTCAAGTTACATCAATTATCTCAAAAACTGATATAGATGAGTTTATGGAATAGTGGAGAAAGTTGACATGGATTGAAGAGGTGCATACAGGAATATAATAATATACAAGACGATCTATTTAAAAAAGCAAACTTATAACGTTTATAACGGAAACTCAACGCTCTCTAATCCTCTTCTAGCTGAAGCCCTAGCAATTAAGAGTGCATTGCAATATATTCTTCAGACAGATGTAAATAAATACGCTGTTTTCAGCGACTCCAAAAGCGTTCTTCTTGGTTTGAACAATACGAACTACAGATCATTTCCAATCATCTTAGAAATTTTGCATCTGGACTACATGCTGCATCTGATGGGTAAAAGAATTACATACGTGTGGGTGAAAGACCACTCAGATATTCGCAATAATGAAATAGTGGATTTGTTAGCTAAAAGTGCCTGCAATGGAACACCAAAAGATGGCATACAAATTCCATATACTGACTTTTTACTAAAAATCCGGCAGCTACAACAACAACGCTGGCAAGATAGGTATGATGGAATAAATAATAATAAACCCACGAATTTCTACAGAATTTACTCGAACGTCATCAGTAAAAGATGGTATAATAGTGGATACATTAAGAAGCAGATGTTCTCACAAATTATGAGACTTTCTTTCAATCATGGCAGAATTCCATCGCATCTCCATAAAATAAATTTGGCCGACAATGATTTATGCGATCGCTGTAATGTAAGAGGAGACATGAATCACATCATATTAGGATGCAAGAAGCACAGTGCAGACAGATTGGTAACAGAACTTATAAATATGGGATTGCAGTTACCGTCAAACGTTAATTATATTCTCGGCCAGAATAGCTTTGAAGTAAACTTCTGTCTTTTCACATTTTTAAGTAGAGAAAATATTATGATATAGCTTTTGATACTCCTATGTGTTTCTATCCTTTGTGGGTTTTACCTTTTACCCTGTGGGGCCTACCTGTGTTGTTTTTTTTTGTGAGCCACCAGATCGGCCCCGGGTGTGAAGTGCGTCTGTGTTTTTGATACCTGTGTTCATTCGAGTTGTTAGGTGTTATAATAATAATAATAATAATAATAATGATAATAATAATGATAATAATAATGATAATAATAATGATAATAATAATGATAATAATAATGATAATAATAATGATAATAATAATGATAATAATAATGATAATAATAATGATAATAATAATGATAATAATCATAATAATAATAATAATAATAATAATAATGATAATGATAATGATAATGATAATGATAATGATAATGATAATGATAATGATAATGATAATGATAATGATAATGATAATGATATGATAATGATAATGATAATGATAATGATAATGATAATGATAATGATAATGATATGATATGATAATGATAATGATAATGATAATGATAATGATAATGATAATGATAATGATAATGATAATGATAATGATAATGATAATGATAATGATAATGATAATGATAATGATAATGATAATGATAATGATAATGATAATGATAATAATAATAATAATAATAATAATAATAATAATAATAATAATAATAATAATAATAATAATAATAATAATCCTCTTCTAGCTATCAGAAAATCAACAACAGTGCCAATAGCAAAACCAATGAAGTATGCGATAACCAAAACAGCAGAAAAATTATCGCTAGAATAAATAACTAAAAGAAAATGCCATAAATAACAAATCTTCAACAATAGTGGCCAATAATAGTATCGCAATAAACTAAATAAATGTCAAAACCCAACCAGGACTGCGGGAGATGGTTTAACTGATAAACATAAATCGGAAATACAGACAAAATATATAACGAGTTAAGGTAAGCGAAGGTAAACTGTGTGTAAAAATAAATGCAAAACTTAACAAAATATATCGGCAAATTCTTCGAAATCGGCAATAAAAGCACGTACATACACTATACTCAAAAAAAAACGTAACATTGTATCTAAATATCACAGCTATTTTACAGCAAAAAGTTGCCAACGTCACTTATTTTCTTCATAAGTAAATAATGTAAAAATCTTCACTCGTATGAAGTTAGTATTGATAACCATATTACACAGATTTTTCCTTAAATATACTGTAGTGGAATATTGGAGTGAAGTGCACTTGCAATAGTATTGTCACATGTTATCCTTCTAATATTAATATAAGTCTACTTACGTGACGAGGGGGACTTGCTGGCAGGTACCAATCTATCGACCCCAATCTATCGACCCCAATCTTCCTCGCCCTTTTGTGCCATTCTGCAGTTTGTAACTGTGTCACGCGGTTGTGTAAGGAGGATCTGTTTCGATATTACAAAATCTAAGTCTATAATGGAACTTTCCGTGGCATTACCCCCTCCCTGGAAACATAATTATTGTGCCCTCACAATTGCTGAGGAATAAACAAAAAACGGATATCTGCCACCAAAATTTCATTATTTACAAAGAAGATATTACACTTAAATAAAAACTAACAATTAGTAATTTACAAAAATATCCAAGTATCACCGGTTTTTTTTTGTTGATTCTCTTCTTTATGATGATATTCTTCAGTATTATCAGCGTCCAAGCCCTCTGCATCAAACTGTATACTCTTCGCTACTTTTCGCTATACTTTTCGTCCATTTATCGGGTTTCAAAAACACTGACCTACTGTAGGTTTACCCTACTCGATCCAAGCAAGCGTAAGTTTCTTATGTTACTAATTTGCCGACGTGGTGGAGATACAATGCAGTAACGATTGCTGGCAACAACGTACATCCATCTTTCCTCACCCGCTGGACTTTGCTAAGCTCACTGGAAGTATTATCCTTGAAAAAGATGAATATGAAACAAACACAATAACGCAGTGATATAGTTACTTAAAGTAAATTAAGAAAAATAATGGGTGGAAACACGTGCTTAAAATCTAATCTCTTATTATTAAGAAAGTGGTGTATTTTAAAATGTACTTAAAATTACTTACAATTATCCATATCAATCAAAATACGGCGCCAATCGCGAAACTTGCACTACATCCTTTTTTCTACCTTTACCTTTGCCTGACGCTATAACATAATTTAGATCGTTTCTTTTTTCTACTATGATATAGGGTCCAAAACATTTAAGCTGCAATTTATCCGTTTTCCCTACTTGTTGTAGCGGTGTTCTTATCTTGACTTTATCTCCCACGGCGAAGTCAACTGTACAATGACGTTCATCATACCTTTATTTGTTTCTGCGTTGTTGGTGTTCGATGTTCTGGCGGGTTTGCTCTCTTATCTGTAAGATGATTTCTTGAGGTCTTGCCCCGTATTCTGTCGTCAGTTCTTGGGCTAACTGTGCTTCAATAGGCAGGATTGGATTCCGTCCATAAACCAACCTAAAGGGAGTGAATTTTATTGTTTCTTGTCTCGTGGTGTTGTAAGCAAATATTCAATGAGGCAGGAATACATCCCAATCCTTTTGGGATGTGGATGTGTACATGCTAATCATGTCTACTATTGTCTTATTACATCGTCCTGTAAGACCATTTATAAACGGCTTGTACGCTGTAGTAAACGTACTCTCAGTTCCCATTAGCCGAACAACTTCCGTCACTAAGTTTTACATAAATACGTTGCCCCGGCCGCTTAATAGTTTCTTTGGCGATCCATGTCTGCATATGATTTGCTCTACTGTAAACTTTACAACATGGTCAGCTTTACCGTTAGGCAGGACTTTAGCTTCGATTTTAAACCCATTTTCTCTTAAAATAGGGACTAGTAATTTAACAACAGGGCCGATACCAAATAATCCAACTCCAGGCAACATTATTTTTTTAACGAGATCTTAGGTACTCTTTTAGATTTATCTTTATAACACTTATTTCACATTTTGGTACTTATTGAGATAATGAAAGTAATATGTTAATATTGATTTCTAAATGTTTGTTGATTGCATTAAATTATTAGAGAAGTAACAGTGCCTTACTGATAAATTGGTACATACCCGGCGCCTCCACCAAATATGTCACGTGTTATTCTTCTAATATTAATGTCTAGTTACGTGACGAGGGGGACTCGCTGGCAGGTACCAATTTATAAGGCACTGTTACTTCTCTAATATGTCTTTATTCCCTCTCAACTTCCTATCCTACTAGTTACTTTATCTCCGGTCTACACCCAACTAGCTACCTATCTATCTATCGTCCCCGATCTTTCTCACCCTTTTCTGCCATTCTACAGTCTGTAACTGTGTCACGCAGTTGTGTTTCGATATTACAAAACCTAATTCTTTAATGGAACTTTCCGTGGCAGTATTAATTTTTATAATTATATTTTAAATATTCAGTAATTATCAAAATTTCATAGAATTTGAGTTATTTCTAATTATTATTCGAATTCTGGCATTTTGATAATTTATGTAATTGATTATTTGTTAAGAAAAAGACTCCATTAATATTACTTTATAGAGAATAATCAAAGTCAGAAGTTATTTTCAATAATTTATCTCTTAACATTTTTTGTAAAAAACACACAATTCATGCACGCACTAATTATATGGAATCTAGTAACTAAAATTCACAATGTCATCTGTAACATCACAAACGATCATCGATAGCCTAACGATAGAACTATCAAAGTCGTTAAATTGGTATCCCTGTGGCAACAATGTAAACAAGAGAATTTTTGACAATAGATAAATTTTGGACGAAATGTAGTTTTAAACGAACATTCGTATTTTGGTTAGAAACAATCAAAAGAAGTCTAAAACCATTTAAAGTGAAAGGAGAAGAAAAAGTTAACTCAAGTAGTTAGAAAAAAGGGGATGGAAGGAATTTTACACTAAAAGGTCCTAGAACATCACATGGAAAGAAAGAAAAGGAGATCTAGCGAAGGATTTAAAAAAAAATAAACGCACGCCACTCTTACAGCTGTAACTAATTCAATACTGATTGTAAGTAAATTATTGAGAGTAAAAAGGATGTGATTATTTTTTAATTTAATATTTCATTTGAAACATCTCAGTACATAAATTCTCTGAAGTTCTCTCGTCTAAAATTCGGAGAAAGCCTTCACTTGAGCCTCATATATAATTCAACACTGCAAACCATTATTAAATTACATTCGCACAATGCTGACCGCAAGACCTATAGTGTCACGTGAGCGATTAGTTTATATGTTCCAAATTACAATTAGTAATGTAACACTCTACTCCAGACTCGTTCAGCTTCCAACTACTACAAATCCCTCGAAATTATCAGTATATAAATTTCATTAAATTAAGGTCCAATGTTTAGCACGCTGCGTTGTTATTATTATCCATTTGCAAAGTAAATGTTGTGTTTGAAGGTAGGGAAGTGTATCACAAACGACCCTCAAGCCCTCTAAGAAGAACCTTTGATCTTCTTAGATGAAATTCTGGAAATGGTTCGCCTGATACTCGTAAGTGGCTCCTTTAGAATATTTTTAACAAAGTTGCGATGCTCTTTTATATATACATAGGTCGTTGTCCTTTGATGGTTCAAGTAAGGAATATTAACGCTTATGTATTCGCTAATTTATTCTTCGCGGATAAGACGTGATTTCAGAGAAACGATGAATTTAGTTTAAGAGGTTTCTTATATAATTAAGGAAAATTTAGGTAACTGAGGAGATTCTTAATAAAATACTTTGTAAGGTATTATTGTATTATAACCACATTAATGAAGAGCTCTGACGATACCGTAAGGATTAGCCTCTACACCAGCAACATAAAAATGTTAATTAATTCCCAAGGACATTTCCATCAATTAAAGATAAATTGCGATTTAATTTTTTGCAATTATTATATTCTGTTATAGCTTTAATATTTACAGAATATCAGAGTATCAAAAAAGCAATTAATTTCCTGAGTAATAGCCTTGTTGTAATTACACAGGGCGCAGCAATAGTAAGTCCGTTTTTTTTTGCTCGAGCTGTATGCTAGATAGCAATTTGATATTTTGAGGATGTAATATAATGTTAATTGTGCATCTTTAAGAAATATACTCCGATATACTGGGTGTTTTATAAAAAAGGTGGCACAGTAGAATTCCCTTTTTTTAATGGAACATCCTGTTTATTTTTTCATTATTAAAGATTCCCAACTACACTCCTTTCATGCCCAGATTATGAAGATAACCTGTTTTGCAGTTTACAGTTTACAACTGTTTCTGTTGAAAAATTGAAAAATCATTTGTCCCAAAGAAAGTATTCCTACATCCAAACGCTTTCAAATTTAGCAATAAGATTTGTTGTGTGGATTGGTTTAGATTGAGTGACGATGTCAGTAAATTGTTTTTATCACCGGGTGTACACGCTGGTCATATATATATATATAATTTTTCAACAGAAACAATTGTAAACCGTAAACCACAAAACAGGTTATTTTCATAATCTGGGCATGAAAGGAGTGTAATTAGGGATCTTTAATAATGAAAAAATAAACAGGGCGGGGCAGCCTACGTTAATGCCGTCATATACGGCGCTATTGTCATATGATTTGTCATCTGTCATTGAATATAAATATTAGGTTACGTTATTTATCATCCTGAGCTTAACGTCGAAACTGGATGGCAACTAAATTTACAAAAAGTAACCCTTTATTCACTTGAGTATTGCTGTAATTAATACTGTTATGGAATTTTGGTTGCATGCTTTCCTACTGAGTTATCACTACACAAATTACAATTTCTGAAAGATTACTGGCACAAATAAAAACATTGTGATCAATTGAATGTATTTATTATCAATATATATATATATATATATATATATATATATACATATATATATATACAATTATGTGTGTTTTTAACATATCAGCCTCAAAAGAAACCTTATTATTTCGCAACCAGTTCTGTATCTCCTTTCTCCAATTTGCAGTACGGCATTGATGTTCTAATTTACTATGACAACTTGTGTTATCCATAACTATTAGGGACAATCTTTCAAAACGTTTTAGGAGCCGATTCCCAAACCAACGAATAACATTTTCATGATTCATTACTCCATAATAGTCAGTGTTTTTAGTACTCGAACATAATATCAGGGATACCAGGGATACATCAGGTACATATAAATCCACTGACACTGCCAGCGTGTAAAACAATATATCTACAATGCAATTTACAAATATTAAAAAAAAGCTTCTAATCTATGTATACATACACACCTCTTGCCCATAGTTTTGATTTTCTTAATACTTTATCGAGTATTGCCCTGCCATGAATGGCCAACCGAAACATTTTCAAAATTCCATATTTCGCCTAAATAGACAAACTGCCAATAATCGGTGCGCAATCGGTGGCTAGTCGATCAATCCTCGTTGAGGATCATCTTTTTTCCAGCGGAAACCTATTCCTTTTAAAATAATCCCTACAGACGAAAGGCTTCCATGAAATATATCTCTATCCTTC
Source organism: Dynastes maya (assembly GCA_029619315.2). Taxonomy (NCBI): domain Eukaryota; kingdom Metazoa; phylum Arthropoda; class Insecta; order Coleoptera; family Scarabaeidae; genus Dynastes; species Dynastes maya. Next base: position 25,063,473 of record JAROYE020000002.1, read on the forward strand.
AAAATTTGTAACACACTATTCCATGTGATATGTTGTTCTAAAATATCAAAATATTTAGAAGTAAATTGATACATCGTATATTTACTATTTCGATACATTTCATATATAGCATTCCGTATAGATCATTTTGTAGTATCATCGATACATTACACAGGTTTAGGTCTCTGTCGATTTGGTTTATCAGAAGTCATTATTTTTCACTGCTCCTGATATCGCACTAACAGAAGATACGCTAATATTCGAAGCTGTGGCAACACGTTATAATTCTTTGAACACTGTGTTTGTGCAAATACATTACTTACTTCCCTCACTGCCTCAAAAGGTAGCAAAGGCTGTCCGTTAAAGCGAATGCTATCACGTTCTTGTTCAAAGAATGTTATTAACGCTGCAACCATTTCCTTTTGCTTATTTACACAAAAGTCCAAGAAATGTGATTAATTTACTAAATTCCTGATAAGGACTAATTTAAAAGAAGAAGTATTATAAATAATATAAAAGAAAATAGGCCCTGAATAATCAATAACTTAAACGAACGGCACAAATGTCAAATAATGTTGACAGAAACATATATCGACAACGGTGTACTTCAATACTTCAATACCAACAATTGTAAGAAAGTCCAGTTGCGTTAATTGTATAATAGGCGCTTTAAAATAATTAATTTATTATGATAAGTGATTATATATGCTAAACCAGAGTAATCTATAACTATTTATATATTAAACTATTGATTATAACTCAATTAACATGTATTTTAGAAAGTGACAAATTCATATTTTACAGCTGGTAGTGCTAGGTCATGCAGCGTATATGACATGCCTCGAAAGTAAGGCTACCTGTCCTATATAGGTATACACATACGGAAAAAAAAGTCTAGCTTCACGAAAAAGCGTAGCTGCGACAACGGAAAGCGCTAATGGGTGATTCACCACAAGCGGAGGGGTTAGCGGCAGTCAAACGCCGATGTTTACCGATGTGCGGTTAGTTTCAAGGTAGACTGCATTATGTGTGGACGATCTTAGTAAGAAGTTCTAGAGTATTTATTTTTCTTTTCTTTTATTTCATCAGTATCTGTTTTTATTTTCATCTTTAGAATGTTTTATTAATTACGTCTAAGCTTCATAGCAACAACAAAATAAATATGCGAAACTCTCTTTTCCAGGCTTCATGACTTCAAATTATTACGTACGTTCTTGCACTCAGTAGATCTACATGCCAACGTTGTTACAAGCGTACTAAGACGCGACCCGCATCGAATCAATCGAATTCCACTCCTCGCTCCCTCGCCGTACATATATAGATAGAGCTAATTTCACATTTTCCAGATGTGTATATACCCCAACTACAAATGATGCAGAATTGCATTCTGCATCAATCATTAGATTTTCCTATACCTATTATTAGCGGTTTCTACAATAATCCAAAATAATAACAATAAAGTTGGTAATAAAATTAATGTGCATACCTAAAGAACTATCAAGTTAGCGGCTGATAATAAGAAATAAAACAAATGGCAAGTCAAAGTACGAAAAGTACAATGAGAAGCGCTCGTTTTACATAAAAATGATTTACTCTAAAGATGATATGGAGTGACAAACCATCAAGTTTCGCTAAATTTAAAGACTTTTACTCTGGAAAGAACGAAGATAATTATTATTGAATTTTACTTGTCTCATTTAGTCTTTAAATCTTTATTGTAAGTTGTAGAATCAAAGTTATTTTGTCTTTCAGTGTACTCTATGAATATTACCACTTATGATGTACGTTAGCGCATATTATGTAAGCACGATAGTTACAAGGGCCGTATGAGCGCGCGCCGTCTACAAGGTCGCACTACGTAGGTAGGCAAAAACGGCCAAATTTCGCTATAAAAGGCGACCGAATCCGCATACATTTGTCTTTCTGCTGGTTCATACTGCGAAGGAACAACGCCTCTCTGCTGGCCTTGCACTGCGGGAGCTCTTACTGCCCAGACTGTACCTCTCTGCGGCCGCTGACTGCGTCTTGCGTAGGTTGGAGAGTAATATCGTCGACATTTCACGATAGCGTGGCGTAAGCTATCTGTCGTGGAATTTCGACGCCCAAATTATTCAAAGTCCGTTCCGTCGCAAAGCTTCTAATAGCTTCGTTTAAGAAGTAAATAAGAATTAAACCACTCGAAATTCATGTGGTTAATCTGATCGGTGACAGATTAAAGTCCCCTCACAACAAGCGACATCCCAACGACCGAAGATCAGACTATATTATGAAGCTGATAAGTTCCCGTGTTCACTGAGTACGAGATCTTAGTATTTAAAATAAGAAAAGTTAATATTGTGTAGTTTATCCCCGCCCGAATCACGAAGTCAAATCAAATTGATTAAAGATTGCCTAAGAGGAAAATCGATACATATTCTTTGCGCGACAATCTCCGGTATATCATCACACCGCTGTCATCTGGTTACATTTTGGCGCCCCGAGCAGAGAAGCGCACATTATTACAATGGTAGATATGATTTTCATACTAGGCGAAGCAGAAAAGAATCCATTTTTAGCCAATAGAATTTACAATGAAAGATATTCAGGAATGAGACATCCAGGAAAGAAGGTGTAAGTGGAGCATATGTTGTACAAATATTAAAGAAAAATCGTTTACACTCACCATATTCATTTACATGGGAGCTTACTGAACAGATCCAGCTGTTATGAGAATTATCGAATCCCAGCCGCTTAACATATAACTTAGCTCCTTTTTTTCGCAACACTTTCTCAACGACAAAAGCCTTTTCATGTTTGGTTTTCTACAGTTCCGGTTCGTAAAAACTTCCTAAAATCGGTGGAGGACGTTCGATTTTCAGAGATATCAGGATTGTAAATCTCGTACAGTATTTAACGAGAATTTGGTTGCGGTGGAACTATATAGAAATGATATTATCTTTGGTGAGCCCATCTACGTAGACATGTTAGCATATTTTCAAATCGGTTTTGTACGAACTTCACCACAAGTATATAAAGGACCTGTATGGCGAAAACTGTAAGCTGTGCTGCAGCTATTCAGAAGCCGTTCAAGACCTGTTCAAAAGCCGTTCAAAAGACGTTCAGAAGCCGTTCAAGAACTGTTCAAAAGCCGTTCCTTAATGAACGGCCTTCCTTATGGACGGCCAGTCGTTCAAAAGCCGTTTAGAAGCCGTTTTAAAGCCGTTCGGAAACCGTTCAGTAGCCATACAGAAGCCGTTCAAAACCTATTCAGAAGCAGACCAAAGATGGAGGAAAAGTCGGACAAACGGAAGCGGCTCCTTTGGATCGTAAATAGATAATGAAGATCACGCGCTTCCCCGTACCCGCATAGCCTACTTCCGGTTTTTTTTTCACGCTCAGGTGACCCCCTACCTACTTTGAATATACCCTGTCGTCTGTTTTAGAGGACTTTTACATTAATTTCGACGATTTACAAATGGAGAAATTGCACAGAAGATGGAGTTTTATCTACGTTACCCTAGGATCGTCATTATCTGGACTTACATTTATTATATAATGTCCACACTCCAAGGCCAGTGGGCAGAAATGGTGACTTGGAAAATTACCTTTTTCTCGCAAGAAGGACTTTTCATTACCAACGGGTGGCTATCCTGAACACCCTAATCGTTCTAAATTGACAGTAGGGATATCAAACGCAACTCATTAAAAATTATCTGACACCCAGGCTGCACTGTGAGTTCTTTTCCAAACTTGCAGTGGACTGTAGGAACAATCTTAACGTTTTTAGTAGAGATAATAGGGTTACCGTCATTTAGCCTGCGAGACGCCCTGACATTGATGGCAACAAGGTAGCCGATAACCCTGGCCAAAACGGGAGCTTAGCAGAGTCCGACTGACCTCTAGTTGATATATCATTTATCGCTGTCAGAATGCATGTTACAAACAGGACGATCTTCGAAAAGAGTCAGAAAAAACCTCACCGATATTATCAATGTAATGTAATGTTTCATTGTTCGCTGTTTACTTATATATATATATAAACTTCCTCGTGCCATGTACATAAAATCACATTTTAAGCACACTGCTCCCATTGCCAACTACCTACTAGTACACGCAGCGAAACGTTAACTTGTATCAAAGCCTTAATTCAAGACAATCACTGTTTCAATTATCCAAATACAATAACTGTTTCAAATCAAAAGAAATATTTCTTTTCTCCGCTTAAGAGAAGTATATACTTGTAACGCGATAATTGTATTTTTTTGTTTAAGACATTTGTTAACTTGATTCAAGAAAATCTTGCAGAATATTTGAAGAAACCGATTCTTAGTATAAGTAGCCATTATTAATTGCGCTTGCCTTGTTTAAAACAGTACGACATATCCATACATAAGGCAGTAAATTATCTACGTTGCTTGTGATTTTAAAAAGGCTAAAGTAGAGGTTATCTGCAAAACAATGTTCAAACAAAAGTGAACTTACTGTAGAAGAACACATGAAAAAAGTAGAACTAGAAACAATAACCAAGATAGTGCTGATAAATAGCTCCTGGTATTGATGGAATCACTACCGACAAAAGCAATGTGAGAAAAGAAAAGCATTAACGCTTCTTGCTCCTGGCCACATTCCTCTTACATCTCTCAGTTTATGGCACTAATCTTCGAAAACAGCAACTGAAATATTTCTAGTGCCAGTAATTATAGTCATGCCGTCCTAGATAGTAGTGACGGAACCGAAATACAGATACCATACTTACCCATACAATGATATATAACCTTTAATGTACAAGATTTCATAAACATTTTCAAAAGATACCGGTTAGTGCAATATTTGTTTTTTTTCCTTTTTATTATTATTTACCACTTGTTCTAATTTAACTATAGTTTTTTAAAGATATATAATAAATAATAATAAAAAAGGGATAAATAAACTTAAATATTAACTCATTAATTATTAAACTACATAAAAATAATCCCTATTTATTAAAAAAATTATTTAATTATACTATAACACAAAAAAAGCTTTTTCATTAGTTCATTCGCTTGCTCCCAATTTTAATTATTAACTTTAGTTTTTCTTCCATTATTGTAATTTTTCTTTTATTGGATATGCTTCTAGCTGGCCTGATGATATGTGTTTTTAACACGAAACCGGTCGCCTAATTTCTCAATAGGACTTTGTGAGATCTGGACCATGTTTTGATTTTTACCTTTAATATAAATATTTTCTTAGCTTAAAACTAAATGATTTACTTGAAAGAAACATTTCTCTGTCTCGGATTTGCTTGATTTTCTAACCCTAAAAAAATATTTATTATATCCAAGCAAAATTTTAATAAAATTATTTTCTTACATTATACATTTTTATAGTCTTGAAATAAACATATTTTCTTGAATAGAGGCTGATTTTTGCAAAAAAAATCTATTTTCTTGATGCATGCAAGAAACCATTTCTCTGTGTGCAGTCTAAAAGGGTTTTAGTTCGACAGCAAAACCATACAATCCCCAATGTACAAAGTAAATGTTTCCGGGGAAGAATTATGTGCAGGGCATTATTTATATTTTACAGGACACATTTAACGTGATAGTTTTCAGTATCGCTTTAACGTGTAGAGTGCTATTACAATGTTCCGACCAATTTATTTATTAATAGACAAAGATATATAACTTCACAATCTGTTCATTGTACAAACACGAGAACACTTGCTAAAAAGCAACGTTCAAGTACCCAGTTTTAATGCATTGTACAATTTCGAGTTCCAGTTTTTGCGCAGTTACAAAATAAATATTAATAGCATTACTATACGCAGCGGTCGTGTACAAATCGACTTAGAAAGTCTTCGGAAACCTTTCCCGTTTTAGTGTACAAACCTAGCTATGTTAAACAGCTTACGTATACTTTCTTGTGAATACCTAATGAGATTACAAACAAATTTAGTGTTTGGTCCTAATCGTACCTCTGGCAAAATCGTTACGGTGTATAAGGGAGCGGGAATTAGTTACGCTCCAATTTAATACGAATAATTATGTTTGCTATGTTAGCTATCGATTTTATTCTTTTTTTGTATTACGTTTCTTGTATCGAAGCAGAATAAACAGAGGTTTGTAATCCAAAATACAAATACCTACGCATTGTGGTATACTCATGTTTATTCTAGTACAACTTCAAACAAATGAAACTTAATTGCAATTTTATAAGTACTTGTAAATAGAAAAAATGCGATGGCAAATAGGTATGACGGATCCTAACAGAATCCTATTTGTATGCACAACGTAAGTGTGGTTTAACAAGGTACTTTATGGAATTCAATAAAAATGTCATAACAACAATGTCACAATTTTAAAAGGCTATTCCGAAACACAATCGGAAATTGATAGAAAGAGATTGATACTGCCTAAATTAATAATCCAGTGAGGTAAATTGTTACATATCCCAAAACCAAAGAAAGATATGTACTTGAATTTAAATTAAACTAACAAGTTAAGATTTTCAATTAACGAAATTTTTGTAACACATTTTTTACTTTACCTCGCTACTCGGTGCACGAAATAACTGATCGAGCGACTGTTCGAACTACGTTAGTCAATTTTAGAACACAAGCGCAGTCGTGTTAGGCTGTGATAGTCGATAAGAACGATACCTTAGCAAAAAGGGCCAATCAACGAGCATTGTATCTTTCCGTAACCACAGTTACAGAAGCAAGCTGTGATATTTGATAAGAGCGACGATAACAGTAAAGCAGTGGGATACATTGTTTGTGTGCGAGTATTTATGTTGGAACTACGCGCCATCTGTGAACAGCGATGGTGAGCAGAGATAAGAGCGTTTATAAACGGACTGTCAAATTTTACTTGTGGGACCAAAAACACCAAAATCAAAAACGAAAGACTACAATGGAAATATTTTGATGTCAAAGTGACGCGCTTATCGAAGCTTCATAAACGCCATCCCCCATGCATAATTTTCGACATTTTTATCGCTTCCAGTATCGTCGCTCTTATCACAGCTAGTATCGTCGGTCTTATCGACTATCACAGCTTCACCATACACACACCCTTAAAAGGAATTATAAAACGCGTTTTGCGCTTTTCGAGTACTCAAGTAACTGTTCGTGCAATTAGAAAACACACTTAAGGTATGTGCCCACGAGTGACTTTTGTAACGCGACTATCTGTCACTCTTCAATATGAGCCTTAAGGGTATGCGCCCACTGGTGACTTTTGTCACGCGACAATCTATTACTCTTTAGTATAAACCGTTGAAGGCATGGAGATGCGCACACTAGGCAACATGACAGTAGAGTGATTTTTTTGTTACATGAGTAAGCAACTTCCCCATGACGAAATTGTCACTCTCATATGCGCACACGGGTAACTGTCACTTTGAGAGCGGTTGTATTGAATTTTTTGTTATTCTTTTAACATTTTGTTAACATAATTATTCTTATTACAGGTACATATGTGTTCAGAATAAATTTTAAATATGCATTTATTTCTGCATTACTTACATTTTGTTTGATTATTAGAAAAAAGAATAAAATATGACTTAATCTGAAATCTCCCCGCGAGAAGAAGATATTGAAAATGAGATATTAATAGCAGAAATAGAAAAGAGGTATGGTTCTGAAGAAGCGTCCATGGGTGGAAGTATGTAAGGGATTGTTTCTTGATAAATGGGAAAAACAGACAGATAACACCTTTTAAATACATAACTTTATTTGCTCTACAACTGAACCAAAAAAACATTAGTTGCCCACAATTTACTTGGTAAAACCAACGATGTAAGTAATCAAATTTTTTCGTACTGCCAAGGAATTGACCCATGTGGAGAGGTAAAATAATTAGCAAAATAAGTTCTTGAACATAAATAGGCAGTATCTGCAAATTGAATTCAATCATGTTCACGTACGTAGTTATGGAGAACGCAGCAGGCTTTAACTATTATGTCTGCAAACTTTACATCAACGTCAATAGCTCTATGATGAATTCTCCATTTGTTGCACAAAATCCCGAACGTATATTCATTCCACCATTCGGCGTGAAACGATAATTATAAATTCTCTTAACAGACGTAAGAGACTTTCTTGCGTACGGGCGTAATACATGCCGAGACAATTCGAAATCTTCGTCATCAGCAACACAGAAGGGCATTACTTTGCCATTTTCATCTCCGGGTGATTTTTTAACCTTTGGTATTTTTAGTAAATTTTGTTCAAGTTTCTTAACCATATTTGAGAAGAAAATCCTAGAATCACTTGATGCACCATAAGACCCCGCATCGATATACGCAAAGTTATAATCTGCATCAACCCATGCCATCAGTACCGTGGAAAAGTATTTTTGTAATTGAAGAACTTAGACCCAGAATTGTGAGGCTGGGTTAATCGTACATGTCTGTCATCTAAAGCACCGATTAAATTTGGAAAATTCGTACTTTTGTAGAATTACTCAGACATTTTTAACCAATCATGTTCCTCCTTCTCTGACATGATATTCCAGATTTGTATGCATGTTGACTTCACTATTCTCCTTGCAGTTGTTGCGCCCAAAAGGAAATCATAACTAAGAGCATAGGATCTTGTGCCTGTGGCCATGTACCTATTATTAATTATTATTATTATTGTAGTCGGGCTATGGCACAGATGGCTTTAATCACTGCAACCTTAATAGATCTATTGCAGCAAAATGCCCTTATGTGTGTTAGAATAGTTGAAGACTTCTAATAAACCTTAGTACTACTCTAGGACCTGCTTCCTTCAGTTAAGTGAATGCAAGAAATGGCCTACTGAAATGTTGGTGTCGTGTGCGACTAATGGTAACATATTTAAATAGGATATGTTCTGCCGTCTCCAGATCTTCTTGGCATAAACGACAGATTTGATCTTCAGCTTTTCGTAGTTTAAGTAAGTGATATTTTACGGCTACATGGCCTGGCAGAAATCCTGCCAGTAATCTAGCTCAGTAAAGATCCCTTTTTCTGAACGATAGCGCTATTTTTGCTGTCTTTGGCGAGCCTGATATGAGTGCTTTCGCCTGTTTTTGTCCTGGAACATTTTCCCAGTACGAGACCTTTTGATTGTCTTCCCATGCCCTAATTGCTTATTCTATGTAGCTTTTTGGAGACCACAGAAGGGGTTAGGATCAATGAAAGGCATGTACCATCACTTTCATAAAAATCTGGGACAAGCGACATTACCCACTTTAAACATGCCTTTTGTAAACTATGAAAAAATATGTCAAATTGTCTGTCAGTGTCAATCGTAAATGTAATTGTCGCAACACTCAAAAAACGTCAGAATGAGCTCATAAGAGTTGCCCCAGATTTTTATGCAAGTGATAGTACAATGGGCGTATACCCGGGTATGTGCCCACTGGTGACGTTTGTCACACAACAGTTTTTGTAACTGTCACCCTACAAAATTCGGGACCGCCAACGAATAGATGACTGTCATGGTGACTTTTTAAAAATTTTGAGTTTACTTTTAAAATGGACTTCAACGAAATTGCAGTTGTGTGCGCTCTTTTAATTAAATATCCAAAAAAAAATAAGAAAAATATTACTGGGTTCATCCAATTAGGGGTGATCGCCTAATAAATTTAATTAGTAAATTTTACACCTTGCACGAGAAATTGAAGTATTACCCTAATAAGTTTTTTGTATAGTATAGAATGAGCATAAAAAGCTTTAACAAATTGCTGCAGCTTTGACTCTTTCGATTACTCAGAATACCTTTTTCTAAGAATCAAACAAAATGTAAGTAATGCAGAAATAAATGCATATTTAAAATATATATTGATGTTAACAAAATGTGAAAAGAATAACACAAAAAATTCATTCACCTCCCTAAACGTTTCCCGTGTACGCATATGAGAGTAACAGTTTCGTCACTGGGAACCTACTCAAGTAACAAAAAAAAATCACTCTACTGTCACGTCACCTGGTGTGCGCATCTCCATGCCTTCAATGGCTCATACTGGGGAGTGACTTTTGTCACGCGACAATCTGTCACTCTTCAGTGTGAGCCGTTGAGCAGGCGACTTCCCCGTGACAAAATTGTCACTCTCATATGTACACACGGGTCACTTTGAGAGAGGCTATGTTGTATTTTTTGTGTTATTCTTTTCACATTTTGTGTTCATAGTATATTTTAAATATGCATTTATTTGTGCATGACTTAAATTTTGTTTTATTTTCAGAAAAAGGTATTTTGAAAAGTAATGGAAGGTGTCAAAAGCTGCAGCAATTTGTTAAAACTTTTTATGCACATTCTATAGTATGCAAAAAACTTCTTAGGATAATTCTTCAATTTCTCGTGCAAGGTGTAAAATTTACCCGATATTAATCAATCACTCCAAACTTGATAAACCCAGTAATATTTGTTCTTATGTTTTTTCGGCATTTTATTAAAAGAGCGCACACACTACAGTCTCGTTGAAGTCCATTTTAAAACCAAATTGAAGATTTTTAAAAGGTCGGCCTGACTATCACTTATTCGTTGGCGCAGCGGAATTTTTGAAGGTGACAGTTATAGAAACTGTTGTGTGACAAAAGTCACCAGTGGACGCATACCCTTAATCTTTACCTGTTTGACAACTACTGGACGGCCGTTGATGCTAAATCATTATGTTGCCTAATTTCATGGCATGCCAAAAAGATTAATCGACTCTATGCAGTTTAAAGAAAGAATCGTTAATATCTTGAAAACTATTAAAAGTAGGTATATTTAACCCTAATATGAATCGATGTGGAATTTCCTTTCCTATCCAATAGCATAGTTAAAAATACCATGATTCGTTTGAAAAAAAAATAAGTTTTTTCCGTTTGAAAATATTTATATTTGCAAATAGTTTGTGATCAATATTGATAAGGTGTGGTACGCATGATCTTCCATTTCGTTCCACAAAAGTAAATACCTTCATTACATTCTCAAATATTTAATTTCAACAAGAGCGGTGCAAATGCTAAAATTTTAATATAATCGTAAATATCTGGAAAACTGATGACTTTAGGGGTAGGGTGCCCTAATGCAATCGATTGAGCCGACAAAAAGTGTACTATTGCATTTAAAATAAGAAAGTTGGTTCGTAGGCGAAAATATTTTAAATTAATAGATCCGATGCTATTCTAAAGTTTCAGAGTTCCATTGATAATAACATCTGTAAAATTTCTAACGAGTTTCGTGAAATACCCGTACACCAAAAATTCTCAACTAAAATAATTCTCAACTGCACAAATATACTGCACAAATATACTAAACGATATACGGAAAGTATTGACAAAAACTAGTGAAAAGTCCATTTGTAATTGTTTTTAATTATTTCTACGAGTTGAGGCTTCGCTCGCTTTTTCCCATGCGGTTCCTATTTTGCCTGTGGCTGTTTTCTGTGTACCAATTATTCCCGGAAATACTCCTGTATTTCCTCTTTCACAGGTCCACAGCACTTTACCGTAATTTATATTCGTATGAGCGGATATATTGCATTTGGATTAGTTTTCCTAGAATCAATGCTGTTCAGAGTAAACTACATATGACTGTATGAAGCTTACGTGTTTTAATTAATATTAGAATTAACTTGGTAAGTCCCTAATATGTCTACTCACATATTTAAGCTGTTCTCCTGATCAATATCGACCATCATTTTCCACTGAAAGATTTTTTACAGGATTTGCCATAAAGTCGTAAATTAGTTTTAGATATTCGAATATAGTTCCTTCTTCATTGTTATTGTTTGTAATACACTCACCGCTTATTTAGTTCTTTCCAGAATTTCATTCAATACTCACTTCTTATGTTCATTGGAATATAATAAAACAGAAACTCTCTTTAAATTTAATATAACTGAAGATTCACATATTTCCTATTTTCTAACAAAAATTGTCTTTCCACACACTGCAGTAGATGGAAACTGAAGGGCTAGGTCGTATGAATATTGTTTCTATACGGGGTGATTTGTAGTAGATGTAAAAAACTTTGACATCTCGTTCGGGAAGTAATTTAAAACAAAAAATGTTAAATAAACATGGGTCCTATTTTTTATATTTACAGAACTAAAACAGAATTCCATTTTAATAAATTAGAGATGTTCATTAAAATACAACGTTAAAAATAAATAACCAAAAAAGAAACAAATGACTATGCAAGAATATTTTCTTACTAAAAAAAGAAGATACAAGGGGCTTAAGCCGGGAGATCGTGGGGGGCCAAGCAATAAAACCCCTGCAACCAATCCATCGTTCAAGAAAATTTGCATTGAACGATTCAATTACGTGTCTACCGTAGTGAGCTGGAGCGCCATCGTATTGAACGCACATTTGTTGGCGATCAATAAGCGGAGTATGTTAGATCTTCTTAAAAAGCGTCTCCTCTAGAAAAGTTAGATAGTGTTCCGCATTTAAACTATGTGGTAAGACTTCTAATTCAAGCAGTTCTCCGTTAAAGATACCAGCCCAAATATTCACTCTAAAACGGTGTTGAAATCGCGATTATCTAACAGTATGTGGATTTTGAAGATTCCATAAATGATAATTGCGAGTGCTATTAATACCATCTCTAGTAAATTGGGCCTCATCTGTCCATAATACTCTAGTTAAAAATCACGAACCTTCAGCAATGTTTTGTAGCAACCAAATACAGAACTCTACACGCTGACGGTAACTTTCCAGTTATAATGCTTGGACGCGTTGAATGTGATAGAGGTGTAACACGATGTAATGTTCACCATACAAAGTTTTTAGACAGAGAAAACTGCGCTGCAATGCGTCTAGTGCTCAGGATGAGGTTGTCCAACGCTGCATCGACTACATTTTCTTCGTTGTTTACATTATTTTCTCTAGCGTGATTACCTCGATTATTACGTGGAACAACAAGTGAACCAATTTCTCTGAATCATTGAAAAGTACGGCCGAAAACTCTGTGAGAAGGTTGACGTCTATCTTCGACGATCTTCGGCGATATTCTTTAGATGCCTAGAGGCCGCCTACCATCATAGTACCCATACACGTAAGCAATATCTGCATATTCAACTGCAATAAACTCATTCATTTTGAAAACTGTCAAATTAATTTTTTCACAAATTATATTTTTCGGCTTTTAAACATAAACTACTATATTACCTAATCTAAACTAAAAACTGCACTAAACTTATTCATTTTGAGAACTGTCAATTTCATTTTCTCAAGTTATGTTGTTCAGCTATTAAACAAATGTTACTAGATGATCTAATCTGTATGCATGCAATAATAATACTTATCATTTCTAAATCAATAAAATTATATCTGTTTTAGTTCTTTAAATAGAAAAAAATAGTATCTATGTTTATATAACATTTTTTGGTTTAAATGACTTCCTGAACAAGATGTCTTTTATACCTATTACAAATTACCCCGTATATAATTTGTTTACATTGCTCAACATATTTCAGTAGCAATTCGATTAACTCTTGTACAAATTCAGATTATTATGGCAAGGCGATGACGATTTATTGAAAAAAATATTGTAACACCACAGATTAAACGGTAATTAATTTGTTTAGTATTCATCGGGAATTAAAAAACATCCACAACTTTCCTAACCTACAGCAAATGTTTGCTTTAAATATGAACTAGCGGAATAATGATTTGCGTAATTCATTGATATTCAGCAAGAGTTTATGCGTAAACAACAGGATTTCCAATTTCCGGGATTAAACAACTGTTCAGCATCGGGTCGGTATTCGAACCGCTTCTATTGCACGTAATGAAACGTGTATTAAAAGCACGGCACATGTTGTGGTGTAACAAACCTGCGGACCGCTTCTAAAGGGGAAAGCCACATTAGCATTGAAAAGAAACCCGCAGCAATTTGAATGAGCGTCTTCCGTGGGAAAATCGCCATTGAAACACAGCTGAATACCTACTATTATATTGTTGTACTCGTAGAACACATACTTAAGTACGCATACATTTTAATGTTTTGATTTATGCATTTATGCTAGAAATCAGAACTAAATTAAAACAATAAATATCTAAGCTTCAACTCTTAAAAATAAATACATATGTATAAAATAGCTTTTCTTCAACATGTTTCAAAGATATCTTCAGGATGATCCCTATTAGTCTTGGTTCACTTAAATGAATAGAGAAGCAAAATTTAGAAACCAATCCCCATCAACATCACCAACAATATGCAGGGTGTAGGGTATGTACGGTGTAACATTGTAGCTTACCTAGTTTTTTAAAATATTCCGTATATCTAAATTAGTTATGACCATTAGGAAACAATCCAGCATTGATGAAATGCCACAAAGTGTTCAATTATAAACAATGTCGACACGTCTAAATTATACGAACGAAGATTATTTAAATGTGTTACCTTTACGAATTAGCTCCCGAATTAGAATAGATTCTAAAGTCATGTCCGAGAGCATTTAGATCTATGACTAATAAAATACCTAAAAGTTCAAAATCCAAGGAAGCTTCTGGTAGCGAAGTCAATGATTGGACTGGCCACCCAGGAATTGTCGAACTGCTAAAGCGACCCTTAGATTCGGTAGAACTCAGACAAACAAGTAAGATTAATTCATTTCCAAATAATAAAAATGTATTAAGAACGGGTAATAATATATTGTATGATTTGAAGTCACAAATAATTTATATCAAAGAAATTCATCGATCAATACATGCCTTACGCGATATTAGTGACAAATATGGAATTCCACATTTATGTGTTTTTAAGAGTAAAGAAAACGAAAGTCTAATTGCCCGTCTAACAAAGAATATTAAAATGTTGAAAGATTATCATATTAATATATGTGTGATAAATAAAGCAAAGAGAATTGATTGTAATCAGACGCGTCAACTAATTTTGAATGATTTTCATTTGCCTCCAACCGGTGGATATGCAGGAATTAATCGTATGTATGCTAACATTAGAAAATATTACTTTTGGGAAAATTTAAAAAACGATAATTAGATGTAAGTCAAACGGCTCAATGGTCTAGTGGTAAGAGGGCTAGCGCTTGACTGGGCAGAGCTAGGCGGTGTGTGTTCGAGTCCCGCTAGGATCAAAATTTCGTCACCATTCGCAGTTGGGGTACAATTAACTGCGCTTCACCCTTTACGGCGAGGGGGTGATAGTAACAAAGCCATGGAACACTTTACACACTCAAGGCTCCTGAGGCTATGACAAGCTTTAAAAAAGCTTGTACACCCCGTTGGGCCGTACACACCACACTAAAAAAAAGTTATGTAAGTAATATCAATGTAAAATTTAAATGTAAGAACAATTAAATTTTTCTTCATTACCCGGAAGATGTATTGTATTGACATCGAGAAGACAGACGCTGACATTGCGAACGCATGTCGGAGTAATGTTCGCTGATGTCTTACTAAGCATTAAATCTATAATAAAGGTGATGAAGGAAAATAAAAGTAAACAGACATCAAATGTGAAAGATATAAATAGAGTATTAATTAAATTCAATAAAGCTACTACTTGTAAGAAGTTCTCTCGATTTTCATTTCTAAAATATAACAATCCTAAATAATTTTCTCCAAAACTTGTCCGATGTCAAACATTTCTTTATCTGTTCTGTATTTTACTTCGTAGTCACAGGTATGCCAATCCAACGACTTCGATATTTTTATGGCTGGCCTAACGATGATCGTGTGCGATGTTATAGATAACATTGAGAATTTTGACTACTACATTCCCTGTAAATAGTATTGTGCATGTTTTTTGTTTTTTTATTTAAAAAATATTATTAAGAGGTAAATTATTGAAAATAACTTGTGACTTTGATTATTTCCCCATAAATTAATATTACTGGAGTCTCCTTTTTTAAGAAGCCACGAATGAATAATATAAATTATCAACATGCTAAAATTCGAACAATAATTAAAGATTATTCAAATTCTGTAAATATAAAGTGAATTTTGATAACCATTATATTCAAAATATAATTATGAAGATTAATAGAATTAAATGCAAGTACACTCACTTCGTTCCAATATCCCACTACAATACCTCCAAACAGATTATCGCGCAGTAATTCAAAATTGCCCGTAAAATATGTTGATATGTCAAAACTCGTTGAAAACTATATAAACGATAAAAATATTTTAATAATTATAAGGGAAAATCGCATCAACAACAAAGATACCTCGTTATATTCGTATTTAGATAACATAAAAGGTAAGTTTTTGTGCCTAAGATATCTTTTATAGTGAATCAAATATCTCACTACAATATTTTACTGCTTTTATGCAATAAAATATTAAAACGTAGTACTTCTTTTCTAAATTTCTCACTAATTCAAATTTCATTCTGAATAAATAATAAATATATTTGCATATCATTTTAATTTCTTTTCTATTCAAATAGAACATGTTACATCCTTTGGATCCGCACTTATAACTTTTTATATTGTAAGTGAGATTTAACAAAATCATAGATTATATGACCCTGTGTCCTTTTTCAAATTCAACGAATTTCATTTATAAATAATCTCTATGAAAAAGCAAAAATGATTCATCCAAAAAAAGGAATATCAGAGCTATAGAAACCTTGACGCAGCTGCTAATTTAAGCTACTTTAGTGTGACACATTCTGCATCCAGTTATTCTTGTACAAGGTATCTGTTCCGTGGAATTATATGGAAAACTTTTCAGTAATTGACCAAACAAAACTACACAGAGGTTAAAATTGTGGTAATTTTCGAATTGAAAGGACTTATAAACAGAGAATTTCTGTAAACCAAATTAGTTCTAATGAAAATTAAAAATACTACTAGAGGGACTCTTTTACCCAAAAAAACTATCTCTCGTTCAAAAAGTCACGGACATATTGACCCACCCTCGTATTACAGGCCAAAAGAGGCTATTTCGATTAGCAAAAGATGTTGCTGAATCCTCCTAGTTTGAAGGATTGGTTTAGTAATTTTTCTTGCTCGAAGGACCAACCACTTCTTTGTTGAAGCGGTAATGATTCTATGCGCACACAATGAAAACTAAACTTGTAATTTAATGCAGATTTACTTACACTATGTACACAAAAACAAAAATGATATAGGAGTAGCGTAATGCTAGCCCAAATACTGAGTTCTATATGAGAACTGAATGATAAATTGTGTGTCTGAGGCACGTTAGACTCAATGCCTAACTGCCTGTAATTGAATGTGTGTGACTGAATGTCTAAAATGAATGAATGAATGTATGTATAAATGTAGTTGTTACATAATTTATAAGCCTGTTCACCCCCCCCGCCCCCCTTAATATTACTTTAAACTAACAAATACACAATCGAAAACTAAAGTTATGTTAAGTTTTTATTCACGTTTGCAATAATTCACTAGTTGTTGTAGCTTCATTGGCCGATGACGTATGTACCTTGTAAATCATTGTCAACTAAATATTCTTTTAAGACTTTCGTTCATTTGAAGTCAGTCGCGCAGTCAGTAAGATTTACTCCACATTCACAAGAAGACAAAATTCCCGAAAATTAGCGAGAGAAATTTCATTCTCTGAGCCAACATCCTCACAACCACACGGTTGTGAGGATCAACATTTTCAATCAACACAACATCTGCGAGGGTACAAGCTTCGAAGCGAACCAATTTTCGCTAAGGACCGCATCAGTTGCTATAGAAGTAAGGAGCCCCTATTTAACAAGAGAGAACATTTTTTTGAATATTTTCTATGCCAAAATAACGGTATAATACTGGTATAGATTTACAAAATTCAGAAAACAATTTGCATGGAAATCGTTAAAATATTGTAGTTATTTGTGCTTACTTCATTCCAACTACACTGTTTCTATTTAATAGATAGATAATTCCTATTAATGATACAGAAAAGTTGTCAAATTTAGATATTTTTACGAAAATTGCCTACAGCCCTTAACCCTACGGTAGTCGCGCGGCTATTACTAACACATTTGATCGCGTGGAGGACTACTGTCGTCCATAACATATTAGGTAGCTCTACGTATTTGGTGATTGATAAATAAATAACAAATAATTTATTTTGGAATGAATTAGAAACAATAATCTGTAATAAATACAAACGTATAATAGCTTACATGAGTCTTTCATAAACAGTTTTGACAGATATCATTGGTGTGGTTATGACATACCCATTTGTAGCACTTTTTGCAATACCTTCTTGTTGTTTTCTTACGTCGCCTAGTATATAAGAAACAGCTACCCTTATTTGCACGAGGGGTATCGCCAGCAGTACTAGAAGAGGCTTCTGCATCTGGAGTGCCGAAGTTCTGTAGGTATCTGTTGCACTGTGAATCGTATCAAGATTTTGGGTTTGATCATACTCCAAACAATATCGACTAAGAATTTACGTCCTATTATTTTACTCCCATTAGTATTGAAAGACCAGACACAAGGCATTGATCGCAGCAATATTCAGAAGGTTGTAGAAAATAACCAACAGCCATCTTCTGCAGTTTCTAGCAACATCATAATTGGAATATAATTGATCAAGAAGGTCAACATCTATTTTTGTTTTGTTATTGCCTGAAGGGACATTTCCTACGGAAAGCTAGTAACTGTTCATCAACTGTCAAATATTCACTAGGTGTGTAGTATTTCTGGAAACCTTGAATAAGACTTCTCTAATTGGTGCCAATTAATCTAATAATTTTCGTTCCAATCGATCGTGAATATCGTCAAATCGTATACATATCAAGAGAAACCTAAACCGCTGCAAACTCATTGATAGGCAACATGCTTCTATGCCTGAGCCTTTGGAGTTGTCCCACAATTCTGCAGCGCTAGCTCTACTACACCTGAAGGTACCTATGAGGTAAAGAATGCCTAAAAACGCAGTTATTTCAACATCATCAGTTGACTTAGCGTCCTTTTCTCGCGCAAAATTTGGTTTTAGATGGGCTATATAAATATTTGTACAAGTTACTATTGTCCTTATAATTATTTTATCAAGAAATAATGACAAACACTCCAATTCTGTTTTAGCTTGTCTCGCTACTCCTTTTGCACCAGGTAAGTGTGTAATTACATTGTGGCTTCTAGTGCGAAGATTAGATGAAGGTTTTACTTACTCCACTCTGTATCGTCTTCTGCATTACTACTATTGGAGATATCAGACAAATTATCAAATTCGGACGCGCTGTCATGATTGGATTGATTCATTTCATCAATTTCACCATCGTTACTTCCTTCTTCATCTACATCTTTCAAATCTTCTGCTTCAAGTTCCTCTAGCCAAGCTAACCATTGAGCTACTACTTCGAGACATATTCTTAGCAAAACTATCAAATATATTTAATTATATAAAGAAAATATGTATGAGATAGTACTTACATCGCAATAACACTAATAATATTACAAAACAGCGAATAGTATCAAGTAAAGCAAGAATTGAAACTGTCACACATACGGTCGCGTGGATAACTAATGTCCTCCACTCCACTTAGGGTCGCACTGTTTTGTTTACGTTTCTTAAAATATGATCAGATAAGCATAGTTGTGTAGAGAAATGAACCACAGAAAGGTACTAAAAGCCATGTGTGCCTCTTTTTTTAATTTCCATATGATTTTTCAAATGAATTGTAGGTGGAGGACAATAGTCAGCCACGCGACTACCGCAGGGTTAAACAAGTAGATCGCACCTTCAAATGTACAATTTTAAATTTTCGCCATCAAATTATAACTGTAGAAAGAATTCAAGTGTACAACAACAAACCAAGTAAATAAGCATGTTCGATCGCCGTTAGCAAAGAGTGCTTCAAGTACCTTCTATTATATTTCTAACTAATGGGTCAATTTGGAGAATCTATTATATCCCTCTTGTATTTTTCCGCTTGATAATAGAAAAATTAAATTCATTTCATAAAATACCTACCTAAAAATATAGCGTAGTACTTTATGAAATAACACAGTGAAAAATGTATTCCCCAATACAGACCCAGCGCCATTCCACAAAAAAAAAGAATTTTCAACGGTCGCTTAAAACAATCTGAAGGGTTCTCCAGAAATATAAAGCATCCTGAACATTTGTACGTATTTTTCTACACAACAGGCGGCCGACCATTTACAAAGCGGAACATTTTAAATTCGCTTTCCTGTGGTAATGGAATAGCTTTCCCATAGAGAGGAAGTATAGGAATATAACAAAGTAATCCTTATCCTGTACGGATCGCTGCCAAAGTGCTATTTTTTATGAGACAAATTGTATTAAAATAGAAATATGTATGTCTATTTTGACATACATACACACATATAAGCATTTTCTTTTAAATTACATGATAAATTGAAGAAAGGTATGGATTCATTTATAACAACTGCAGAAAATTTCGGAATGTAAGAACTTTGGTTTCAATGTTTTTCTCACTGCCTCGATCGCGCCTAGAATACGCTGGTTTAATTTGGTTTCCCATTTATAGTGTACGAGGTAGGCGCCATAAGTTCTCGGTCTAACAGGCTTATACAGGTTCTAACGTATTCAAATTCCGTTGCGTCATAGTTGCACATGTGCGAGGCCTACACGAGATCTGTTCAAAATGTATCCGACCTTTGGCCGGAAAAAATCGAACTGTTCACTTACAGATATGAAAGCTAATCGCTTTCAAAATACTCTCCTTGGGACCGTACACACTTATCCCAGCGTTGCTGCCACTGTTGGAAGCATCTCTGGAAGGCCATTTTTGGAATGCGGTTCAGCTGCTCCGTCGCATTCTGCATAATGTCCTTCCGAGTGTCAAATCTTTTCTCTCCAACGGCATTTTCAACTTGGGAAATAGCCAGAAGTCATAGGGAGCCATATCGGGAGAATAAGGAGGCTGGCGAGCAACTGGGCTGCTGTGTTTGGTCAAGAAAGCCTGAATCAGATGAGAGGAATGCGCCGATGCGTTGTCATGATGCAGCTGCCAAGTTCTCGCTGTCCACAGATCCGGTCTCTTGTGCCGCACAGTCTCACGAAGACGACGGAGGGCCTGCTAGTAGTACTCCTTGTTAATGGTCTGTCTGTGAGGTGCGTACTCATGATAAACCACTTCACGGTAGTCGAAGAAAACTGACATCACTTTCACATTGCTGCGGGCTTGCCGTGCTTTCTTTTCGATTGGGAAGATTGCGCCTTTGTTTAAAGGTCGTACCCATAAACCCACGACTCATCACCAGTGATCACAGTCTTCATGAAATCTGGATCATCATTTGCTGTGTCCAGCATGTCCTGTGCAATTTCTGCACGCAGTTCCTTATGCTCCGCCGTTCGCAACTTTGGCACTAATTTTGCGGCCACTCTCCGGAAGCCCAAATCATCTTTTAAAATGGCATGCACGGAACCAATGCCTATCACAACCTCGTCTGACAATTCTCTAATAGTGATACGACGGTCCTGCAGGACTAAGGTGTTAACCTTCTAAATGGTTTCGTCGTTTCGGCTTGTTGAAAGTCTGCCAGAACGTGTGTCACTGTCGACCGTCTTGCGTCCATCTTTGAATCGATTGTACCAGTCCTTGATTTGTGTAGTACCCATGGCATCGTCGCCGAAAGCTTCCTGAATCTTCTGAATGGTGTCCGCTTGAGTATCACCAAGCTTCTGACAAAATTTGATGCAGTAGCGCTGCTCCAGTCGTTCCGTCATTTCGTGAAATTTGCAAACACGATGAGCCGCCAGCACACTACCGCACTCACGTACTTGCCACTGCCAAGGATCACGAACTGCGCACGGGATATTTTACGCACATGCACACGAGGATGCTCCGCAACTCCTTACCAAATATCATCGCAGTCGCTTTATTACTTTCGCATGAAACATGGTAGGTCGGATACATTTTGAATAGACCTCGTATATATTACGGCTCGAAGACTAGTAGTTTCTAATAGCCAGCCAAACGTCGACGAGAATGTTTCAGGTAACGAAAATTGAGTACCGTGAGGTCATTAAATTTTTGACAAAAGAATGGCATACGCCTAATCACATTAAACAACGTTTAAACGGCGTTTATGGTGATTTATCTCCTTCATATTCCATTGTAAAAAAGTGAGTAAAACGTTTCCATTTGAGGCAAGAATCCTTTGAGGGTGATGAGCGACCCGGTCAGCCAATTGAATTGATAACGCCTCAAAATATTTCAATTATTTCATAAATGGTATTAGCAGATCGCCGTTTGAAAATAAAGGAATTAGCAGTAATGACTAACATTTCTGAAACAAATATTCGCCGAATTCTCCATAACCATTTGGGTATGAATGAGATTAATGCATGATGGGTATCGCATCTTCTTTCTGCTCTGCAACGTGAACGTCGGGTCGAATGTGCGCTTTTGTTTTTATACATGTGTGGAGACGAACCGAAACCGATTTTGGAGTCCATTGTCGCAGAAGATGGAACAATGGTTCTGTATTATGATCGTCTCTCCAAAAAGGAATCATTTTAAGGACGATAGTGAGTTGCAAGCAGCTGTAATACAACATTTTGAAGGTAAAACTTTAGATTATTTTTACAAGGGTATAGAATTATTAATTGATCCTTGTAATAAATGTATTTAAGTTAGGGAAGATTATATTGAAAAATAAAAATTGTAATATTTTACCAAGTTAACTTTTTGTATATCAGGTCGAGAATTTATAGTATCTACCTCATGTTCATGTTCAGAGAAGATTTCTTGAATTTTTATACTTCCTCACAGAAGGTTCTTACCATGAGAAAAATATCGAATATCGTACTCTCTTAGATAAATTCAATTATTTTACTTCTCTGTATATTAAAAGGATTATTTCACTATTTAAATTTATTCTCTGTGTTACACAATATTGTACTTGGTAGTTGAACAAATGTAACTTACTTATCCCTAGAGCTAGTTCTAGATTACACTCTACTTTCTATTGTGATCCTAATACAACGAATGTATTAGTAAGATCTCCAATTTCATTAATGTATACGAACTTCAACAAAATGTCCGACGTTTGTAAATCCCTTTAGCTCCATCGTTGATGCTGTTCTATGCGTTTCACAAGACCCATTTAAATGCATGTTTCCCATGTCTATTTCTTAGCACTTAATGTAGTATAACTTTGTAATTTAAATCCAATCTATGTATTTTTGCAGTTATTTGTATACAGGGTGAGTCGAGAGGAACGGACCAAACTCCAGGAGGTTATTGTGCACGTGAAAATAATACAAAAATAACTCATAATATGAGTTTTTTTTTCGAATAAGAACATATTATGGTCTTATCCGATTTTCATTTGTTTTCAAGTTACAGCGTAATTGCAAATAAACAATTGATCTCTAAACATTTAATGCTTCGTCTAGGAAAGGCGCCTGTTGCTCTGCTGATTGTTTCATGTCTTTCTTTATTATCGGTTGCAGTATTTCTAATACGTCGAATTAGTGCATACATATGTATAAAAAATTATGTGCAATAAAGTAAATCTGCTTACAATCGCTCCATCTGTATTAAATTGAATGAATAAACGTCAATTACGGGAAGGCGACATTGATTTCTTTGAGGTGGGTAAGCCGAATACCGTTTTTCAGAATTGACAGAAAATGAGAGGTAAAACTGCAGGTATTTTCGCAAAAAAATTTCCATGGAAGTGGATAGGCAGGTTTTCTGTAATTGTAATATAAACGTAGAGTTTATATTAACATCATTGTAATAATTCAGATTAACTTTAATTTTTAGTTTTCATTTCCTTTAAAATCTCAATTGTTAATGTTAAAATTCGTTAAAATTGCCGAAAAAGTGCTTAAGAACACTTCCGAACTCTGTTTACATAATTATTTAGTTAATCTTCGAAAATTTTTCAACAATTTACCATTTTTAAAACATTACAATACATATGATAACAAAACCATAACGTGACACTCTAATCTATGAAACGCAGCCAGTTTGCGGAAGCAATAGCGTACGAAGCACTTTAGTCTAGTGTTGACGAAACACTTAACTATCCTCACTCGGATGACGTTTGAGTTTCAGAGCGTATAACGCTAGCTAACTTGATTATCAAAGATCTAGGATCATAGGATGCGTATGTTCTCTTGATGTCTAGTAGGTACAATCCTTACTGGTACATTGTCTGCATTTTTAAAGCTTAGCTTTCATGAAGATGCATACATTGTAGCAAATTAGTGTATCCGAACACCTCTCGCGCTTATTACAAAAATTCCATTTGAAGATTAATATTTCCATTTCACGGTGTGCACACATGTTCATAGCACAAGAAGTTTTCATCATGTGGATGAAGTTCATCTCTGCAGTTGCATGGAAGTTCGTGGGAGTATTTTAATATCCACAGTAAATTACAATAAAGTAGAAGCTTTCGAATTGCTAGTTGA
Organism: Dynastes maya; assembly: GCA_029619315.2. NCBI lineage: Eukaryota > Metazoa > Arthropoda > Insecta > Coleoptera > Scarabaeidae > Dynastes > Dynastes maya. The sequence continues at coordinate 25,087,725 of JAROYE020000002.1, forward strand.
ATCGAACTAAGTTGAACTAAATTAAAATTCGTGTACGTAATTCCTTGCGTTTTATGAAATTACATATGTACCTAGCTGATTCTAAATACTTCTATCACAATAGGATAAAACCGTTTATTAATAATTAGTTTTTTGTAATTGCTTTATAGGAACAGTCTCACGTGGAATTCGATAAAACGAAAAATTTGTAATTTTTTTTGTGTAATTGAAGTTGATACAACCCAAAAATATTATAAGCTGACTGCGACTACCGACAAAACCAAATAGGCTTCTTGCAAACGTGATGTATAGAGCAACGCAACTGCGCTGAAAGCCAGTGGCGAGCGCATAAAAGTTTACACAAAATAAATTAAATGTGATACGTGCTCAAACACTTACCGTTTTAAGAGTCCTCCGTGAAATCACAAAGTGGATAATGTCTATTTAATATTTGTAACATTAGATATGTTTCCAAAGTTGTTTCGGCAAAGTGAGTGCGGCGTGAAGAAAAAGTGTTTTTGTATGCCGAAAACGAACGTTCTACATCTAGTGACGTTATATTTGCGTAAGTAAAATAATCTTTCAAATAACTTAACGGTTCTGTTGACGCACCTTCACAAATTTGTCTTAATGTGCCAAAATCAGAGTCTTTATCTAAAACACTTTCAAACCTTTCTGAAACACAAACATTTCTTGCGTTTTCTATCGCGCATAGCTGTGCGTGAACATGTTGCACTATTTGCAAAGATTCCACTAACGACACCGAAAAATTTTGTAGTTTTTCTATCGCATCCGCTAGTCCCCAATTGTTCTGAATAATTTCCAAATTTGTTTTAACTTGACTATCCTGAAATTTCAAGCGGCTTACCTTGACAGCCGCAGCTTCCTTTGGGTCGAATTCTAAAATCACGTTCTTTATATTCTCAAAATATTTAAGGTAATAAAATGCAGCCTCTAACCATGTTCTTCAACGAGTAAGAATAGGTTGTGGTGGTTCAGGAATACCGGGGCATAGTCTATGAAATTCCCGAATACGTTTTGGGGATTTTACAAACACAGCTTTTGTATGTGCTATTAGAGCGTCTACCTCGGGATAATATTTTCTGATACTATCTGCTACGAGACTGAGAGTATGAATTTTACATGTAATATGCAACAAGTTAGCACAATGTTTTTTAAGAGATCGACCTACAGCAAGCATGTTTGCGGCACCATCACTCATAAACATCAACAGTTGATTTGTTGAAAATACAAACTTTTCCGATGTATTTAACACCAACATTGAAATTACTTCGGCAGTGCATTGTTGTATTCGTCTAGAAACTAGTAAAATTGAGGGTGACGGTCGATGTGGTTCCTTTGTGCGTACCACTACATTAACCACAGAATGTTTTTTACGATCTGTTGTTTCGCCCACACATTACCACAGTTTTTTATCTTGCAACTCCGATTTAATTCTTTTCAGGACATGCTCACGAGCAGACGGCACAACTCTCTGTAATGTTCTCTCACTTGGTAACTTAAAGTCCGAATATTCATTCCAAAACGAGACGTATGCTTTCTTCCTTAGTAAATGAAATGGTAAATTACATGCAATAAACACATAAATTAAATTTAAATTTGTCATAATCTCGCGTGGAATTTTTTTTGAAACATGCCCTGCACTATTTACGTGCCGTAGACAATCACTTTTCGACCAACACATTAAATCTATTTTACACACTACACATTGAATTTTAGCGCCATCACACTTTAAATCGCGACGTAGGAAACATTTTCAAAACAAACGTAGAACTACGATATAGTAGACGACAGCGTAGATGCATACACAACAGATCGGCTTTCGAGTCGCAGTTATACTGACGCTTATACCGAATTGTCCCGGCCGTGTTTATTTTGTGTAAACTTTTATGCGTCAGCCACTGGCTTTCAGCGCAGTTTGCGTTGCTCTAGTGATGTACTAATAATAGATTAAATATTAATGTAACTAAATGTACCGTTGTAAGTTACACACGCAAGGTTCGTCTAATACACCACACTTATCAAATTGATAACATTACATTACCACTCCAGTCATCATTTAAAGATTTGGAAATTATTTTGGATTCAAAATTCTCATTTGATGATCACATCTCTACAACAATCAACTCCACATTAAGAACAATGGGATTCATCATTCGTATTACAAAGCCCTTCTGTACCATCGAACCCATACTGCTTCTTTATTTCAGTTTTGTTAGATCGAGATTGGAATATGGTTCTGTGATCTGGTCGTAACAGAGCAGATATCAAATTTTTGTATAATCTCGTTAATGGCAACATTGATGTCCCTGAGTTATTGAGCTATCTTTATCATAAAATACCCCGTTCATCTACTCGTTTTTGTCCTACGTTTTACACGCCAAAGTCCACAGCAAATATAATGCTAAAGTCGCCAATACATAGAATATGTAACACATAATTTATCAGAACCTTCTACTGGCATTCATTTCTCCTCCCTAACTACACTTCGAAGTAAGTGCACCCCTCACAGAACTTTATTTAATAAACTTTTAAATTGAAGTTAAGTTTACAAGTACATTTGTTTCTGTTTTCATGTTTGTTTAATTTAGTTAGATTTAAATTTAGTTATATTTTAGCTTAGTAAATTTCATTAAATATTAATATAATTTACTTAGAAATATATTATTTTTGTCCTGTAATTGGATGTTAAATCTATTGGGCAAATAAATTATTAAATAAATTATTATTATTTCAACTATGCATTACATTTATTTCACATTAAAAGAAAATAGCGTCAGATTTTTGGGGCATTGGCGAACATGTTTGTTGCTAAAAACGAATAAGCCTATCGGTATACTAAAGCAGGTCTTTATGCTTCTGCCTACTACAATAAAAAGGTACTAAAATTATTTTTTTTTTCTAAAAATAAAGAAAGAGGCGTAAATAAAACGTAATTCAATTTAAATTTTAAAATAAAAACAATTAAACTTTTATTATTTATAACAAAGCTAGGTACCATTGCGTGACACAAAGCAAAGAAAAAAACAAATTCTATTTTATGTGTCGAACTACAGTAATCTTTTTGAGCGTCCCAAAACTGGAACAATAGTGGGTAATGGATTCAAGTGGGATCGCAACAACATAAGAAAGGAGGGAAGGAGGACAGATTTTGAAAAAGATTCGCAGCACTCATTGGTTAAATTATTTGTTCGTGTACTTTTAGACTTAATATCATCTTTTATTCCTGCATTCACATGGAAGTGATTTCTTGATTAAAACGAATGCATTTCTTTAAAAATACTTAGTTGATGTGCACTCTCTGTAAATGAGAATGTAACGCCCAGAAATTTGTTACAAAAAATTGTTATCTTTATTGAAAATAACTTTAAAATGTAAATTTCGATTAGAATTATGAACTGTTTTCTAACATCGACATTTTTCAAATTTCCCAAAAGCAAAAAGAACTTAATTCCTACAAAAGCACTGGGTATTTATAATTTCCAAAACAGAAGAAATAAAATTTGGGAGTCTTCTTCCTTTCAATCTATTTCTTTGCTATGGAAGCGTTACACCCATTTTTAAAAACAAACACTCCGATGGTAACGATATTGCTACAATAGCCACACATTTTTGAGCTATTTTTAAAAGTGGTAGGTAATTTCCGCCAGTTGTATTCCGTTAATTCAAGGAATTTTGTACAAGCTCCACAACAGGGCTCCTTAGGTATAAAGACAATTCCGACAACTGGTCACTTTCCTCAATTTGTGATAAGGTCTTTTCTACCAGCGGTTGTCGACTTACCCACAAACTAAATATATTTTTATTATTATTATATCTAGACTGTCTAAATGCATAGTTACGATCTGTGGTACGATACATACTACACATTTTTTTTCTTTTTATTAATAGGTGGAACTAGACATATGATTAAAACATTAAAACGTAAGTCGATGCGAGTCTACGTTTATCGTTCGACATCGATATTTGTATCGATGTTGACTGCTAAAAATATCAATAAAAAAACCATCAATATTTGTTTGAATATCGTTACTTCAAAAATATCGATATACATACATCGCCCATCCCTGGGTCAAAGTCTGATTCAAGAACATTATTATTACTTTTTATTTGTATTTTTCTTATTGTTTTTATCGTATACCACTATCTGCAGTCCTGCTTCAACCATCAAATTATAGTTCCTTATATAATTATATGTAGGGAAAATTGGTTTATTTTTTATATAAATCCTTAATTTGTTGTATTCATCCATTTTAACAAATCTCAACAACATCCCGGAGATTTCGTTTAAAGTAAACATCACACTTGCAATAGCCATAATCAATTTTTATTTTGAGCTCCATAAACTAAAGCTGTTTAATAGTAATTTTAAAAGTATTGGCTTTGTGATTCGGAAAGAAACAGATATAACAAAAATATCAAAGGATTTGTGTATAAAATATCAATTATCTCAACTATAATGACTTAGTGAGGTTAGACACAAAGCGGTGAAATACTCAACTGTAATGACTTAGTGAGGTTAGACACAAAGCGGTGGAATACTCAACTATAATGACTTAGTGAGGTTGGACACAAAGCGGTGGAATACTGAGACTGTAGCCACACAAATGATTGCATTAGGTAATTATAACCCTCTGAACTGAACACAATGATTATTATGCAAATTGTAAATTTTAACATTAACATCAATATTAATAACACTCCTAAATTATGATCAATCAATTCTATACTTACATATATATTTAGATTTAGCACTATGTATTATATGATTCAAATTAAAACTCATCAAAATCATGTATGTTATCTATGTTTTCAACTAATATGAATGTTTCAACATCAAAAGTTATATCATTTTCGCTGCCTTCTCCCCCCTCCCCTCCGTAATACCGTCCTCAAAAAAAAATCATCTTCTTGCTATTCAATAAATTCTCCGTCACCGATACTATCCTCCATAAGAGATTCATCTTCTTCCTCTTCAATAAATTCTTCCTGTTCCATATCAACATCAACACCCTCAGATATTGTAGGAATTTGTAGCGCTTCAATGAATGCGCGCTGCACCAACCACTTCTCCAGTGTACATCTCATACATACTAAAGAATAATTCTGACTTATTCTTCCTTCTTAATATAACACCCGTATTTAATATCTTCTAAGCTCTCAAACTTCTGATATGAACAATACGTTATATTTACCTCGAGAACGACTTCACCTGACCTTTGCCCCGATAACATTCACCTTGACTTTTATCCCGACCCTGCCATTGGTCTTGACCTTGCTTATTCATTGAAGGCATTGGCCTTGGTGGTGGCCTTGACTTCGGTATTGGCCTTGACCTTGGCTGGACCCGGTCGATTCTGGAACCTTCTCATTGACCTTGACCTAGGCAGATGCAAGGTCAAGGACAACGAGGAGGATCGAAAATCGGCAAAGACCCTCTACTTATTTACGTTAATTAGAACCGAGGTTTTTAATTTTTCGAGTGATAACATAAGTGAAATGAATTAACTAGAGAACATTATCGAATCATGATTTATTATTTTTTCAAAAAAAGTTTAAGCGCTTATAAGTGCAAGGAAAGATTAGGTTCAACTCTTAATGGAAAAGCACCCTGTTTGGGTACAATTCACCGATGGTATAAAGATTTTGAATGCGAAAGAAGTTCTCTTCAGCATCAAAAAGGAGCAGGACGTCCTCATACGGCCATCGAAGAAAATATTGCTGCTGTTAAGAAAGTAATTGAAAAGGACAACAGAGCTACGTATGCTGTAACGGATATCAACTCCAGATTGGATCCTCATCTGTTAGGGCAATCATACCCGATTACCTGCATTTAAAAAAATATCGTCAGTCGTTCTGTGCCGCATCACCTTTCTGACTTCCAAAAACAAGGGCGTGTGAGAATTTGTGATGAGAATTTAACTCTTTTGAAGAACGGCACACACATTTTTTTTTAATCGTGGCAAGTGATGAAATGTATATACCGTTTCTCGACGTACCTACCCGTCAAGAGAGAAGAAATACCAACAAAAACAAAGAAGCAACAAGCTATGAAGAAGGCTATGCATGCTGTATTATTCTACAATGAATTGGATGAACAAAAAACAGATATAGGTAAGTGGTACACCAAAAATGTTTGCCTGAAGTGTTCGGTAGGGTTCCTGAGAAGGGATTATGTTGCATCACGAAAACGCATCGTCCCACACCGCAGCTCTTACGATCCAGTATTTGGCTGAAAACAATATAAAAGTAATAGAACATCCACCCTACTCACACGATTTGGCAACGTGTGACCTTTAGCTGTTTTATAAGCTTAAAAAAATTGGTAGATACGAAATTTTCGTCTGAGGCAGAAATTATGGCCATTCATCAGTATTTTGCAAGTATTCCAAAAGAAGATTGGTTGGCGGGCTTTAAGAAGTGGAAGGAAAGAGTAGTAAAATACGAGGGTAAGTCAACTATTATCTACACTTTCGCCATAACAAGCTTTGAAGGTTATCGTAGTGGCGGCCGCTTACGCATGCGTTGAGTTGGCGCCTCTGTGGTCATGTGTGCGAAATTTAATCACGATCGCATCATTTGTCTGCTAGCTACAACAGCATAAGCGTGTTATTAGCTCCGCTATTAGTTTGCACCAAAAAGAAATAACGAGCAGTGATTCGATTTTTGTGGTCAGAGGTTGTGAAAGGTGCTGAAATTCACCGGAGACTTTTATCACAATACGGGGACAGTGCTTTATTTCGTAAAAGCGTTTTTTTGTGGATCGAAATGTTTTAAAGTAGCCGCACGAGCGTAACACAAAAAGAGAGAACATTTCGATCCCGGATCACTGCTCGTTGTTCCTCTTTGGTGCAAACTAATAGCGGAGCTGACATACTTATGCTGTTGTAGCTAGCAGACAAGTGACGCAATCATGATTAAATTCCGCACACATGACCACAGAGGCGCCAACTCAACGCATGCGCAAGCGGCCGCCACTACGGTAACCTTCAAAGCTTGTTATGGCGAAAGTATAAATAATATTTGACTTATCCTCGTATATTATTACTGAACATATTTAAAATAAAATTCTAAAATTTATTAACCGTTTGTTTTTTATTCTCAATAGTATGAACTTGGCCCTCGTACAACAAAAACTGCATAATAGGCCCACTTTCAACGATTTTCAAAATCAGGGTTTGTCGCTAAGTAAATAAGTGAAATTTCGATGTGTAACAAGTTGACAAAGGATCAATGGTTTACCTATAAACAAATTATTTTAAAAATTAGTCAACTGACTCTGGTCTCCTCTGTCCTTGCTACATAAAATTTTGATGGAAAACCGTAAACTTTTTTGATATAGCAGCTTTAGCAGTCCCTTTATCACACAATAAAGAAAACCGAATACATAAATGGAACACACAATAAGAAATAGCAAGTGCAATTACACCTAAATAGGCAACCATTTCGGAAAACAAACTGACATTAAATCAATACTTTATCGGAAAACTACTACACTAACCAGTAATTTACTAATTATCCTAGAATTTCAATTAAGCGTCTCCACTAGTTGTGTTATACCAGCAGACATGAAATTTCAATTAAAAGTTTCTATTAATTGTATTGGTGCCATTTATTGATCGGGTACTGAAATGCGCTTCAATAAGTTTGTATTTAACAAGCAAATAGCTCACTACGTTCGCTAGCTGTTTGTCTTGTTAATTAACTTGTTTTCAAATTTATTTGCTTCGATTCTTCGACTACTTCAGAAACATTCCCACAAACAAACGTTTCCAGTCCCCCAATCACCGATTTGAATCAACTTTGGTAAATATGTAGATCACATATGCGTACATGGAAACCCGTCCCCCAATCGTGCTGTAAATATATTTGGAGTGGATATTGTTCCATTATCATAAATAATTTTTCTAATAGTAGAACCCATTTTTTCTACATATTCTACTAAAAAAAAAAGGTAAAGTATATACAAGATTGTTTTCGGAGTTGTATATCCTAAACCCAATACTAATTTGAATACATTTTCTAATTTTGAAAATCGTAATGCGTTAACATTACATCACATACGGGTATGGGATGAATTATTGTGTATTAACGGATTCAATATTAACCCTTTAAATATTGCCAGAACATACGGGAATGGTATAAGAAGTACCTGTGTTTGGAGACAGATGGCGTTTTGTATCAAAATCTGCATTACTGACTGTGAATGTAGTATGTCTAGAGATTCATCGAGTAGTGTTGTTTTGAGAACTGTGGAAAGCGAGCAAGTTTATATATTTATAGAGTCATGGAAAAAGAACAATGCCGGTCAGTGATCCGATTTCTGTTTTTAGATAAGAAGACGTGTGCAGAAATGTAAGAGAAGTTAAATGCAATTTATAAGGACCATGCACTTTCGATGACTACCATCAGATACCGGTTTATTGAACTTAAACGTGGCTGAAGTCTTCGATGAGGAGCGACCAGGTCGTCCCATTGAGGTGATAATTGGTGAAAATTAGACAGATTACTGATACGGTAAACATCTCAATTAAAGGTGTGCAAAATATCCCTCACGAAAAATTGAGTATGAAAAAACTATCGGCGAAATCAGTGCCGCGTCTAATTGATCAAAAACGGAATCGCGTGATAACTTCAAGACAATGTTTGGACATGTTTCGGTGCAATACGAGTGAGTTTCTGCGGCGTTGTGTGACTGTAGATGAGACATGGACACATCACTACGCGCCAAAAACTAAAGATCAGTCGGTATAATGGATTTTTCCCGCGAACGTGCACCAAAGAAGGCGAAGACGATTTCATTAATCGGAAAAGTTATGGCGATCCTTTTTTGGGATTCGCGAGGCATAATCTTAATTAATTGTTTGGAAAACGGAAGAACAATCACGAGACAGTACTATGCTGATTTATTGGACCGATTCAACGCTGAACTAAAGAGAAAAAGGAGCGAAGAAAAAAATTCTCTACCATCATGGTAACGTCCCGACTCGCTCATCGGCAACCACAACAGCAAAAATACTTCAGTTACGGTACGAATTGCTGCCCCATCCACATATTCGCCAAATTTGGCCCTTTGTGTTCTTCCTTTTTCCAAACTTGAAAAAAATGGCTTGGCGGAAAGCTTTTTTCGCTAATATTGAAACAACGAGTGGTTTGCAGATTTGCGAAAACTTGCTCCATTTTTGCTTGCCTAAGCTGCACATATTTACCAAATTTCATTCAAATCAGCAAGTGCGTATTAATTACTTAACTTAAATGGATACATGTCATTTTGTAAATACATATGTACATTAGATATAATTAATAAAAATAATTTTATGTTCATATCATATTTACATATGCATTAATCGAAATATATTTTAAAAGGAACTGATTAAATAATGAGTTACATCTACATATATAATAAAATATATAACCAATGCAAGTATAATTCATACATGTTATGTACACTGTAATAAGTTACTTCTTCTACTCAAATTACCTGTCTCTAAACACATGCATGTTGTAAAATCTATATTGACTATTATAGACATTTTTTCAAATAAAACGTTTTATTTACATATCCGAACATATTTCTACATTGCCTGATGATTTAATAAATCCCGTTCCATTTGTTCAATTACAAAGAAGCAATCTCGTCGACGTGATAAATTATCAGCAGCATCATTTATCACCCGGCCTTCAACCTCAAATATAATATAATAATAACAACACCCTCAGATGTTACATCCGCCGAAATGTAAAAATTCCTAAAGCGATGAAGAGATAGGAAGGTAACCACATTTTTCATTCATTACGTACAAATTAATGAAGAGAATCAGATTCTTTTATTTTAACCTAGGATTGGAAGCCGTTCAGGAATTCTAGAAACTCACTGTCACTTTTTCACATGTAAATATATAACTGGAGAAAGCTAACAAAATACCGAAACAAGTGCAAGAGAATCGTTCAGAAATATATATATATATATATATATATATATATATATATATATATATATATATGTATATATACGTATCATCCAGCAATAGGCCTAATAGTAGATCTATTTCAGACTTTCCAGCACAGCCCCTCTCCGCCTTCTCCTTGGGCTCTTGCCCTCAGATTTTCTACAAACTACACTTTTTACACCCCTAGAGTCATCCATCCGTTCCAGGCGTCCCAGCCATTGTAACCGCCGCATTTTGATGTATTCGGTTATTCTTTGTCTCTTATATAGTTCATACAGCTCTAAATTACATCGTCTTTTCCATCCTTCCTCTGTTTTCTTGCCTCCATAGATGCGCCTTCAAATTTTCCTCTCCCATACTTCTAGCTTTGCCTGGATTTTTTTGTTCAATGTCCTTCCATCCATAAATTCTGATTTTTGTTTTACGGGAAACATCCGGTGCTTTGAGTATTCGATTTATTCCCCCTGCGCATCTATTAGCTTTAATAATTCGTAAGTAAATTTGCGTTTCTTCGTTAACCGTGTTCTTTATCAAAACGTCCAAATACATATAGTTCACTACTTCTTCAAAATTCCACACCTTACCATTTTCTGCCTTAATTTTAAGTCCTGATTCTGTTTCCCTTCATTTTGTCTTGATTTCCATGAATTTACTTTTTTCTCCATTAATTACTAGACCAATCCTTTTTGAATTTTTCACTAGTGCTTTTGTATATGAAGACGCATTGCTGATTTGGACACAAGAAATTTTGCATATTTTGTATTGCAAAATACTTAAAGAATATACTTTTATGCAACACAAAATATGCAAAATTTCTTGGGTCCAAATCAGCAATGCGTCTTCATATACGTTGCTAATAAAAAGTAATAAAATATGTTTTTATTTTAATTTATAAATAAAAAAAAATGGCTATATTTAGGAATATCCAAACCGGACCGATTTTGTTTAAATTTGGGTTATGTGCAGCTCATTAGGGGACAATCACAAATACGTAAAAAATTTAGCGCGCTGACTTTCCGGAGTGTAGATATTAGCGTTAAAAAATATGAAAAATTGCCGCCATGTTGAAAGAATCTACTGGGTTTGGTAACTTTTCTTGTTACAATGTTGGTCATACTTAGCCGTTGGTAGGGCAACAGGTAACCGTTCATCGATCTGGTAGTCATTTTCGTTCAATTCAAATCGTATTATTTGTAAATTTGTATGCGCATTACGCCAAGCTAAATACCATTGCCATGCAAATGGAAATTGCGCCATCAACCACTGTTGATTGGGCCTCATTTGGGGTGGTATTGGAAGCATACATAAAATCACCACAACAGTTAAGAGTAGAAGGGGTGATCGTCGAAATAGATGAATCCAAGTTTCGAAAAAGGTAATACCACTGAAGACATGCTGTTGACGGGCAGCGGGTGTTTGGAGGATACGAGAGGGGCACTGGCAAAGTTTTTATGGTGCCCGTTGAGGAGCGTGGCGCAAGCATGTTGTTGCCTATTATAAGGAGATGGATTCTGCCAGTCACTACAATAATAAAGTGATTACTGGCAAGCGTATACCTTAGTGAAGAAGGCTATGAGCACCTGAAGGTAAGCATCGAATGTGTGCTGGATGCATGTGCCAAGGTCTGCGTGTTCCTAGGTCTACGTATTCATGTGGTGGCCTGGGTCGGCCCGCATGTGTCTGTGTTGGTTGCAGGTGTGCGTGGTGGCCTGCATGTTGCTGTGTTGGTCTGTCTGTCTGCGTATGTTGGTCGTCGTGTACCTGTGTTGGTCTGCGGCTATGTGTGGTGGCTTGGGTGTTGCTGTGTTGGTTTGTGTGTGTGTGTTGGCCTGAGTGTCTGTGTGTGTTGGCCAGCGTGTCTGTGTGTGTTGGCCTGCGTGTCTGTGTGTGTTGGCCTGCGTATCTGTGTTTGTTGGCTTACCTGTCTATATACGTTGATCAGCGTGTGCCTGTGTTGGTCTGCGGCTGTGTGTGGTGGCTTGCGTGTTGGTCTGTGTGTGTGTGTTGGCCTACCTGTCTATGTATGTTGGTCAGCATGTGCCTGTGTTGGTCTGCGGCTGTGTGTGGTGGCTTGCGTGTTGCTGTGTGTGTGTGTGTTTTGGCATGTTGCTGTGTAGGTCTGTGCGTAGCTGTGTTGGCCTACGGGTGTATATTGTGGCCTGCCTGTGTGTCTGCGGGTATGTGTGCTATGGCTGGTATTGTGTCAATTAATTTTCAACTACTTTGAATTTCCCAAGATGAATATTCTTTTCTAATTGAAATGATGTTTGCGGTTACAGGTAAACCACTCATTACACTTCAAGGATCTGGAGACTGGTGCTCATACCAAGAGGAATTCGCCCCAATACACAGTAGTAGGGGTCATTGACTTCAGCTTATGTTGCCGCAAATAATACATCTCGCTTTCCACCCATCTCTATCTCACTTTCGCAAACTCGTCGAATTGCTAGAATGCGGTATTTTCGAGGTCATTGACCTCTTCAGAAAGAAAACCAAAAAAGGCTTTTTTGAGCCTTTCCGCGCATTTTCTTTTTCAGAAAACGCTTCATCTGGGCTTTTTACACCGTTTCCATTCAAAAAAAAACCAAATTCGGTCGGTTTGGATATTCCGAAATTTTTCCAAAAGAATAATAAATTCTTAAAAATAATTTTCAAATAAATTATTATATGCTTTCTGAAGGACTAACGTCATTGGCCGCCACAAATTGTAGTTGTCACGGTTTTTCTATCAAAAAAAAAACAAACAAAAAACATAATTAGCAACCTTTTAAATTTATGTGTTTTGTTAATACATACCTATGTTGAACAGTGCTGAATGCAAAATACTCACTTATTCCCTCTAAGTCTGGCTTAAGCTAACCATGAAGATAAAATGCCTTGAATTTGTTTCTGGGTTGCTTCAGGTTCATGTTGACGTATGGTTTGCACCACTAATATATAAAATCTGAAAATTTAAACATGTTCAATTCACACTAGAGGTTAGACTTGCACATGCGTACATTTGAAGTCTATATTCACGTTTTGTTAAATTATTAGGTAAATATATACATTTATTTAATAAAACTAGCAATTGCACTTACCATTACTTTTTCTCTCTGCTTATTTAAAAACACTGAAACTAACACTAACAACAAAACCAAACCACCAATAACGTGACATGCGACTGAAAACATGATTGCTATCACTGCCATCTGTTGAAGCATATACGAGGTTTGTCTGACATTAATCTAGCCTTCGATAGATGGCGTTACGTGAACACGAATTCCTCTCGGTTTTGACATCTGCCATCCATCACATGACGTCTGTCAAAATTTCAAGCAAAAAACACAATTAGTTTGGTTCGTCGAAAGCAAGCAACTTTTGTGTTTTTTGAAAATGAAAAAAGTCGACATTGACATGTTTCTGTCTACCCGGCGTCATCAGCGTGGCTACGAGCACTCACCTCTCTGCTGCCCGCATTGTGTCTACCTCTCGGTTTATGCCCCCTTTGTCCACATCAGCACTGAAAATATCTCTCGGTGCCCCCTAGTGCCAAAAAACAGTCATGCCGTCCTAGACCGTGGCGACACACACCGGAGTACAAATGCCCACCACCTATCGAGCGCCTCTAAGCGCTTAGGCAACTGCATGAACAAATGATCCCTCAGGCTCACCATGATGAATAAACTAAAAATACTGCTAACTAAACTACTAAAAATAATGCTAATATACCTCATGGTATTGGTGGAATCGTTCCCGGCAAGAACAATGTACTCCGGTGTATGCCGCCACGGTCTAGGACGGCATGAGTGTGTTTCTTGGCGCTAGAGGGCACCGGAAGATATTTTCAGTGCTGTTGTGGACATTGGGGGCATAAACCGAGAGGTAGACACAATTCGGGCAGCAGAGAGGTGAGTGCTCGTAGTCACGCTGACAACGCCGGGTAGGCAGAAACACGTCCGTCTGTTAGTGCTCTCTTTTCTCTGCTCGGATTGTTCTTGCCGGGAATGATTCCACCACGATTGATATATCTCGTCATTTCTCACAGGTCCATATTCCCTTAGAGTTCATAACAAACACAAAATGAAGCAACTTTGCCAAATTTCAACGTACCCTTTATCTCCAATAATACCACCACCATGAGGATCACGCCCCATGGTGGTGGTCGAAAATGAATCAGCCTGTATATTTCATTGGAAATATAATAAACCAGTTTAATATAATATATTACGTTGGTATGCACTTACATAACTAATTCATTATATGAGAAACGGATTTCCATCTAGTTCTTCATTCAGGCCTGTTTGAATTAAGTTTGACGTGACTATCATTCAAAGCGTATGTAACCTTCTACATTCTGTATGTAAATGTTAGCCTTGCATCATATAGATCTTACTAATAGGGGAACAGTTTACACCTGCTTTCTACAATAGGAAACTTTATAAGAATTGATTAAGCTTTTTACAGAATAATTTTGGTGAAAGTGGGATTTTCTAAGTATTTGCGCCACCGATATACACATTTTAACTTTTATTACTTAATTTAAACTTATGATACGTTATACAATTTAGCATTTGTCATTTTACTGATTGGTAGTGACGCATTATAAAGACCCATTTGTGGCTCATCTTAAATTGTTTTATTCGAGAAATTAATTTGACATTAATTTTGTTCTATTAAATTAAATCATTATTAAAGCTGGTACTCGGCGGCGGGACAGGATTAAATCCGCTGTTGTATGTAGATACACAGCTTGTGCCGCTAAGAGTGGGGACTCGGCGATATCTATCTGCAATAACTATAGTGGTGGGGAAAATGTTTTTATAACTAAAATGGCAAAAGGAAATTTAATGAAAATATTTTTATCTAGCTGGCCATGGAACAATAGATCATCTCCCAACAATATGGAAATGTATTATGAAGATAGTCACGGACGATTCATAAATAGCACTGTACAACAAATTTGAACTTTTTTTCTATCCTTTAGATGAAACGATGTGATTCTGTATAAACAAAAGGTGTTTGATTCATATATGAAAACCAAAATGATTCACCACGTACCATTTTTGTAGGGGACCCACTTCTCATATTTATACAAATTGGTTACAGAGAAATGTAACAGAGGCTTGATGATAGAAAACACAAACACTAAAATGAATTTTTATGCCGTTTCCTCTTGTAGGCATCTGTTAGTGTGTCCCTGATAACAGACCAGCAATATTCAGCTAGCATACTTCCATTCCATCACTAATTGCGCCAAGGTTTTGAGGAAAGAAGTCCAGATGTGAGTCCAAAAAGTGTAGTTTTAATGACATATTGCAACCTATAACACGAAAGCATTTCACCATGTCACCAACAAGATCTTCAGCACACTCATTTGAATCCCAGCCAGGCTGCTTTTTTCTGCTTCTGACAGCTTATTTTCAAACTCTTCATCATGAATGACTGCTTTAATTTGTGGGCCAATAAAAACCCCTTCTTTTACCTTTGCCTCACTTAAATTTTTGAATTTGTTCCTGAGATGCAAGAAAGCCACTCCTTCTCTATCCAGAGCTTTTACAGATATTTTCATCAAACCGAGTTTAATGTGCAATGGTGGAAGAAAGACACATTGCGGATTCACAAGTGGTTCATGTGATATGTTTTTGGTGCAAGAAATTAAGTTTTTTCTTGGAGGCCATTTTTTACGGATGTAGTGATTTTTTCTGTCACGGCTATCCCATTCGCAGAGAAACCAGCAGAATTTAGTGTATCCCTGTTGCAGGCCTGTTAATATCCCAATGACTTTTAAACCTCCACAAATGTGCCATTTGAATGTAGTGTACTCAATTAACTTCAGTATAGCACTCATAACTTCATAAGTTTCCTTTCTATTTGTAAAATATGTTTCAGGAACAGACGGACAAACATTGCCTATATGGTGGAGCACTGATTTGAGACTACGTTTGGACGAGTCAATAAACAGGCGCCACTTTGCAGGATTATGTTCATGTCCCAATGCCTGAAATAGGGCATTCACATCATAGCAGTATACGATGTCTTCTTTCTCCGCAAAATAGCCTCCAAAATGGTTTTTTCGTCTTCTAAATTAACTTATTTTTACACCTTTCTCTAATAGACTCCAACCTTGAAGCCTAGAACCCAGTAATTCTGAGTCTGTTTGAGAGAGTTTTAAGTCCCGTACAAGATCATTAAACTCTGCCTTTGTGATTTCATGATGTGAACATGTCACAGATGTAGATAGTTGATCTTGATGGTTTGGGTCATTGGTGGTGTCTTCCTCTAAATCAACTGCATATTTATCTAGTTTGTTTTCAGAAAACATCTGAAAACAAACAAAAACAATACGTCAAAAGCTAAAATGTGGATTTTGGGGAAAATGGTGCGTGGCAAACAAAAAATAATTACAGATTCGTTATTTTCAGCCAAAAATATACCAGAAACACATATTTTCATCTAAAGGGCATTTTTCATGTTGTACAGTGTAATAAGTTGGACAGCCGTTATGCTGAAATCACAGTGTTCTTCGAATTCTCAACGAAACGTCTTCTCAAAGCATTGGTAACTCGTTACGTAAAAAGTTGAAGCTGCCTTCAAAAATAAATGGTACAGTAACCTTATAACCCAAAATGCCACACCAAACATTTATACTACATCTATGTTGATGTCCATCCTCTTTACAAGTGATGTTGAATGCCGCCATTCCATGGATTGCTGCTTCCATTCCGGTGTAACGTGAGCCACCCGCGTTTCGTCACCTGTGACAATTTGGCTTACAAAATAATCACTGTACCGCTGAAGAAAAGTCAACGCACTGGCTACACGTTTGGTTTTGTGCACCTCAATCAGCATTTTCGGTACCCAACGTGAGCACAACTTTCGATACTATAAGCGTTTGGTCACAACTTCATAGAGTACACTTCTGGAAACTTGAGGAAACTCATCAGATAACGATGAAATCGTAAAGCATATGTTCTCTCTCACTTTTTCGTCAACTTTCTGAACCAAATCTTCAGTAATGACAGAAGGTCGCCCACTTCGTTCCTCCTCATGGACATTCGTGCGGCCATCTTTAAAAGCTCTCACCCATTTTCGTACCATCCCATCACTCATAATGTTTTCTCCATACACTTCAAAGATCTGACGATGAATGTCGGCAGATTTAATGCCTAAGAAAACGAATCACAACGCGTATTTCACAGTCGGCGGGATTCTCGATCGGCAGAGACATTTTAAATAGCGACAAACAAACGTAAACACGGTCGAATCTTTCTGTAATGGCGTCTGTGGCTTGTCAACAGATGTAGGTACACAGCGCGCAAGCGTAGAAAGCCGCCGCAGCGCTCACGGTAGTAGAATTTCAAAACGGTATTTACTTTAAAAGCACGCCTCGAACAAATTTACTGTGTTAGGATTGCGCTTAGATCGACTCTAGCTTGAGTTGTATTTAAGTAAAATATTTACTACAAAAATTTTAGTACGTACCTAAGTGATAATAAGTAGTGTCAGTTGAACACAACTCAAGTTAGTAATTGATTTCATGAAACTGTCCGTTAACATAATGGTTTGAAGTTTGCCTATAGCATTCTAATGATTAAGTGAATGTAGAACATTGTACACACATAATACCTACAAATTTAGATAATAAATAATAAAACACAATCTATTAAAATAAAGCAGCCTCACTTTAAAAATAAAACTGTATTCTCCACAAGCCAGCTAGTGAAATTTCCTATGCACAGTAACTGAATATACTGAACTAAATGCAACGTGTTATGAATAATTCTGTAACCTAATTGATGAAATATTACTTGCAAATTATGTACTCCTGTATAATTCATAACTTGTAGAAAGTCATGCATGTGATATGTATGCTCTAACGCAAGTATTTTAAACAATAGGTTTTCACTAAATATGTATTATGGTATTTATTAATTATATAGTGATAGGCAGAAGTCTGGAAACATATAAACGTCTCCAATAACATTGCAGGTATTTCTATGAAATTCAGTACTTGTAGGAAGCTGATTATGGGGACTAACTCAACTTTGAAATGTTAAATGAAACCCCTTGTTTATTTTTTATATTCCGAGAGAGCCCAATATTCCAATTTCAAAAATGTATAATGTTCTACACCTTTCATTATCTTCCACGAAGGTCTTAATTTAAATTCGTTTAATTTTGACCACAATCGAGATCTTTTGCCGGGTGAAACGCAAGAAAAACAACGATCAAATTGAAATTGTGGCCGTCAAAGAATTACATTTTCATATTTATGTATTAGTTTGTGTCTAAAATAGCCTAACTGAGTGAGAGAGAACGAAATTTTAATGATGATATGCTGTGCAAATAGACGACGAACTTACCGCGAAGGGAGTGATTTATTTAATGATCTACATCCAAATCAACAACCAATAACGCTCTCCCTAGTTTCCAACACTTTAAAAATAGCCCGTAATTTATAACCTAAACAAGACGACCTAAAGTAACAATACGTTAAATAACAATAAAGCGCAAAATGTTACAATTTCATTAGAAGAAATACTGAAGATGTCAACAAGGAATCTTGCACATGTCCTTAATATCAGTCTACGCTCAGTAGGAAGAATTTTAAAATAGGAAAAATATCATCCATATAAGATTTGCCAGAGTAATCTTAATTCCGCAATCATCCTTATTGTTTCTGATAAGGTAACATGTTTGAAAGGCACGACTATTATTGAAGATATTTAGGTGTTTCTGGGCTTTTGCCCATCACTGTACATGCATGTGTACTAAAAGCTTGTAATTCGACTAGTTCTAAAGTAGATCATTCAGAATTCAATTAAAACACAGACTCGACTAGATTTTTCAACCTAAGCGTAGTATTCTCTGAATCATCTAGTAACATTTCATCATCGTTTAAACGCCAAATTTATTATTATTTCATAAAGTTATGAATTCCGGCTCGTTTCTAATCAATATCTCGGAGAATACAAGCGAGTTCAGAGACGAAGGTACTACCTGTCGTCATACCAACATATACAGAAAGTGTACGCTGGAGGCAAAGGACTAAGCTACAGGTAGTTTCCAGTGCTCTTTAAACACCAACATCATCTCTGACCTACATTGCCCAGAGAAAACGTTCAGAATTTCCACGTAACTGTTTTGCAGATGTAACACGATATTTACGCTACCATTAACTGCGGACGATAATTAAAAAATTAGTGCTATACCGGGTGTGCCATTAGTGCATCGGCGGAGTTTAGCGTCAAAACCACCAAAGATGGAGAAATGGGAATTATTGTATATACGTATGTATATAGTGCACCACAGCACATTTTGTAAAACTATCTACAAATATACAGAATGTTCCAAATTTCGGTAACCGCCTTCAATGTTATATTTTAAATGGATTGCTATAATTTTATTGATCCCTTTGATAGCCACTTAAATTACATAGCTTTACAGTGGTATATGGTTATGTGCACCTTCGGTAATTACTTTTGTCTATATCGCAAAATGTTCACAGTTACAGGACCCTGACATTTTAAGACATAGCTTGAAAACCGATATACTGTCGCGAGTTACTCTTTTGCTATCACTTTACGGAATAGCACTTTATGGATTTTAAAGTGGTATAATACAAATATATATACACGGTGTTAAATATGTCGTGCAACATTTATCGAAATTCAAACGCTTTTTTTCGATTCTTTTAAACAGAACCGATATTTTTTATATTGCCAGCAATTTCCTTATAAAATTACCTTCAAAATTGTATCAATAACGTAATATTTATGTCCCGTATTTTCGAAGATATTACACTTTTATGGAAAATACGTTTGAAATATCCAATGTGCGAGCACCTAATACAGCTAGACGGCCATGATTTTCAAACAACATCATATATCAAATGGTGCCTTTGATATTACACGCATTTATCGTCTTACTCACCATAAAAATATTACATTGTTATATTTATTCCCAATACCTTCTAGGGTATCGTAATTCTAATATGTATCACCATACAGCGTAGAAAGCAATAAGTAAGAACTACGCTTCCTTAATTTAGTTTTAAAATTGTGGGATAATAAAAACGGAACCATTTACCTCCACTCAATTGCTCTTTTTTACGCAAATTGTTTGGACTATGTTTAAGTAATAAGAAACCGTACATAATACAAAACTACATATTACAATTTTCAGTTTCTAAAAAGCAATGTACACTTTTAGATTTTTTCATAATAAAATAATCTTGATTCAGAAGGGGCTCAAGTATGTTTCCATTCTGTTCTGTGCATTCTCAACCGTCTCTAGACGGACTAGTTTACTTTTTTAGCCAAGTTGTACTCGTTTAATTGAAGAAAGGCGTTTCTTACTCGCTGCTACATGTCTTCTGCCACTGTAGGAGGTATCGTGTAAACAGTTTTTATATTACGCCATAGAAAAACATCACAAGGGGTACACCCCTAACCATCTGGATGCTAGGAGTGAATTTCTGTTACAAGTGCCAAGAACAACTACCATGCCTATGAACTCTTCTTCCGAGAAATTCATTTTTAATTAATGAAAGTTAGTAAAAAATAACAGCAATGGTATAATTGACAACAAGATCAAAGCAGCACGTAATAATTAATAATGAACATATAAATAATTTAAATTACAATAAGTGAGCCCCAATAAAATTGTAACAAAGACTAAAACGCGGTGACAGGAAAGAGAAACTACGAAAGATAACTTTATGTGGAAACTTTAGGTAAAGACTTAATGTAATTTGAAATAAAGAAGTTGAAAGCGGTTGTGGAAATTTGGAACACCCTGTATATTTGTAGATAATTTTATAAAATGCGCTGTGGTATACTATATACGTACAGAAGATCTCATTTCTCCATCTTTGGTAGTTTTCACATTAAACTTCGATGACACACTAATGGCGCACCTGGTATATACATACATATGTATATAGTAAAAGTTTGTACTTGACGTGGTTTAAGGGAAACATTGTCAAGCTTTTATGAAGTTATTTACGGTGAACAGCATGCGTAGTTTTAGATTATTATAATGTATTTAATATGATGCAATAAATTGTTGGATTATTCCATTCCTTTTAACTTAAACTCATTCAGCTAGTGCACAAACAAACCAGAATACACTACCATATTTATGGTATATTTCAAGATACTTGCATTAAATTAACTCATCAACTCATCTCTACAGGCTTGGAAGATTGCGTTTTTGTCAATAGAGATATTTGAAAACGGTCCAATGCTGAGCTTGCTTTGAAATTATATTGAACCATACAGGGTGTCTCATAAGTACGTAGCCTGCCAAAACTGCGTTTTTATTTTTTAGTGGAACATAATCTATATTATTGAATTTCTAAAATTCCCGTTAAATGCTAACACAAAGGTGATGAGTTATTAGATTCTTTGAAAAAGTCGACATTCACAGAAACCGGTGTTTTTCAGAAAGTGCACATTATACGGTTACGATTGTTAATAGTTGGATTATCTATAGAAACGTACTCAATATTCACGTATTTGGGTGTTAGTATGAAGTTCAATTATAATTAAAGATGGCAAAGCCACTATCATCACAGATGACAAACATGCATATCTGTTGATTCCAAAACATCAGCAATTTACTTTAGATAATATAATTGTATATCAAATTCTCCAGTATTCAAAACCACGTTGCTTAAACAGCAGATAAACGTTTGCAAACTATTTATTTCGGCAATCGTGGGATGATGTTTTCCACCCCAATAATGTTGATGATAAATTTCAAGCATTTATAAATATTTTACGATATCACTATGATTTAAACGTGAAACCTAAAACATGGGTAAATGAAGATGTTAAAAAATTTAGTAATCTCCTGCGCGCTTTCTGTGGTTTACAAAAAAAAACAAAAAACATCCATTGTTATAAGGTCTTTGGAATCTAAGAGTAAACATACAGATTTAGCAAACAGCACCCGTATAAAATATAATAACAATTTCGTCGAGAATAGTACGAACAAAACATTTGCAATGTAAAAAGTAATTAAACAATCCATACATCAACACCGAATGTTTAAAAATCCAGCTATTCTTGTAAACGGTACAGTTTGCAACTTGTTGGAAGTTCTACCTAACTAGTTTGTACAGAATAAGTTGGCAATGGGTGTGGAGAAAACGATATTCATAACAAACAACACTAAAGTATCGTCACACTCCGCACCACACAAGTTATTAATTAACCAAGTTAATAATAATGGGGATCCACGCATCCTCGAAACAACTGTTCCGGACTAATTAATTAATAACTTGTGTGCCGACACTTTAGTGTTGTTTGCCATACTACCCCACAGTATTGATGTTCATGACGTTTCAGATCAGGCAAAGGTCGGTCAGCAAAGAAGCTTTATCATTATCCGGAAGCGTGATAAAGCACACAGATACGATAAAATTTCTCAGAGTACATTTTCAATCCACTCTCATGTGGGCACTTCATTGCGAAAACTTGGTTAACATTATTTCAACAAAAGCGTTCATAAATACAATATTCACGGCACAGTCCGCACCACACAAATTATTAATTAACTCGGGAAGGCCTTTTCGAAGACACGTGGGTCATCATCATCAAGTCAAGTACCGATTGATGTGAGAAAATAAAATTAAATCTAACGAACCCCATGCATCCCCTTCTATTCAAAATAAATGTATCTATATAACGGCTCGTATATGTATATGTACCTGTTTTTGTCTTTTCGGCTAGAAAATAAGTAAATAAGGAGAGAAAAGGGAAAGTTTGCCATCACGAACCCAGACATATGGTCATACCTTCATAAAATACGGGCGAGAACAACGGTTATGTTCTTTCTGTTCGTCAAATTTGTGTTCTTCCCTTCTCTCTCTTACACTAAAGATGCATGCGGAAAAAGTGCGGGAGGATCGAAGCCTGTCATAGTACAAGCATAAATCAAAAAGGCCTCTACTGTAATACATTGAATAAACATGAGAAATATAGCGGTCCTTTTTCTTTATTGACCAGATTTGCATTCTTATTTATGTAAATAGTCTCATAGGCGCCCAGTTCGCGAGGCGAAATCACGTTTTTAATTTATTTTAAGTTTTCTAATTTAATACTATGGCCTGTATCGTTTATGTATTGTGCGACACTTGACGCTTCTATCTTCCCGTACTTGTAACACCCGATGTGTTCATTCATTCATTGTGTGGTGCGGAGTGTGCCGTGAATATTGTGTTTACCATACTACCCCACAGTCCTTGCTATCATTGTTTAAGAGCGTACACGTTTCTTTTTATTACGCCGAGATAAAATCACGTCTAAGATACGGAATTTTTGGGGGTTTGGTTCATTTTTAAACTGCTAAATATATTGCTGCTGTCATGCCTATACAACTTCGAAGCAGTAACCTATATATTATTAGGGAAGCACTCGTTTCCTGCCAACTATGGCACGAGCATGAAACTAGAAAAAAGCACCACCTTTACACGCCAGGATACACCCTGACGGTAACTAGCGTCGGAGTACACTACCTTAGGATTAAGATCATCAACAATCCATCTGTTAATGTTAAACCAGGCACATGTACAACTATGACGCAACGGAGTTTGTCGAGGCTATATAAGCCTGTTAGGCCGAGAATTTATGGCGCCTACCTCGTACACTAGTAATTTTACTTCATGTATCTATTTAGAGATATATTGTACAGATATCTACTTTACATCAGTAGTAAATATATTTAAAATTAGATATATCTAGTGGATATCCACATAATGTTCTAGCAATAAATGGATGATATAATATTTGATACACAAGTCGCGTGCCAGGATTTTAAATATCAAGTGAAATGTTTTTAAATTCAAGTAATGAACATCTATAGAACAGTCTATTCAACAAAAGCTACGTCGTGTAAGAATAAACTGATAAACTTCGTTAAATGTTAAATAAATTAATTAGACTAAAATGGTTACTCCAGCGCACACGTTCCTAAAATTTACGTTCCAGAATATGAAACAAAGAAAAACAACCTTAATGTAATAAGTAAGCCTTTAGAAAAATACGAAGCGCGAATTTTCTTGGAATAAAAAGAATTTATTTCTCCCGCTTAGTTCAAGAACAATGTTTTTTTGTTCCTCGCCGTTGTCAAAAGATTTCCATCGCTGCTGCGTCTTCTACTTTTCGAACATAAGTAATCACTCGGTACGAGTAATAAAATAAGCTTGACGAGCAAAAATTGAAAGCCCAGAACAACAGTCACGTTAATACCTTGTTACAAATTTAGGGAATGACGGTTATATATTCTCTTTGAATAGGTCTGAGTGTATTCGGCGAATGCTTGAAGTGCTTTTAAGACTTTAGTATCATCAAACTCGCGGTTTTGGTTTTTGTACGACAAATCTATTAATTTCAAATTACGTATATGTATTCGTATAAACTCATTGTCTACGTGAAAATGCTTCAAAATAATGTAAATCGGAGTATGAAATTTGTCTAGTTGACTGGATCAGAAGGCCTAAGATGCTAAATACAAGAAGATCTAACTTTAGCTTTTATCTACAACGAAGTATAGTGTAGCATAACGAAATTTCAAATAAATACATGCAATTTCTAGGCTCCTCCACCAAAAATTACATTCCTGGATTAAAATGAACAAGTTTATTAAATTGCTCCTTCCCTATAAATCTCTCTAATTAAAATAGAAAATCATTATAAAAATGCAGTCATTTAATGATACCTGCAAAAGTATATATATTGAAATATCTTTCTCAGGGGTTTTACTCTAAATTTTGTTAAATTTTCAAATTTAACTCTATTAAATCATTTTTGTAGGTTCGGGGGTATCCCTAGATATCCTTGCGGCAATTTTGAATGAATTTGTAACTTAGTGAAATCAAATTAACGAATTTTTACGATTTTAAAATTAACTAACCTTTAAACTTTCGAACGACGCCAATGTATATAAACACTCTGTTTAAATACACACCACAGGAACTGCCTGTTCTGGATATTTAACCCTATTTACTTTTCTAATAATGACTTTGAATACACCACGAACACTTATCTTTGGATTGGATTCACGACAAACTTTGATTCAACCAAGATAAAGATTGATGAAAATGTAGGGCGTCGTTTCTCTTTATTTTAAATCGCGAAAGACCGGCGATTGTTTTCTTTCACAGCCAATTTTGATAATTTACCGAAATAGAAACTAACTTTTCGATGACTTTCAATAAAAATGATATTAGCATACGAGAACGAATGCAATGACTTAACCAGGAGGTTGTTTGTTGATGATTCTGTGGTACGAATTGTCACCAACAAGCTTTAAAAGAGAAAATCCACTACTAATCTATAGAAACCTTTCAGATAAAGATTTAATTGACGAAATATTATCTGTTGTGCTATGCAATTTACGTTGTTGCTTATTCCAGACGATTTTTACATTAATTTAGAAGAAATAATTGAATAGGAAAATTGATAAATGAGTAGAATTGTCCATGATACCCCACACTCGTCGTTATCTAGACTTATAATTAAATTCTACCTTCCTCGCCCCAAGGACGGTTGGCTGAGGGAGGGAATGGTAACGCAAAAATTAACAATTATCCCCGCAAGAGGGGTATTTGGTTGCCAACGAGTGGCCAGCCTGACATTTACTTCAGTACCGAAATGACAACCGAGAGAAGTTGTTGTCGTCGTAAACACGACGTTGAACATAACATAATAATATATTATCGGTTCCTCTTTCTACCCGTAGGTGTAGAGGTTATCCTGTCCTACGTCTCATTCACTACCCTCCTCCAATTCTTCCTATTGCTCGATAGTGCAACTGCTTGTCTCCATGTCAATCCCTTTTCCTTCAGTATGCCCGTCATTTCACTGTTCCAAGTTGTTCTATGCCTCCCTCTTCCCCTGTTTCCTATCTTCGCCGCTTTTCAAACCTACAAAAGTAATTATTGCTTTTATTTCGGCATTAATTAATTGGATACAAAGCTCTTAAAACAACAAATACATAAGAGTGAATAACAGCTACTGCTCTTTTAAAAATAAGAAAGGGAATTTAAATAATTTATGAAAATTTGAGTGTAGCTAACGATTCTAGCAGCTTCAATTAGCACTATAAAAGATATAGGAGCAGGTGGTGTTCCTCGAGACACTAAAAGGGTAAACATGTGCATAATACGGCGTTTTAAGCTTAGGACAAAAGTAAAATTGAAAATCAAAATTTTGCGAACATAGATATTCGATTATACAAAGACTATTTAAAATATTTTTGAGGACATATTACTTCCGGTTATGTCGGAAGTGGATGTCAACCTTTTCATTTTAAACAGAATGTTATTTTACCACAAATTTTGATTCCTCTTGAAATTCTGAAACAATATTGCGTACTACCTATACCTAAGCCATTTTGCAAGAAAATCGATTTCTTTCAAGAAAATTACAGTTGCACTATTAATTTTAATTATTTGTTTATTATAAACTATGCTGATTATGGAAAAGTTGTTTCGCTAAACTAATGTAGAAGGTCCATATTATATTAACGAGACACCTAATATCTTATTACATTTTAGGATTCCTCGCTTGAATTCATGTCACCTTTCTTCCCTACGTCCATCTATTTCAGTTTTTGAGATAATTGAAATAACGAGTTTTTTAAGTTGCGCTGTTTCTTCAACGGCCGATATCTCAAACGACCTACACTCTAGAGGGGTGATTGAAATTTTGTTCGATTGAATGTTTCTTAGAACTGTCGGCAATACATTGAAAATTTTTTTATCTCAACCGGCATCTTCAAGATGGCCATCGAAATTGTTGCCATGTTTGATTCATGGATTCAATGAAACATCCTGTATATTTTCCAAAATCTGATAGAGAAACTGTTCTAAAGTTGGTAAAGGCAATGCGCAACGCAGACATTACACAAAATATTATTCCTGGAATGTTAGTTAGTAAATGTTCAACTCAATACCAAAAATCGCATTATAATTTATACGAAGGGTAATGATGCTCACATTAAATAAATGTTGAAATTGTAGGCAAATATCTAATTTCTGGAGCGTTCTGTTTGGTCGATGAATATTTAAATAGTAGTAGTTGCAATATGTGTTTGTACATTTAAATTTATACCTTTTCGTTTGTATTGACTTGTGTAAGCACTATTGTTGTGTAGTAGCACCAATATAGATTATTATTATTATTATTATTATTATTATTATTATTATTATTATTATTGTTGTTATTATTATTATTATTATTATTACTATTATTATTATTATTATTATTATTATTATTATTATTATACGGAATGTTCCACTGAAAAAAAAATTAAAGAGCATGAATTGAACATGGCAACAGAAAGACTCCGGAAAATATGCGAACTAATTGCAATAACAAACAACGTCGACCAATAAGAAGACACTAGTAGTCGTATACGTAACTAATTTAGGTAAGTAAATTATTTTCAAGGATATATAAATCATTTACACTGTAACTTTTGAGGTTAGGCATTTCTAAATGTTTTATAATATCCCTTTTAATACGATATTAACTTATAAAAAGAGTAATTTTAAGGTAATTAGATTTTCTTCTTTCTTTACAGGTTAGCGACCATGAGTAAACGCAAACTCGTTCATTCGGAAACACGAAACATTATTCGTAATGTTACAGAGTTCTTTGACAGCAGAAATCAGATGGTCATTGGGCGTTTCAATTAGAAAAAGCTACTGAGCTAGCTACTGTAGCAACAGGAAAATCAGTCAGTTTGATAACGCAGATTCGCAGATAATCTGAAATCGCAGGCACTTCTTCATTAAAATCAAAAAAGAAGCGAGAAACTCCAGCTTCGATGAAAATTGAATTAGATGACTTTGACCAAGATGTACTAAGAAGAACTGTCCGTGAGATGTATACTGTAGATCGTAATGTGCCAATATTGAAATTGCTAGTAGACAAAATGAAAGACAAGATTAACTACACAGGAGGATGAGAAACTGTACGTAAATATTTATTGCGACTGGGCTTTCGATGTAAGAAGTGTCATAATAACAGAAAATTATTGAAGGAAAGAAATGATATTGTAGCTTGGCGTTCTCGGTACTTGAGAAGATTACGAGAAAATGATAGGGAAGAATGATGGTGATATATTTAGATGAAACCTATATTCAGCCAACATATGGAGTTAGCAAATGTTGGCAATTCGAAGAAGAACCTAGTGATATAAAAATTAAGGAAGGTATCTTTGTTGGGCCACAGATTCGAAATATTCTGAAAGACGAACATTTTGACAGCACTTTAACAGATATTGAAAAAAATGCTTGGAATGACTTTCGCCTCGTGGTCACTTATTTCTTGGGAAATAAAAAAGCTGACAATCACGTTACTCTTATTGAAAATATGCTGTCATCGTATCAAAAAATGGGTTGCAATATGTCTCTAAAGATCCATTTCCTACACTCACACCTGGACTTTTTTCCTGAAAACTGCGGAGCTATAAGTGATGAGCACGGCGAACGCTTCCATCAGGATATATCAACAATGGAGAAAAGGTACCAGGGAAATTGGAATGCTTTTATGCTTGCCGACTACTGTTGTACTCCTGTTAGAGATACTCCAGAAACAATTCAGAAAAGAATAGCAAAAAGATGACGCATTTAGTGACTCTAAAAGTGTAAAAGTATCTATTTTTTATTATTTTGTTAAAAATAAAATAAAAAAACTCGTTCTTGAAAACTGCAACTAAGTTTTTAATTTCATTGTCATTTTTGTATTCAGCGCCCCAAAATTAACAAAAAAATGCACTTTTCAAACAAAATACAACAAATAAACTAAAATTTGTTGTCTAGTGAAATAATTTAACACAACGTACTCCATAATTAAGTATACATTGGGCCATTGCATGTTTAATTATAGCTTCTGGCGTTCGACGTATTGCAAAACGACGCATAATTCATAAATGTATTACTAACAAATTAGTAGCCTATATTTCCCAGCTCTAAATTACGATTTATATTTTGTTTAAGTCGAATTTACTTATTCGTACTGATCAAACAGTGTAGACGATCTTTTTTCACGAAGATACTTTTTTATACAAGCAGATATAAAAAGGTATGTTTCAGATATTACGACAACTCAATAATCCTATTAAGCTTGAAATCGGTGTTGACATTTTATATCCCTCCAGGGAGATTTGATGAGCATTTTAATAAAACAGATCAGAACATCGCTAAATTCGGGATCTTATTTATTTAGTATGAACTTTGACAAATACATGAACAAAATTTAATTTGTCGCTTTATGATTCGGCGGATATTCAGAAGCTTTAGGCGCACTTACTAAAACTACCGAATATAGAGGGTTGGGTAAATTAAATTTCAAGTCTAGTTAAACTACCTTGACCATAAGGTGAGTAAAACTTGTTGATAAATTATACATATATCGTGTTTGAGGTACAAAATATCTGTTAGTTAATTATTGTGTGACGTGGGAATAACGTTTTACCCTATTTAATTGAGTTGTGACTGTGTTTTAAGAAAAGAGAATGTAGTTAAGTAGTGTAGAAGACCGTAAAGTAAAACATAACAATTTGGTATATCTTTATCTAATTAAATAATCTGTACAGCTTTCGCTAGTTTTCCTAGTTTCGGCGAAATCAACTATTTTAAAATCGAGTTCTGACTGTCTTTGAAGGAAATACTATGTAGTTACATAGTATAGAACACCATAAAGTAAAATATAATAACTATGTGTACCTTTACCTAGTTAAATAATGTGTATAGAGTTTTCGCTAGTTTTCCTAGTTTCAACGAAATCCGCTACTGGGGTGTACTGCTAGTACAGGGCATGTGATACCTCACTATCATAAAGAAATAGCCTGCTATTATACAGGCTATTCTCAAAGTGCATATTTCAATGAATTTGTAATGGTTGCATTTAAAACTTGTATCTGCAATAACTTAATTGATAATCTGTTATTAATAGAGAGCGGAATTATATGCATCGGAAATCGACAAAATATGCGCATATATATGCAGAAAAATTCTCCGAAATATGCACAATGTTTGCTAAATATGCCGTTTTATGCACATATGCTTCTGATACCGATTAACTTCTTGTTAAATGTTATAAAACAAGAATAAT
Source organism: Dynastes maya (assembly GCA_029619315.2). NCBI lineage: Eukaryota > Metazoa > Arthropoda > Insecta > Coleoptera > Scarabaeidae > Dynastes > Dynastes maya. The sequence goes on from JAROYE020000002.1 coordinate 25,117,786, forward strand.
CACAACGAAGCATTTTACAAACGTTTATTGTTCTTACTTTATTCCCACTTACACTTACATTTTAAAATCACAATTATATAAACACATACGTACTTAAAATTTGCTAAAATACATACTTAGGCACTACATATTTTTATTATTAAAACAATTTACAATTAAATGCTTTTCTAAATTTTCTAATGAAAAATTATGTCGCCTATCTGTGAGAATGCATTTATATATCGAAAAACTTCTTTCAACATCAACGGAAGTTATTGGTGCGTACCTTAATGCATTCATAATCTCAGGACTTAATTCTATACTTGTTTCTGTTTCATCCATTTTTAATTCACCAGTTAACATCAAACTGATTTTTGCTAAACTTTTGTATCCTACATTTTTATTAATTATTTCTTTAAACTTTTGACTTATTGAGTTTCCTATTCTACCCGGAATATTTGAAACACTATTTTCTAAATCATTGATTAATTTAACTGATTCAGTGAGTGGCAGCGATTCTTTTTCAAGTTTTGTTATTGTCAAAGAAACAAATTCATAATTGGCTTTAATAAATATCAATTCATTAGGCAAAGAAGAGTTTTTCAAAATTTCTTGACATTTTGCAATAGAATTGCAGTTGTCAGTAGAGAATTCTGAAATAATGTTTTTGATCTCTAGATAATGGTTTGCATAAAATATTGCGGCATTTAACCAAGTACCCCATCGGGTGATGACGGGTTCAGGTGGTAAAGGAGTATCCGGCAGCTTTTCTCTATAAATCTGAACTCTCAATGGTGACTTTAAGAAAATGTTCTTAACGTTACTGATTAATGTATTTACTGCTGGAAATTGCTGCAGAATTTCCTCAGCCACCCTATTTAAACCATGAGCTAAACAAGTAACATGTATTAAATTAGGGTACAAAAGTTTAAGCTGTTGACCCGCTTTAATCATATATGCCGCTGCATCGGACAACATGACTAAAATTTTTCCTGTGGGAACATCGGGAAGAAAAAAATTCATGAAACTTTCATTAACAAATCTTAATATTGTGAGATGGTTTGTTTAAATACGATCTATCAGGCTGTTTGTTATTTAGATGACCAATTAATAAATTTGCTATATAGCGGCCACAGGAATCTGTCGTTTCATCAACGGTAAAATATATATACTCGTTTTTAACAATTTCCCTAATGCTATTAATCGTTTCAGAATAAATATCGGCTGCGTAACATTTTCTGAGTAAACTTTCATCCGGAATACTCTTTCGACAGTACTTTTTTAAAAATTGCCGAAAACACGGATTTTACAGCTTTTTGAGCGATATATTGGCAGTAACCATCGCTTTGCACAAATCTGCGTTAAATATTTGTAGCTCACTTTGTTTTGAGGTTCCAGCAAAAGATTGTGTCAAAGGCACTTGGCTAAGTTTTAAAACTTGAAGTTTCCGACAGTTTCTTTTATGCATACAAAGTCCTGTCAAAGAAATTAGGTTGGCAACTTCTGTTCTATCCATTTGGTTATCTAACAAAAGCTTTTCTAAATATTCCAAAGTGAAATCAACCGGAACACTAGGGAACAGTGAACTTACGTCAAACGAGACTAAAATTTCTTTGTCAGTAAGCTCAATGTCTTTAATTTTGTCAACGCCTAAAAATTTTTGATAGCCATCGGGAAACTGTACGGGTAACTGTCTCAATTTGTCAGATAGCCACTTGGAAAGTAAGTATGTTGGACTGTTAATATTCGAAACAAAGGGTCTCATACTCTTTCCGGGCTTATGTATCTTAGGTAAACAACACATTCTAGATAGTACTGGGTTTGGTACCGTTAGTCTAAATCTTAAATTGTTGCTAATGATAGCCTTACATTCTAACATGGTCTTTTTGGTTTCTGTGATCATTTTAGACAAAGGATTTTTTGAACATTTTAAATAAGAACTTTGTAACAAAATGGCGTTGACTCGATTAAAATAATCCTCATTGTCTAAAATGACTACAGTATTACCAGTATTTTAAATAAATACAATTTTTGTTTTTTAGTCTTTTAGCAATGATTTAATATTTTCGTACAACCTCAGGTGCATTTTTCTGCATATTTTCTAAAATTTGAGTTTTACAAGCGATGCGAATAAAATTTTTTGTGTTATCATCAAAATTACTGATCGCGTCTTCTATGCCAACTATAATTTCTTCAACCGGGAGCTTATTACATTTCAGGTTGTATTTCAAACCTTGATCTTTCGGATGACTCATTCTTAACTAAGTCAGTCGAGGTAGTTATCTCAGCAGGTTTTGGTTGGCAGTTTGTTAATTCAGTTTTACTGCTAGTGATGATAGCTTAGGTATCGTAACGTGCATCCAGTACCAGTAAAGTATTGTGGTAAGGATTTTAATGAGCTGTTTCAGAAGTTTTAGTTGATATGCCTACAGAAATTTTATTTAGTTCCATTAATTTGTGATAGTGACAGCGATGATTTCGATGAATTATCGAATGAAGAGGAACAGTTTGTATGTTACTGATGTAAAAACGGTACTCTTAACTTAATTATGGATGTTTTGCTTTTCAATACCATTTCCATATTTGTTAATATAGTCCTCAATAAAATCAAAGAAATAAGTGAAATATAACTTTTTCGACGCTAATGATAATCAGGAATATATTCCAGAATTAATCATACCTTCCCTACGCACACGCTCGCCAATTTATACGCCGCTCGCTCATTAAAATAAAAAACTATTTTGCTCTTTGACATTTTTGCAATGTTCCGTGAAGATACTGCAAGTATTTAATATAAGTAAGAATTAGTTCCTCCCAACTACAAACGATTTGCTATTCGTCAAGTAATTGAGTTAAGATATTCATTTTTCTCAATATACATTAAATTATACACGGATAAAAAATGAACAAGCACGCTCCATTCTGAAATAGAATTAATTTTTAGTAAAGCTTATTAAAAATCGGTGTAGCAGTTCATCAAACAAGTGTGTGCGAACATTGCAAAAGCAGCGCAGAATCAATATACAGGTGTATGCGCGCACAGAATATTACTGACGAGACCTATTTCCAAACACAGCCAGTAATTACATTGTTGGTTGTACGATATGCCGTTGAGAACGTGAAACGATTGCGTGCGCCGTCTACGGTAACGGCAGAACGCTCTCCACGCCGTCGCATGTTCTAATTACAAACTGTTGCTTGCGCTCTCCCTAAATTCAATAGAGAAGTTTTATTATCAGACCGAAACTCGTTTTCATACGAGAGACAGGCAGACGTCAAAAAAATAACTTTTCGCCCGACGGAGGAACGCTAGGAGAATTCGCGTTTTCGGTCGTTGAAAATATAGTAAAAAGCCTAACTATTGGTAAAGTATTTGTTAATTTTACGTATCTACTCGTGACGTTCGCCCTTTTTCACGTCTTCGGACGCGCTTTAAAAATAACGACGCCCTTTTGCGGACGTGTACGTCTGTTATTTTCCCATGAGCTTATTAATTTTAGAATTTTACTTTAGGAAATGAAAAGGTTATTAAAAGTCATAACGCCCACAAATTTCGCGAATGCGGTTATTGTTATAAAGTGAAAAGTAAAAAGAAATTAATTAGAATTTGCTGCTGTCATAATTTTATCACCAATTTTTTTTATTAGGCAACCTATCTAGACTATAGGGTATACGCCACTAAAGTTATATTTAGTTGCTTTTCTTCTTTAAGTAAAACAATGTTCGCACTTGAAGCACAATTGATCTGATAATAATGATAATAATGTTTATTGACTGTTTCTAACATGTAATTTATTCACAGAAAATGAAGCGACGTCACAAACAAGACAACATAACATTATACACTATTTCCAACAATATTTTCTTTATCATCATTTTATAAAGACCAAAATTCGTTGTATCTTTTTAAATACTTTGGCGGTTTATTAAAGAACTTACTACACGTACACTACCGACCATTTAAGTTAGGACAACTGTTACAATGTTAAATTTAAATTGACAGATTTTTTTCAATATTCAATACCCTTAGTATTACTGTAAAAACTTCTACAACAATGTTAGGACATAAAGTATTTAAGACGGAAATTCTCATTAGAATAAATGTTATAGAGAGAAATTTCAATTTACCCTAATAGCAGGTATAAAATCATTAGAAACGAGATTTAATGAATGGCCTATAAACATATTTACAAAAGAGGGAAACAATTATAGTACGGAGTAATTCTTATCAAACTCGCTATGAATCAGTCTGTTAGTAAACCAATTTCGATACGAATGTTCGGTTGCAGTGCTTTGTGGAAGTAATATTTAAAAAATGCCGAGAGGAAAGCCTATAACAGTAGAAAAGCAATCGGCTAGTCTCACACTACACGAGGAAGGGTATTTCAGTACAAAATCAACTGTGCATTATACTATTCGCCGATATCGAACCACCGGGACATTAAAAGTCTGTAAGCATCCAGAGCGGTCAAGAATGACAACGCGTGCGGAAGATCGACGTCTTACAGTGCTAAGCAAACGAAACCGGCGATTGACGGCGTCCAAAATCGCAGCAAAAATCGACAGGGGATGTGAACGACCGATTTCTGTAACCACCACTAAACACCGCTTAAAAGAATCCGGTTTTTACGGTCTCGTTGCGGTAAGAAAACCGTTGCTGCGTCGTAAAAACCGCCAAAAACGACTGCAATGAGCCGAAAATTATAGGAATTGGACAGAAGAAAATTGGAAAAATGTTCTTTGAACTGACGGATCCAAATTCGAAGTGCTTGGGCAGAAGCGTAGGGGTTTCATGAGACGTACGAAAGACGAAAGAATGTTGCGCGATTGCATCGTTCCCACAATAGAACACGGTGGTGGTTCGGTGATGGTTTGGGGTTGTTTTAGCAGTGCGGAGACCGGAAATCTAGTAAAAATCGACGGTATTATGCGCAAAGAATATTATAAACGAATACAAGAAGAGAACGCTGTGACATCCGGATTGCGGTTAATTGAGGAGAACTTCGTTTTTGCGCATGATAACGATCCCAAACATATGGGACAAATTTTTAAAGATTATCTAACGTGTCAAGCAGAAGAGAACGTTTTTCAAATCATGCCCTTTTGAACCCCATTACTGTGGAATAAGCTCGTCAGACGAATACGAAAAGTCTGTCCAACTTCGAAAGAGCACCTGTGACGACTTCTCCACTGAGTGGAACAACATTCCAGGTGAAACCAAGCTAACAGAGCGCATGCCACGAGTAGTCCAGGCAGCATTACAAGCCAAAACAAGCTATTTCGACGAACAGAAGATATAGTCTAATATTTTAATCAGAATATTTTGTTTTATTTTTTTTATGTTACTTCTTCTTCTTATTTGTTTACGTTTTTTATGTCTAGCAATAAATGTTTTTTTTTGCATTATTACCGTTTTTATTCACGTTTGCAGTAACTCACTAGTTGCCCTAACTTCAATGGTCGGTAGTGTATACATATATACATATATATACACATAAGGAAAGAAAATGTCGCATCCACGCCTCGTATAGCTAGAAGCGTGGATGCGACAACGGTAAGCGACAATGGGTGATTCACCGCAAGCGGAGGGGTTAGCGGCAACTCACCTTACCGATGTGGTTAGTTACGAGATAGACTGCAGTACGTGCGGACGATCTTAGAGAGAATTTCTAGCGTATTTATTTTTCTTTTCTTTTATTTTATCAGAATCTGTTTTTATTTTCGTCGTTAGAATTTCTTATTAATTTCGTATAAGTTTCGTAGCAACAACAAAATGAATATGCGAAACTCTCATTCCCAGGCGACCATGATTTCAAATTATTACGTGCGCTCTTGCAAACAGTAGGTCCACACCGCAGCGTACTAGCGCCACTCGCAGCGAATTGATCGGATTCCACTCAATCCCCTGCTCGCTCTCCCGCCGTACATATAGCGATATAGCTAATTTCACATTTTCCCAATCGGTATATATATATATACCACGTGAAAATCGATCGAGTGCGTACAATATTTGTATGGGCAGTTGCCTTGTAGTTAATTTGCCGCACCCAAAAGAACAAAAAACAGCGTTGGTATAACATGATAGACTACGATTCCCAGTTTCAATGAACAAGTAACTATTCATTGGAAATAGATAATTTTATAAATACGAGAATTAACGCTGGTTTTTAGAAATTAATAAAGAGACCAAATCAGTCATTAGCCCATTAGTTTGAATAATTCTTCTTTTTGATGAGTTTCTCACGTTCAGATGCTGCGCAGTGCCGCATTCAACTATAGCGTTCGGGTCGCTTTTTTCCAGGCGGTATATATAGAGTATATAAGCACCTTTTTCAGTGAGGGTCAATCTGTGAATTGGATAACTTATATTGATTTGTCGAATTTGATAACTACGATTTCTCTCTTAAAAAAATTTGTCTTTGTTTGTGAATACAAATATAGGCATTCATATGTATACACAAAGCATACATCGTTAAAATGTAAGATTTAAATTTTCTTCTAAATGATTCTTTAAAGTACACTTGAAAAATAATTCTCGCTAACCTTTTATGTGAATTAATATCTTTTCTATAGTACTACTTGCTCCTCAAAATATTATACCAAATCTGTCCAAGGATTCAAAGTTCGAAAAATATTGATATTGGCATAGGTAGTGATTGTTCCATCTACATTTTAAAAACAAATACCGAATGTCTTACAATTCCTTTAACAACTGCACACCTCTTTGCTATATTCGTGAAAATCTATTCCAAAAATATAAAAAATAATTTAAGTCAAACGTAACACGACTCAAATAATGCTAAACATGCTAGTATTACTTCTATTATTTCTCTCTCAAGAAATTACACAAGCTTCAATCCGATCGGTGATTGTCACCTTGGAATGTTTCCTTGTTAAAATAACTAAATACATGTACTCAATCATTCCAATGTAATTTCTACATACACTACAATCTTTCAAAGATGTTTAATATCAATCGAAATTACATTTACAATAAATGCAATTCAACGCAAGTTTAAAAGAAATATTATGGATATGTTGTTAATTTAACCATAACAGATTTCAAAACAAGATCTAAAAATGATGTGCAAAATTTACCTTAAACCTTTTCTTCTTGTAAAACAGTAGATAACCAATATTCTTATGACAAATAAATATCTGTAGTATACGCTATACATATGTATGCACGTATTGTATAAAACATGTGTATGGGGAGATTATATCGATAGTTCCCCAGGTAATATAATCTGCCTGTATTTCGTAAAATCACAAAATGCATCGAAGGGATTTCACGATAATACATACATACATAATAGCTAAGCAACAATTGAGGACTTAATCTCTATATTCACTGAAGGTTTGGAGTATTATCAGAAACAAACATACTTACTAGTCTATATATGGTCAAAAGCTGATAATAGGAAAATACTAGTAAATACGTGTAGAATTAATCTAAGTAAACAGTCTAAAGATATAATCCTTTTTATAATCAATTAAAAACAATTAATTTTTCAAATCCCAACAGTAAAAGGATATATTAAAACAATCGAAAATGCAACATTAAATCCAAAGTATAAGAGAATGGGTGGAGAGCAAAAATTAAATTATAAATAACAGAATAATTGATGATGATCATTATCAACAATTAATAACACGATAATTTTAACTGGATCTTATGTTGATTAACAGATACTAAAAATTATATTTTATGAAAATGTTTAACAACGCTTCCGATGACATTGAAAATAGAAACCGGCCTATTTGTTATAAAAACGTTGTGTCCTGTTGTTCAAAAGTTAATAGAGGAATGAGGATACTTTAAGACATCCCTATATTATTGCTGTTTTGACAGTTTCTAGAAGTTTAGCATTCCTTTAATTCTATTAGCTATGGTTTTTTCGCCCCCAAATAGCATTTTTGGAATACTTCGAATATTGTTTTAGTTTGTAGTACGCTAAGATTCAAAAATAAATGTTCCTTTATGTAAGACATAATTGTCAATGTAGAAAACGTAGAAAAGTGTGTGGTTTCAACATGATGGAGCGCCGCTGATAACTGGATAGTGTACCGTACTACTTCTACAACAGTAGATAATATCAAAGAACGTATAATAAGCGCCTTTCGTCGTATACGTAGAGACTACAACTATGTATAGAGTCAGGCGGCAACATTTTTGAACAAAATTTTTAAATTTTTTTAGTATTGTGTTTTACTATTGGTCTTTTGTCTCTTACCTAGTTTATTTGTTTAATTTACTTATTGATTGTTGTTTATATTTTGAATTAAATACTTAGTTTTTGTTTGTTTTTTGTTGTTGAATAAACACTTAACTGCTAAGATTAATATAAACCAATAATTGGGTTTTTTAATATATTTTTTAAACGTTATCAGTTAATTTTTAATACAATGACAATTATACCTGTTTTTTAATCATAGCCTACTACAAATTAAAATAATATCCGAAATACGAAAATGATATTACTACTAAACTTCTAGAAACTGTCAAAACAGCTCAAAACTGTATATTTGAGAAAGGTAATAGATTGTTAAAATTTAAATTTTTGTTACCTAATTACCCTGATTCGGGACAATAAGTCGAAAATACCTCAAAACGACTAACTTTAGATGTAGGGAAAGTTTTACGTAATTAACGCAAAATATTAGCAGCAACTCAAAAATTAAAAAAATATTCAGGCTATTGTATTTAAAATAACAACGAAAACGGCGAAAAATGACGAATTAAATTTTTACTGCGTTGTCAGAAATGGCCAATAATCAAGAAGTTGTCTTGTTCTAAATGAAAATATACCTAGCTCTATAGGCTACGTAATACCCAATGTACAAAGCAAAATGTCAAATATACAAACTACAGTTATTTCTGTAGAGCATTGTAAATACTATTTCTCGTAAATATTTCAAAAACAATTGAGTGTAGGCATAATTAATCTTATATAAAGTAACCTTAGATTCCCGAGTATAAACAAATATGTACCAATGCACAAGGTCTTCCATTAAAAGAAACATAGCTTTGATATGTAACTTTTTTTTGGTTCACGCTGTATAATGTCAAAATGTCAAAATAATTTTAGCGTATGTTACTAATGTATATCTTTGCTTTTGTATAAGATATTTTTTTCTATTACCAATAGTAAAGGTGCTATCGATGAATCTCGCACTATTGCCCTGTACTTAGTGTACGTATTTCTATGTATATTTGTACAAATGTGTCTTCAGTATACATAAATCGCAACGTTTGTTTGCATGTATTAAACTCACAATGCATATCTGTTTGTAAACGTACCTAGTACAAGAACAAAGCGTATGTAATATAAGGAGCACCACAAAACCTTAATTTTCGGAGCCTGAAGGTTCGAGGTAACAGAAATAGCCGAACACAGCTGTCGAAACGTTCTCGCCATTTCGTGTATTTGTTATACTAGCTCTAGTATGTATTGTTCCGTGCTACAGTTCCAACTAGAAACGACAAAGACAAGAACCACGTATCGTGGGGTGTATAAGCCTTACATTGCGTATAGCCGAAGTAACGACAGATGGCGATCGCGAAGTCGTAATTGCAACGGTTTTTGGGTGCTCCGTGTCTTAATGACCGTGAGAGCCTGAGATACTATTATAATATGTTAAGTGTCCTTAACAACTGTAATTATATTTTTTGACATGTATTGTCGACTGTATAGTCAGTGAATACGGCAAGCTGATAAGATTAAATTATATAATTGTAAAATATAAATTACTTAAGATACGTAAGTTGCCAACCTAAACAATTATACATGAGTAGTACTTTCTACTCATAATTTACTCTGGTCCACTGAACAAAACGCCTTAGTTGCCTATTATCTTAATACGATCCTTTAGGTTAAACTTGAATGTAAGATGAATCCCTTGTAAGAGTTCATACTGTTATTCACAACCATTTAAATACCCACGACCTTGAACGTGCCTAACTAATTCAAGCCAATTTGTGCAATATGTTGGATAACACTACACTTCTCAGATCTCAGATCTGAATCCAAAATGAGCTATGTACTCTGCTTTTATGGCAAGCATATTCTTACATAAGTCATGCTAATTTTCAAAAAAGCTTTTATTAACATTTCAAATGAACCACTTTAAGTAATCATCTTGTATATAGCCCAATATTTTCATTATAAGAGGGCATCAACCCATTTCACCTGTCAAGAAATTCCCTTGAAACTAGCGGTTCGACGTACTAAATTACAACGTTTCACTTTTGACTCACTTGTCGCTTTCCGCCGTGACAATTTAAGTGGATTTAAAATTCTCCAACAAAATTTTTTTATCCTACAAGGACCTACACCTTCTACAAAGCGAACCATGTTTAATTTAAATCTTCCTAAAAATGTTTCCCCTCGTCCATGCTTTTTTTCCCGCGTGAAAGTCTGCCCTTTTCTATTTACATTTTAATACGCGAAATGAATTCAATTAGGTTGTGCAAGTACGAAGACAGCGCTTAAGAAGTGTTGGAATAAGATTACGTAAATTAAATGCATACATCTGATAGTACCTTAAACGTTTCAAAGTTTAAATTTGCAATAGGCACTACCTATTTGAATAAAACACGAATAGGCTGAGGTAGGGGTAAACATACAGCATGGTTGAAATACTATGTAACTAATTCAAGCCACAAGCTTCACACCCAGACTCGAATGAAATTTGATAAATAAGCGAGTCTTATATTTGTATAAAAAAAAAAACATTAAATTAATAATTTAAATGAAAAAATACTTTGGAAAGCGTAATATGTTAGAAAAGCATTCTTATTTTAAAATACAATACAAATATGCTTTTTTTCATCGATATCATATCATACGGAAACGATAAGTTGGGCATTTGTATAATAGCAACTTATGACAGAAGTTCAGAGAGCCCAGAGCCACGCCATCGCGCATGTCCAACCAACCCAATTCACGTATCTTTGGAGAGATACGATCAAACTCTTTTAGACCGAAAATATACCTGGCGCACTCTCTGAACCCTACCAACGTCAACCGTGTCCAAACAAGGCCCATACAGTGGTAGGCAGCAGTCAAAGATGGTCAACACCATACTACTACAAAGTAAATCTTATAAGCGTAAAGGTGATTCAGGTTGCTGTACGCAGTTCCAATGATCTTGGAAATGTAATATCACTGCAACAGCAGAACCATTTACCATTACATGTAATCCATCCCGACATACACCGCTGAGGTGTTCCCTCCCAAACTGAATTACAGTATCCTCTACAGGACTAATCACCAGGGCGTGGCCCTCAGCAAACCCTGCGACTGAACGGAGATCCGAATTGATTCTGTCAACAGCACCGGCCAACCCACCAACAGGAAACGATAGGTACAACTGCGTATCATGCATCATACATGTGTATCATGCAGAATTCAATACATGGTGGCAGTAAACTGGTGTATATAGAAACCATCAGAGGTCCCAAAATAGAACCCTGTGGTGTCTCGCGACTTGCCGACAATGAACTTGACTCAGTACCGCACAACTACACCGACTGAGTTCTTCCTATTAAGAAACTGCGAAACAACTCAACGGAATCAGAATGACAACCGATATGAAAAGGAATAGCCGGCATCGGATCATTACCAATGGTATCAAACGCCTTACTAAATTTGAACAAAATAAGTGCTGTTAATCATCTTGATCCCTAACGTGAATTATGTCACCAGTCACATCCACCAGCTTAGAGACGAAGCTATGCCTCTGCGGGAAACCAGATTGAAAACCGGCGTTGCCGTAGCCTCTGAGCTTATAAGGTAATAATTGTTGCGAAATTTACATAATATTAAAGTTGACCCGGCAATTTTGCATGGTTCGTGCCAAAGCTATCAGACATATTGTCTATCAAAAACTAACAAATTTAAACAAACCTACCATAATTAATTAATTGCAATAAAGTTCGACAAAGTAAATAAGTGATAACAATTAACAACAAGAATAATTTACGCATTTGGAATTGAGATTTAACAGTTTGGCAATTATTATGATTACTATGCTTAGCAACGAGCTCTTTAGATCAGTCTGGCGACACTAGAAGTAATTTGGCTCTCTTTCCTACCCAACTTTGCCTGACAACAAAAACAGACTACCAAAACATTTCTTAAGTTAAAATATAACATATGTGGCATCGTTAGATTCGCCTTTCGATTGTTTTTTTCCAAAAACGTAAAGATTCTATTTAAAATAATAAAGTTGACGCCACTTCCGATGGCACCGGCAATGCAATTGAACTGCCGATAACGGCAAAAGTTAGTTCACAATGAAATAGAAATCGACCTATTTTTTCTAGAAACGCTAACTCTTGTTGTTCAAAAGTTAGCATGAGAAGGGGTTACTTTTGGACCTCACTGTATATGCAGCGAGGTCCTAAAGTCCAAGGTCCGCCGTAAATTTTTACATATTTGACTAGCAAAAAGCGCCAAATTGTCTTCTGTGTCGCCAAATTGATCCAAAGGGCTTGTTGTGCAACGTAGTCATAACAATTGCCGACCTGTCAAATCTCAATTCTAAAAGCGTAAATTATTCTTCTTATTTAGTGTTATTCTTTCCAGCACTTTTCATATTTCGTTCTTTAATCTCACTATTATTTTCTCTTATTTTTACTTGTTTCGTTAATCGTTATTATTTCAATACTTTGGGCACATAGGAAACAATCTGATTCTTTTTCTTGGCCACTTTACATAACAACAAAAACAGATTGCCAAAGCGTTTATTGCTGCATCTCGCAATATTTCTTAAGCTAAAGTATAGCACGTCGTTGTATTTGTCTTTTTATTGAACTTTTGAAAAAGTAAAATTATACAGGGTGTTTCACCTAAAATAAGATACTGGAAATGCAATTGAACTGCGAGTAAGGCCAAAAATTAGTTAGAAATCGACCTACTTGTTCTAAAGGCGCTGACTCCTGTCGTACTTTAGGACCCATTTGTTATGCAACGATTGCTTTATTTTTACAAGAAATATTCTTTGCAGTAAAAGTTACTCTGTTCCTCCAGTCAATTTTAATTTAGAAATAAAATCACGCAATCCAGTATACTTACAGTAATTGTAATTGCTGTAATGCTACGTAAAATGGGCGCAATATATACGATTATGGTTCAGTCCCAATTAATCGTAAAGGCGTGTCGTTCAAGCAGTTGCGATTAGTGGGAAAATATGAGTACCACTTACGGTAAATTGAGGAAAAGAGAGTTCAAGGAGAATAATAAAGAATCAATAAAGGGTAGCGAAAATGGAAGAAAAGCACATTAAGCCTGGTCATTTTCGATTTATTTTATTTCCTTGAAAACAATACATATGTATGTTAGGTTAGCGTGCCATATCTAGATCAGGAACTGGGTAAGATAATTACACTACCAACATAATTTCTAATTCCTATAATTATTAAGTGTTTTGTAGTTTGAACACAAAACTTCGATGATCACATTGACATTATAAAAAGAGAATTGTAATTTTATTACTTTATTATTCCGGACAATTCAGTTGGTGATGTTATTAACTTGGATCAGAAGTATTATGTTCAAAGTTGGTACACAAATCATCTAGAAAAGTTGCATACAATACAAGCCAGATTTGAACATACCACATATATTATGCACACTTGCAAGATGTATTTACAACTGAAATAACTTGATTACAATGGCTTGAGGGATGTCACGGAACAGAATATCTCAAAGAACACAAGACCGATATCGCAATTTGTCACTGTCCTTATTTGTCGCCAGCAACTAACCACAACGTGATATATTGCGTACTGGTACCAGGTTAATACACTATTGCTTAGTGCAATTCCTTTATAATTTATCAAAGCAATGATGTAATTGCAAAGTTGTTTCGTATATATCAGGTACATGTACCCTAATGGATCTACAGGATGTCTCAGTAAACTTTGTTAGCACCAGACATCAACGCCACTAGTTCCCTTTTCTTAAATTCTCTATGGTTTTCTTTTCCAATTTTCATAATTACATTTATTAGTATACTGAGATGTTTGAATAGAAATATGAATTTAAGAAAATTACAAATTCTTATTTTCAGATGTCTGCTTACATTTTTTTTTTAATAAAAATTTACTACACATATTTTAGTGAAAATACACAACACACAAGGGAATGTATTTTTAAATATCCTCTCCTACCCCTCTTTAGATGTTTAATGTCCTTTGCGATCCCTCTTTCGATGTAACGTCCTCTTCGACTCCTCTTTGGATGTTCTACGGTCGAATTTTATGTTTTCTGTATTTTCAAATGGTTTTCTAATTGTTTCAATGTTATTTTAAAATTTATAGGTGTAGTTTTAATTTAATTTCCAATACTTCTATCCAAACTTGTCTTCTGTCAAAAATTCCTTTTCTGTCTATTTTTTACTTCACCAGGATACCAATCCAATGTCTTTCATATTCAAATGGTTGGCCTTTTGATAGTCGTATGTGTTACCAAAAGCAACATTATGATTTCTGATGACTTGATTCCAATGTATATGGTTGCATTTATATTGTGTTTATTCTTGGAAAAAATTGTTCTTACAAAGTAAATTCTTGAAAATAAGTTACTTAAGTAATTACTTCCTATAAATTAATTTTAATTGACTTTTTTTAAGAAGAAAGAATTAATAATACAAATTATTAAAATGCCCGAATTCAAATAAATAACAGTAAAGGATTATTCGAACTCTGTAAATATAAATAATGATAGCAAGGACTATGGGGTAATATCACAAACAATAATAGCCTCGGCACACTCCGCACCATACAAATTATTAGTTAACTCGGAACAGCCGTTTCGAAGACTCGTGTAATATCTGTGTGTTGAACGCATCAGGTGTTACAGGTACGGGAAGATAGAAGCGTCAAGTGTGGCCCAACACATAAGCGAAACCGGGTATAATATTAAATTAGAAAACCTGAAATTGGCTATAAACGCAATTTCGCCGCTTGAACTGGACGTCTATGAGACCATTTACATAAATAAGAATGCAAACCCAATCAATAAAGACAAGGGACCTTTACAATTTTCCCGTCTTTTCGATTTATTACGGTGAGGCGGTCATTTGGTTTATGGTACGTCCTACAATAACAAGAGACGTTGATCCTTTCGTATATTTCGCATGTGTTTAGTCTTTAGTTTAGAGGTGTTGGCGGAAATAACACAAATTTGACATATAAGCAGATAAAGACCTACAAATTGAGACAAATAAATATAAAAGAAAAATAGCAGAAAGGATATGTGGAACAACTAGGATTGGAAATAGGAGTCCGAAAGGAACGCCATGGTGAAACGAAACAATACATAGGGAAGTTAAGAAGAAAAAGCAAGCATGAAACAAATACTTAACAACAGGAAACACTGAAGACTATGAGGACTATAATGTTAAAAGAAAAATAGTTAAAGATTTAGGAAGGAGTGGTAAACTAAAAGCATGGGAAGAATTTTGACAAAAAATGGCAGCGGCACATACAGAGAATCAAAAACGCTTTAATGGACTGCTAAAACCAATGAGAAACAAAAAGCCGACTATGCTGAAGAATATTAAAGACAAGAACAGAGGCATTGTAACATAGGAAGAGTTAATAATGAAAAGGTGGAGAGAATATTTCGAAGAACTTTTGGAAGAGCAGGAACAATCAGAAAATCAACGTGAAAGACAAATACATATACAAGATCAACGGCCAATAGAACAACAAAAAAATTAGGATCATGAAATATCGAGAGACGAACTAGAGAAAGCTATACAGAAAATTAAACTAGAAAAAGCACCAGGGCATGACGAGATAATTGGGGAAATGATTAAATTTCTAACAAGAGAAGCGAAACAGGAACCACTAGGTTTACTAAACCAAGTCAGAAAAGAAAAGAAAACACCAGAGGACTGGAGGGTAGGAATCGTAACACCATTATATAAGAAGGGTAATAGTAAGGAATGCGGAAACTACAGAGGTATCACACTAACAAGCACTGTAGGGAAAGTATACGCAAGAATCCTGGAGACAAGACTGAGAGGAAAAGTGGAAGAACAATTGGAAGAAAGTCACACAAGGTTTAGAAAAAAAGAAGACCAGATCGTGAGAAGGCAATACGAACAAACAAGCAGGTACACGTGTGCTTCATAGATATGGAAAAGGCATTCGATGGGATAAAGAGAGAAAACGTGTGAGAAATCTTGGAAAAAAGAGGAATAGGACATGAACTATTAGAAAGTATAAAAAGCTTATACGAGGAAACGAGCAGCTACGTACGATTTAGAAATGAATGTTCTGAAAGATTTATAAGTAGAGTAGGACTTAAGCATGGTTGCATACTCAACCCATTGCTATTTAACGTCACATTAGATGAAATATTGAAAAGATGTAGAAATAAATTAAAGACATGCAACATCGGAAACTGGAAAATGGAAAATATAAGAATAACAGAATCGTGCTACGCAGACGATCTGGTAATAGTCGAGAAAAACGAAGCAGATTTACAACACAATATAAATATCCTGAATGAAGAGCTACAAAAAAGTAATATGAAAATAAACCTAAAGAAAACCAAAACAATGATAATAAGAACAGCCAAAGAAAGACACCAAATTAAAATTGGAGGAAAGGCTGTAGAACAAGTAAACAAATTCTCTTACCTGGGAACAAACATCAATGAGATGGGAACCATGGAGGACGAAATTAACGAGAGAATTGCGAAAGCTGGAAAACCCTTCAACATAATAAATACGAAATTGCTCAACAAGAAGGAAATACCGAAAGAGGTAAAGGCCGAAGTACTTAGAAAAGTAAAACCAACGCTCACCTACGCCTGTGAAAGCTGGACAACAACAGAAAGGCAGAGGAGTAAGCTAACAACTGCAGAAATCATATCTGAGGAAAATACTAGGAAAGACAAGGAGAGATAAAATAAGGAATGTGGAATACAGGGAGCAGTTGAACATAATACCAGTCGAAGAGACAATACAACAGGGACAACTGAGATGGATGGGACATGTGCAAAGAATGGGACAAGACAGGCTAGTGAAAAAGGTATTCGGAGCAAGAGAAAGCGGAAAACAAAGGAAAGGAAGAGGTAGAAGGCCCAAGGATTAAGTAAGTTGTACTATTCTAGCTACTATTACGACAACTACGATGACTAATAACATTCAGCGTAACAATTTATACTTTACTTTATTTTTGGGTGACTCTGTATACTTCATCTATTGCCTATATATCCAACTGACATTTTAAAATAAGAAACTGTCCCCTTATATTCTACTTACAAAATATTAATCATAGAAACACCAAACTCAAACGAATAACTGCAGATTCGACCTAATGTGTCCCGATCTTGTCGCAGCTTAATTGTTCTGTTCTGCAGCACGTGGTGAACTCTCGCCTTTAAGCCTTAATTATGCATGTAATATATGCACAAGAAATTAAATAGCCAGTATAAAAGAACCTACAGAAGTATCTACAACTACCCCACGCATTACATAATTACAATCCTACAAAGCGTACCTGAAGTGTTTAAATAGTAACTATGGCAATGGAAAACAATAAAGCTGGAAAAAATGTTGGAAATCTTAGAGTATAAAATAAGAAGAATATATGGTAGTATAAAAGAGGAAGATCAATAGAGGCGAATAAAAAGCTAAAAAATAAGGACCGCCTTTGGAGAACCTACAATATCTCAGATTATCAGAGCTGGCAAGACTGCCAGAAAGCAGAACGATGTAGCAAGTATAGAGGGAAATAGACAAGGAAGGAAAGCAATTTGAATAAAAGAAGAAAGAAAGCAATGGAAATAGAAAACGAAAGCCGGAAAAATCTGAATGGAATGAACTTGACAGTCTATACGATAATGTATAATGCCAGTATGGTTTATGTGCTAAAACAATCAATGATCAATAACTTGGTTGAAATTTTTCACTTAAATAGCTCTACAGTTGTAATCGCTGACTTAATAAATGCTATCATTACAATAACGACTGATCTTGCTCTTGTTAACAGAAAAATATTTACGTGCATTAAATATGTGAATATGTTTCGTAAATATATAAATTTATAGGATTGCTTTCCAAACATCACTATTATTCCAACGCGTTCAAGCAGAAGAACCTTTTTATTACGCACGAACTAATACATATACAATACAACCGATTTCTTAGTCGTTTGTTTCCCTATCTCTCTGAGTTGAACTTAAATATAATTTTTGGTGGATACGTTCTTGTATTAAGATAGATGTGTAACTTTCTCTTTAAAATGAAAAAATATCGATAAACAGTTGCTAATAATGATAACCATTTTGTATAAATTGAGTTTCGTTTACGAGGGAAATATAAAACTTGCTTACATACAACACCAATAACAAACCAAACATTAAGTTTATTCGACTATTCATGAAGCGGAAAGTTCATTCCTTTTCCTTCTTCTTGTATAATATTTTTCAGCCCAAGACGATGTTTCTGAATGAAATATTATTCAAAGTAATTTTATTTTGTGCAGTGGAACGTCACCATACCAGGGGATGGGACAATTGGCCGTCGCCGATTTGCCGTCACCGGTTCGCCCTAGGGACACTTCGCCGTAGAGCCAGTTCGCCGTCGACCCGATTCGCCGTCAAACCGATTCGCCGTCGAGCCGATTCGCCGTCAACTTGATTCCCCGTCGACCCGATTCGCTGTCGACCCGATCCGCCGTCGACCCGATTCACCGTTGACCCGATTCGCCGTTGACCCGAGCCGCCGTTGCGATACAAATTTGTAATTCAACACATATTGTAGCAAAATTATTACAACTTAAATGCTAATAATAATAAATAAATTACAACTTCAAAATAAATATGTATTTATTTACGTCTGAAATAATTAGCGATTAGCCCTAATAAACGCCTTAATCCCTGTTAGCAGTGACAAAGCGTGTAATTTATGTTGGAGAGACTAAAAATAGCAATCTAAGATGCGACGTCTATGACATTTTCTTTAAATGTGTAATCAATAGATGTTTCACTTAATAAATCATTCTCTGTGGACAATATTCCTAAATTTGATTGTCATTTGTCATAGAATTCTCCATATAGTGTTTAATACAGCGAGGTCCTACAATGTGTTCCTCCCCCATGCTAACTTTTGAACGTCAGCAGCTAGCGTATTTATAAAAAATTCGTTGATTTCTATTTTTTATAAATTAACCTTTGCCGGTATCGGCGTTTCAATTGTATTTCCGTTTTAACCGAAAGTGACGTCAGCTTTCTTATTTTTAATAGAACAGCCTGTATATCTTTACGTTGTTGGGAAAGCAATCGAAAAGCAAATCCAACATATGTTATACTGTTTTCGTTGTTACGCAAAGTTGGCTAAGGAAGAGCAGCAAATTGTTTCTTGTGACGCCAGACTGATCTAAAAAGCTCGTTGCTAGGCAAAGTAATCATAACAATTGCCAAACTGTCAAATCTCAATTCCAAAAATGTAAATTATGCCTGTTGTTTATTGTTATTATATCCTGAATTTGTCATACGTTCCTTCTTTGTTCTCGTTATTATGTTCTCTCATTTGATCTTGTTTTACTAATTGTTGTTATTTCTTTGCTTTATCGAATTTTATTGTAATTAATTAATTATGGTAAGTTTGTTTAAACATGTTAGTTTTTGATAGATAATATGTCTGGTTCTTTAGGCTTTTCGTGTTTTTATGATGGTTTCGGCACGAACCATGCAAAATTGCTGGATCAATTTTAATATTATGTAAATCTGGTAGCAATTATCATCTTATTTGCCATGGTTGCGCAAAAAATTGTACAGTAATTTAAATAATATTATCTTCTGTTGAAACAGTTCGCCCTGCAAACATTATATTACCTATACTTACTTAGCGCAAAGTTCAAATATTTTCGGCTGTACAAGGGCAGTGTTCACTATTTTCCACATCGTGGCAATTGTTGCCCAATTTACCGAATATTAAAATTAGGTACTTAATGGTTATCTTACGTGGTCCATGCCGAGGTCATCGTATAATCAACAACATAGAAAACTGAAACTTGCCTTTGCTTTTAAAAAACTGCATATTGCCTGTCAAAAAATAAATTTAAGCAAATCCTCCACAATTAATTAATTACAATAAAATTTGATAAAGTAAAGAAGAAACAACAATTAAGAAAACAAGCCAAAATGACACAATAATAATAAAATGATACAATAATAACGAACACAAAGAATGAAAGTATGACAAATGCAGGTTACAATAACAATAAATGACAAGAATAATTGCACTTTTGGAATTGAGATTTGACAGTTTGGCAATTGTTATAATTACTTTGCTTAGCAACGAGCTCTTTAAATCAGTCTAACGTCACAAGAAACAATTTGGCTCTCCTTCCTAGCCAACTTTGCGTAACAACAAAAACAGATTACCAAAATCTTTATTCCCGCATATCGTCATATTTCTTAAGCTAAAGCATAATATATGTGGTATCGTTGGATTCGCCTTTCGATTGCTTTACCAGGAACGTAAAAATGTATAGGTGTTCTATTTAAAATAAGAAAGTTGACTTCACTTCCGGTGACACCGGCAATACAATTGAACTGCCGATAACGGCAAATGTTAGTCCACGAAAAATAAAAAGCGACCTATTTCTTCTAAAAACGCTAGCTTCTGTCGTTCAAAAGTTAACATGGGAGAGGGGAACACTTTAGGACCGCACTGTAGCAGAGAAAAGAACTCTAAGGGAATATTTTTTTGATTTGAGGCAGTAATTCTATTGTGGATAATTAAAACGATATAATTGTCTTGATTGAAGTAAGGCGGACATTCTTGATACTAGTAAACGTTTCTCTGCATGTAGTAACAATCCACAATTTACTTTGAACGCCAGGATGCATCTTTGACGTTTGTGCCCATTGGAAATATGAACGAAGCTATTGATATTCTCATTAATGCTTTACCTGCAAAGCTTTTGCCACTCCTCAATTGGTTTGAAGATAATTATCTAGGACAACGGTTATTTGTCCGATCTTGTCCATCCAACGTCACTTGGTATAGGTTCCACATGAAAAAGTGGCGGATATCTATCAGTTCCTCGTCTGTAAATGATTAATACAAATATAATATACATATATTGGAATTATAAAAAATGGTGTATACCCATACGTCCTACATAATTATCTGGTTTGCGTTGTTTATCCAATTATCCGAATGTACTTCAATACGTTCGGATAACGGCAACGATGTACCAACGTTTTATATGATATTGCAGCTACTTATATAGCCGAATCCTCTCTTTTTGATCCCTTGTCTCTATTCCGGAAGTTTTAATCAGTAAATATACTCGTATCTCCAGCCAACGATGATCTCAGGCAAACGAAAACTAATTCATAATCACCCTATATTCTTCCAATGCTTAATTTTCCAATTTAAAGTATTTTCATTCACTAAACACGTAGAAAATAATTCTATTTGTTCCTAATAAGATTCTCCCAAATTAAATACCGCTATTTAAAGAGTTATCGAATTCGTTAAAGAACGTGCACATTTCAAGGTTGTATATATGGAGCGATGACACTCCGAGGTGACGCTAGACGGTAAACCCTGGCATAATATTAGATTCTGGAGAGAAATTTGAGTTTATATAATAAATCAAGTTACATGCAATTTTATTTTAAGATTAATATTTCTAAGTACAAATCGTTTTGTAAATTATTATTAATTGAAAACTAACAAACGCTATAGATAATAGACGAGAGAAGGTACGCTAAGACAATCGAACTTTCTGGCTAGCTGATGTAGAAGTAAATCGTATTCAAAAGTAGTTTGTAGATTTAGAAAATATTTTGTGATATCGAATTTGAAAAACCGTGGGGTTTGTACACGTGGCGCACTTAAATAAAGGAATTACAAAATTAGTTTTCGTGAATTTATTAATCGTTCGCATTTTAATTATTAATCTACCAAAAGGGTATCAAGTCGATGACGAAAGATTCCAATGAAAGAATTGACCCACAGAGGTGTCTATTCAAAACTTAAACGAAACACAGCAACGAATTTGGTTATAAAGTTTTTCTAACTGCACGCAGAGAAACCTCCATATTTCCAATGGCCACAAATGTCAAAGAAGTTAGCATCCTGGCACTCAAATTCAATTCAAGACAATTACTGTTTCAATTAATCTACAATAGAATAACTATTTATATCCACGCTATTAATTGCACTTACCTTGTTTAAAACTGTACAACATATCCGTACATAATGCAGTAAATTATTCTCATAGCTTGTGATTTTAAAAAGACTAAGGTAAAGGTTATCTAAAGAATAATGTTCAAACAAAAATGTACGAGGGTCATACAAATATAAACCGGAACTTTGATCATTTCACTCGCGTAATGATGTGAGCAGCGCCGCGCGCTGGGGATCATTTGCGGGAGAAAGGAGGGGGGATAGCCATGCACACGGCCAACACACTCAGGTCCGCCATTTCAGTATCGCTATGAATGAACAGGAAGGACCAGTGGCTGTTGCGCAACGCCTTATTATTCGTTTTCTCACCAACGAAAGTGTGAAATCAAGTGACATGTTGAAAAGAATCCAGTACAGTTCGGTGATGCTACTCTGAGTAAAGCCCAAGTGTTCAATTGGGCCCAGCACTTTCAAAATGGTCGTGATAAAGTGGAAAATCAAAGTGATAAACGGCGTCCGGCGACCAGCGTCAATGAAGATAATATTCTCCGTACGTGAGCTTGTGAGAGGCAGTCGCCGCATTAGTGTTGCCGAGATTTCATCACAGGTGGGGATATATGTCCATACCATTTTATCGAACACGCTTGGATACGGAAAAATATCCTCCTTCTGCACGGTCACATACAGCAACTCTAACTCGTGAAAAACTTACTAAACTACACTGGCAACCGCTTGAACACCCACCTTACAGTCCAGACTTATCCTCATGTAACAACCACATGTTTAATCCGCTGAAAAAACATTAGGAACGTTGCGGTCAAACAGTACGTGCGCAATTGGCTACTGGGGCAGCCAACTTCTTTCCTCCATGAAGGGATCAGAAAGCTTCGTATAGGATGGAGAAAATGTATTTTTATTAACGGAAGCTATATAGAAAAGTAAGGGACTCCATGTGTATTGATAGGTATCACCAATAAAGCTGTGTTACGATATTCCGGTTTATATTTGAATGACCCTCGTAGAAGTGCACATGAAAAAAATGCGTATAAATAGTAACCAAGATAATGCTAGTATAAATAGCTCATGGTATTGATGGAATCACTACCGGCAAAAACAATGTGAGT
Organism: Dynastes maya; assembly: GCA_029619315.2. Lineage (NCBI taxonomy): Eukaryota > Metazoa > Arthropoda > Insecta > Coleoptera > Scarabaeidae > Dynastes > Dynastes maya. The sequence continues at coordinate 25,141,059 of JAROYE020000002.1, forward strand.
AGAAAAAAGCACTAACGCTTTTTGCTCCTGCCAACATTACTGTCCATTTCTCATTTTATGCCACTAATCTTCAAAAACCGCACTGAAGTATTTCCTGGCGCCACCTACTTTCAAGAGATATAGTCATGTCGTCCTAGATAGTAACGATAAAAACCGGAATACAGATGCCATACTTACCTATACACTGTTATAACCTTTAACGTACAACGTTTCATAAACATTTTCATAAAATACCGGTTAATGCAATATTTTTTCTTTTTTTTTACTATTTACCACGTGTACAAATTTAACTACAATATTTTTTAAATATATAATAATGAAAAAAAGGATAAATAAACTTAAATATTAACTCATTAATTATTAAAATACATAAAAATGATTCCTATTCAATTACATTATAAAAGAAATAATTTAATTATACCGTAACATATAAAAAAACTTTTTCATTAGTCACTTGCTCCTAATTTTAAAGTTCTTCCGTGATGTGTTTTTTAAACACGAAGCCGGCCACCTAATTTCTCAATAGAACTTTGTGAGATCTGGACCACCTTTTCATTCCTACCTTTAATATGAATATTTTCTTAACTTAAAACTAAATGATTTACTTGGAAGAAACATTTTTCTGTCTTGGATTTTCTTGTTCTTCTAACCCTAAGAAAATATTTATTTAATTCAAATAACATTTCAAGAAAATCATTTTCTTATATTATACATTTTTTATAGTATTGAAATAAAAATATTTTCTTGATTCTTTCTTTACTTATACATTTTCTTGATGCTAGAAACCATTTCTCTGCGTATGCGATATCTTTCTAAATACATAGTTCAAAGTAACAAAAAAACTTACCGATTAGTAGTACAAAACCCTCCCATAAATATTAATGTACATTAGCAAACCAGTAACGAGTTCTTTTTTTATTTACATATTACACACCGTAATGAATACAAAGATGTATTCTAAGCTGTTTGTATAGGATGCATTATAGGAAATTCACTGAAATTTGCATGGTGCTTACTCGCTAATAACTCCACTCTGATACGTGAAAATACGAGAAGTGTTGTTTAATAATCTGCTTTCCCTATACGTAACAGCGTTCGTACGTGAAACTCTGAAAAGGACGTACATTATATTAAGCTGCGCAGACATTAACTCTACCTCGAAATTCTCTACCTAATACGGCAACCATTCCAATCGAAAGCATATTAAATATTAATATCCTAAGACATTTATATTAAGGTAACTTATTCCACGTCGGGAAGATGAAAAATGGGTAGATATTCAACAAGAGGTAGACATATCGTAAACATGAAAAGGTACTCAAAAGATTATGTTTTTACATATTTTACCCCTAGACGCTTTAAATGTCACTTAGAAAAAACATATCCAGATGACGACTTAGCTTTCCAATATCTTAAAAGTGCTATTATTATATTGGAGTTCAATCCACGAGTGAAATATAACGCTTTCAGAAATCTCGCAAATAGAAGGTCGCACAACGAAGACATTCTGAAACGAATATTAATCTTACGAATTACATACATTACAAATGTAATCTATTCATTTTAATAATTTTTAGAATAATCGTAAATGTGTAGTAAACATTTTCAAGATGAAATTTTACGTAAATCTTCCTCTCTATTTTGAAGCACATACTTTTCACGGAAAATTTCATGAATAACCAATTTTCCAAAATGGCTTTGTTCGAACGGTGTTCTCCTTTGTAAAGCAGGTCTATCGACCTTACATAAAAATATTCAAAAGGTGTCTTATGGAGCCAATAAAGGAAAAATAGAAAGCGAAAAAGGTTTGTAGGAAGGCGCCTATGGGCACATACGTCGTAAAATATTTGTAAACGGAAAACACTATAAATATGTGTTTACTTATTTGTGTATTTAAAACGTATAAATTAGTAAAAAATGTTTTAATTTTAGGAATAGTAGTCTTTAAGGTAATTAAACAATTTTATCCGGTTAAGAGGAGTGAGTCGTTTGCCACACGCAGAATAATGGTTTCATGCATCGAGAAAATAGATTTTGTTGCAAAAATTAGTCTTTATTCAATATTTTTATTTCAAGACTATAAAAATATATTCTAAAAGGAAATAATTTTCTTGAAAGTTCATTTGTAATAAATAAATATCTTCTTAGAGTTAGAAAATCAAGAAAATCCAAGATAGGAAAATATTTCTTCCAAGCAAATCATTGGATTTTAAGTGAAGAAAATATTCATGTTAAAGGTAGGAATGAAAAAAATGGTCCAGATCTCACAACGTTCTATTAAGAAATTAGGCAACCGGTTTCGTGTTCAAAAAACACATCAACAGGCCAGCTGCGAGTTAAGTTAATATTTACGTTTATTTATTCCTTTTATTATTATTTATTTTATATTTTAAAAAAAGTTAAATTAGTACACGTGGTAAATAGTAATAAGAAAAATAAAAAAATATTACATTAACCGGTATCTTTTGAAAACGTTTATGAAACGTTGTACGTTAAAGGTTATGTCATCGTGTAGGTAAGCATGGCACCTGTGCTCGGGTTTGTATCGCTACTAGGACTGCTTGACTACATCTCCTGAAAGTAGGTGGCGCCAGAAAATATTTCAGTTAATGGTTTTGAAGATTAGTGACATAAACTGAGAGATGGAGAACAATGGCAGGAACAAAGAGCGCTACTGGCTTTCTCTTCTCACATTGTTTTTGCCTGAAGTGATTCCATCAATACCATGAGCTATTTATTTAGTATTATCTTGGTTATTGTTTCTAGGCACTTTTTTTCATGTGTACGTTTGTTTGAACATTATTGTGTAGGTAACCTCTACTTTAGCCTTTCTAAAATCACAATCAATGAAAATAATTTACTGCATTATTTACGGATGTTGTACCTACTGTTTTAAAGAAGGTAAGCGCAATTAATAATGTGGATATAAATAATATGCATTTCAAGATTTCTAAGTAAATAAATGCTTTATATCTTAAGAAAATGACACTATTGATTTACGAACAATACCTAAACGCTTTCTTGAATTAAGAAAACTATTTACTATCGTTAAGAAAATATTGTTTTGTGTTACAACAAGATTTTCTTGAATCAAGTTAACAAATATCTTAAACAAGGAAATACAATTATTTCATTACAAGTATATACTTCTCTAAGCGGAGAAAAAAACGCTAAGAAAATATTTCTTTTGATTTAAGACAATTATTGTATTGCGGATAATTGAAACAGTAATTGTATTGAATTGAGGCAGATAGCCTTGATACAAGTAAACGTTTCTCTGCGTTCACATTCGATATACTTTGACAAACGTTCAAATATACTATAAATAGAGCGTAATAGCACCTTCCAAAATGTCTCGCAGAAGAACTAATATACAACATGTCCACCTACTATATGGGTGAAAAATAATTGCTTCCCTAAGCAATTTAGAGTAAATCTTTAAATTAAAAATTATACAGAAACAAGTTCTACACAGCACAAAACTATATTCAAATATACAGGGTGTGCAAATCAAATTACTGCCTGTATTGAGTGCCCCTCTGATGCTCACCATTGGTACCTCGGTTATTAGAAAACATAGAGCAACGGTTCAATGGGGAATGTTTTGCAGAATTCATTAATTTCAAATTTAATTCAAACAAGTCACATTTAAAATTCACGCTAACTTTTTTAAATTTTAAGGTATTTAAAAAAAACAAATTTTCCGATTTCAATTTTCCGCAATAACTCGATAAAACCTAATGTGACCGCTTCCGAAGTTTTACAATGTTTAGACACTTATAACAATTTTTTTATTAACTCAAAAATACATTTATCTCTAATAATATGAAAATAAACACCACTGAAAAATGATAAATGGTATGGTTTTGAAGACGTTTAAGACCATCCTGAAAGTGCATATACCGGTGAGTTGGTGTACGAAACTAGCGGTCTTATAGGAACCTTAACAAAATCATCCGATTTGTGCAGCTTCAAGATACTATATAATCTAGGTGGTAATGTGTGGTCTGGTGACGATGATTTTTTTAACTTGTCATCCAATATGTAATTGCAAGACTTGATAACTCTCATCAATTGACGTCATAGACAGACTTCTAGACAAGTTGCAGAGAAAAAAATTGGAAAGATCCACTCATCTGGATTTAACTGATACTGCCACCAATACAGAAAAATCATATCTTTCCCTGCCATATATAGGTCCTTTTTCTTATACGGTAGCTAATTTACTAAAACCATATTTTTCTGTTTCCTTCTGAACTTTACATCCCCTACGTGATGTGTTGCTGAACAATAAGGACAAAATAGACAACCTTAAAAAAGAGAGGAGTGTACAAACTAACTTGCGATACCTGCCAATGTAATTACGTTGGCAGGACATATCGAAATTTTGAAACTAGAATTAAAGAACACCTACGTTGTGTACAACCGCACAGCACTGGGTTCTCTCATTTCGCTAACGATGTAGTCGCTAATCACCAATTTAACGTTAACAAAAACTTCGAAATATTACATTTAGCCAACAAGGGATACTACTACAACCTGGAACTCCTTAAAGTCTTACGCCAGCAGACATCGAACAGAGATCTTTCATTGAACGCGTAGTTAAATTTTGATTCTACTCCAACTTTTGGGATCTTGTTTAATAGATGACGTCCTATACAGTTTTTCGGCATTCTATTTTCCCAATTTTTCATAGGTTCCTATCTCACTCCAGAGTGGACACTGCATTAAAAATAATAAATTTAAACATTCCATTCATGTTAACTTTTTGATATTGAATATTGCAATAATAAAAAAATTACCGGCTTATTTATAGCACAGGTAGATGGAGTAGGTAGGAATACTACATATAGATTTTTGTTTTACAAGTATTCTAATTCATTGACTCTAATTATCACACAAGTAATCCAACAGTTGTTGATTGTTATATACAATGTATGGTAGTTTTTATTTATTGATTTAACAATTTCCTGCTATTATATTAACTGTAAGAACAGTAATTTCTATAAAATTGCAACATACAGTAAGAAAATTGAGAAGAATCCATACATTTAGTCTCCCTAAAAATTTTAATCATGGTCTTTCTTCTTAGTTTTCTTATCTGTACCATGAGTGAGCCCTTTGTATTAAAATATATTTAATATATAGCTAAAAAAAAATTATAAAATTGAAAATAACTTAAACCTCATTCTTTTATAATAAAATAAAAATAAATAAATAAATAAATAATTTATTCCTTTTCAGAAGTGTAAGTTAACAAAAAAGATAAAACAAAATACAAGTTTTGACAATTTAGGGAAATCTCAAGGGGCAGTTCAGACGAACATTATCCATACATATATGTATTGGTGTTCCCTGCTCCACCACTGAACCCTTGAATTTATAAAAATAAATAAGGAAAGCCTGAATGCCTAAATTAGCTTAAACCTAAAATCTGCAACATAAACTGACAAAAGAAAAATATAAGAATACAATTGCCCCCCATCAATTAGCAAAAAAAGAAAAAAAAACATGACAAGCTGCTACTGTGAGTGTAAATAGCTGTGTAGTGCACATCTGAATGCTCGAACATCCAACTACTTGAAAGACTCAGGCAGTCGATTATAATGGAAGTAGATACAGAACGCGAAACATCTCTCAAAAAGTAAAGTCCTATGTACCGTAGGAGCTATCAACCGCTTATTTCGAATGTTAATATTGTGTATGTCCGAACGAAATGTCACTTTGTTTAAAAGATAAGGAGGATTTTTCTCGACGAGAACTCTATGGAATAGGTTCATAGTGCGCAGAAGATAGCGATCACGCATATTCAGACATTTTAGCTCACGCAATTTGTGCGAAACGTGGTCATACTTGCGAATCTTGTAGATATATCTAATGCAGGAATTCTGCACCCTCTGAACACTGGGCGGGTCCATCGCATCCATATCTTCGTCTTCAACCAGAACGTTATCTAAGGCAGTGTTACCTTCGAGAACGATTCCTACGTTTTATGCTAAGGTTATTGTATAAAAATCATGTATTTAGAACATAACGAAAAGCAGGAAAATATTCTTTTCTGAGTCGAGAACGTTCTCCATTCTCAGTTTGCACACATCTCCCGAGATAAAGGCTTTGTTCAGAGTTCGAACTTAGGCCGATGAAACTGTTAAAAATATTTTTTTGCTCATGAAAGGATGTTTTGTAGAACATTTGCATCCACAGTTTGCAATGTCCCGTCTTTTAATGGACTTTGTTAAAGATTCCTTGCTCCTTATAACTCTTTTCCATTTTTCTTTATTTACTTTCCTCTTCTTCTCTTTCTTGCCTTCTGCTCCCTCAGTGCTTGACGCTACTGCACTCTGATTTTCTTCTATGACAATTGTTTCGTCATTTTAGGATTCGATCCCAATTGTGTTTTGTTTCTTGCTGATCATGTCAGCAGTTCGTCGTTTTTGCAAAATAATTTCTTCGTTTGAAGAAATTTCACTAGCAGAGTCTGAACACGAACCTAGTTCTAAAAAAATATAGTAAAATAACGATTTGTATAGCTATTCCAGAAAAGGTATTATACCATTTGGTATGAGTATTTATGAGTTACAAAAGGATCCTGTATGTTGCATTAGAGAATTGTTAAAGGTTATTTTTGGTTACAGAGGAATATTTCTACATAAATAAATTTATAGTAATATTTCCCCTGTAAAAAGTTGTTAATTACCTTAACTGTATCACTCATTGTGGTAGAAGAAGCAGCAACATATTTAGAAAATCACTGGAACATGATGGCTGCACAGACTGTGTTCACAAAACTAATCAAGTGAGTTAGGCACATTTTCTATTGCAACTGCCAAAAGTTGGACTAAGGCACATCTTTCATTGAAAATAGGGGAGATAATGAAATTGCAATATTGAAAATGATGGACTTAATTATGACATACACTCAATTTAAAAATATCATCCGAAAGCTTATGAAAAGTGACAATAAATGGCTGAAGAACCCCGAATTTGCAAAAATGGAACTTGGATACATCTTGCATTGGCTCTTTCAATTGTTCGAAAATTTGAGAAAAAACAACCGCCACTTGTAACCAGTTCAATTATTTTCCACTAATCTGTTACAAAGACAAATACTTTATTCAACTTTTCATATTCCCAAATATTCTGAACATCTACCTATTTTTGAAATATGGGCATTTATGTATTGAACTACATTGCGCATTCACAAATCCCATTGTTAAAAGCTAATTACTCTGGAACATATGAATATATACATATAACCACAATTGTGATGTTGGCGTACTTTGCCTAGTTCGTCAATTTTCATTCAAATGCACATATAATCCGAACATCAAACAATGCTTTTATCAGAACAGGTTCATAACTAACTTCATTCACTTTGTAAGTAACGGATGAATGTGAATTAGATTTGCTATGCATATTTAAACCAAAATCAAATACCTCCAATAATCCAACGTACTTGGATTTACATCAAAGCGCAAATGTCAATAGTCGTGAATAATACGATTTGATAGCCAGTGGGGTACCTAGCATATGAAAGCTTTATGCCTCGGAGCTCAGTGAACTTCACATCTACAGCATTAAAAGGTATATGTCATTCCAAAATTATTTATCAATTGTACGGATCATTCAGGCAATACAAAAGGAAAATATTCTATTATTTTGTACTCCCAGATGCGCTACACTCATATGTAGCGTACAACAACCTATTCGAAAGGAAAGGTAATATAACCTATATTGGAACGCGCTTTTTGATAGTGATGTGACGAACCGTTGACCGTCTGCACAAATTTAAAGTCTCTTAAGCTAAAAACGAGAATAAAATTATTAATAGGATAATTTTGTGTGTCTAATTCTTTAAATTATTTTTCAATTCTGCATTTTTATTTTGTCACTTACTTTTTGACACCAATATATCTTACTCTTGAACGATAATACATATAAACTTGTATAACATTTTATTTTGAAATTGTTTTTTCCTCCAAAGGAATTTTACAAGAAATGGTACCAGTGTTGCTAACTTATTGGAAACTCCACCAAATTTAGAGGACAGGTGGCCAATGAGGTTAGAAGGTGTATTCGATATATTTTCGGTACTACCGAACAAGGAGGCAGCTTATTTATTGCACTACATGGGGTCTAATGCACAGGATGTTTATAAAATTTCACCAGATAAGCCAGGTGATAAGAGCTACAAAGAATTGGTTAATGTGAAAGGAAAGAATTGGTTAATGTAAAGGAAACAGCAGGATAGCGAGTGTTCAAGAACACCTGACAGCATTACAACGTATGGCTACAACTTGTAAATTTGGAGATTAGTTAAAGAAACCATTACGAAACCAGATTATTTTTGTATTACGAACACAGAGTATCCAAAAAAAAATTTCTTTCTGCTGCACAAAATAGCACAAAATGAGCACAAAATGATAGCGTATACGAAATTTCAAAATGCCGAGGTGGCGGGGTCGGCATGTCTCCAGCCCTGTTGGACTAGTGAATTATAACGGTCGTTTCCTTAACCCTTAACTACCAACCCTCGGTAAGAATAAATACACAGCGGTCTGTGAGACCGACGGTCAGTAGTTAAGGGTTAAGTACTACCTTATATCGAATGTACATTGTTAAGAAACGATGTACCATTTAAATGGGACAGAGATTGCAAAAAAACATTTGTAGCAGTAAAGAAAGAAATTATTTCAGAGCGCGTGTTAACACGTTTTGGCCCCACATTGCCTCTACTTCTAGCTACTGACAAAAACCCTTATGCGGTTGTTGTCACACGTATATCCCAATGGAACCGAGCACCTAATTCAGTTTGCCTCTCAAACATTTACATCAAAAATATGCTCAGTTAGATAAAGAAGCATACGCGATTATTTTTGGTGTAAAGAAGTTCTAGTATTACTTATTTGGGCGTCAACCATTGGTGCAGATCCTCCCACTTTCAAAGAGTTTACCTTCTTTAACAACTACAAGAATGCAACATTACGCATAAGCTTCCGACTGGTTACAAGGTAGGCACAATTCTGCAACTCCAGAAAATTAGGACAGCTGTATATATACTGTCTGCAATATACGTATATTTGATTTAGAAGATCTTCCAAATGAAGCAAATTCCTTTGAAACAAAAAGGGCACTGTTGAATACAATCAATTTGATTAATTGTACAACGACAGCAACATGACAGTTCCGTCTAGCACAAAAAAAGAACGGAGCAATATCTGCAGGACGGCGAAAATTTATTACGCCGCTTTGCTAATTTAACCATTTCCTGAACATCCCCTACTCGCATCCGTTCAATATGTATGCTCTTACTTTCGATAACTACATCAAGGTAAAGTGATACCTGAAATGAATCCACGTCTACACAGGCGTAGGTAAATAGAATACAATTTCTACACAATAATAAATGTACTTTGTGTCTACAGAAACCGCAATAATTAATAATCAACGCTACTGATTGCAGCTCTGAGAAGACTTACGTGTACATATATGGAGTATAATTATTCAGGGCGGTAATTTTGCATTAACCCGGCAGACAACTTCCTTATCATCAGATTATTTTATTGAATTCAAATTACGTAGCACGTCGTAGCAAATACAGATAATAGAATGAAAATTTAATTAATACACTCTAGAAAAACATTCATCACTCGTTCCAGGAATTTTTAAAATGATTATTAACTACTTAATGGTACAATGTTGTATTCAGTGTATATAAAAGGTATATGTACGTATTAACTTAACGTAAGCCAGCGCCTCAACTGAGATACACTACACCCTAACAGTAAACTGCACACTATTATATTTAAGCCATTGTAAGTACATACGAGGTGTGGCAATTAAATAACGAGAATTTGTTTATTAAAGCTTTATTATAAAAAACTGGACATAATCACGCATTCATTCCTTCACAATAACCCCCCTGGAGTGCCACGCACTTATTCCATCTCTCTTCCCACTTCTGGAAACACCTCTGAAAGTCGCCCGAAGGTAGACCTTGCAAAACCACCTTCGTCTCCTTCTGGATATTTTCTATGGAGTCGTACCGTTGTCCTTTCATGGGACTTTTCATTTTTGGTAACAGGCAGAAGTCTAGTGGTGCCAAATCTGGGCTGTACGGGGGGTGAGGCTGTCTAACAAGAAGCAACGAATGGGTGAGCGCGTTGTCGTGATGAAGGATCCATCCAGATTTCTTCAGTTCAGGCCTTACCAGCGCACCCTGGCACATAGCCGCTTCAAAACATAGAAAGCCGAATTAACAGTTTGGCCTTGCAAATTCTTTGTGGACAATGCCGTTGATGTCGAAGAAACAAATGAGCATTGTCTTCATTTGTGACCGCGACATTCTTGCTTTTTGAGGACGTTCTCCTCCAATCTCAACCCACTGTTTAGTTTGCCGACGAGTCTCAGGGTCATACTGGAAAACCCAGCTTTCATCCCCTGTAAAATTTGATCACAATTCTCTGTTCGAGTTTTTTATCGCACATTTTTTCAACACCAACCTTTCAAACCTACTACTTCACACACAAAGCACACGACCGAGTTGAAACTTATTACGCATTTAGTAAAACCCTGGACGTTTATGCCTACGCCGTTGAATACCCGCCAGTGTTGTCAGTTCGAGCGTTCGAAACAATTTCTCGTTATTTAATTATCATACCTCGTACACTGTTCATATTGATGGTCGATGGATTTAATCCTGTTCGGTAGTAGACAAAACGGGTTCAGAGGGGGATTCAATCCCAAGAGATTTTGCTGCCGTTTTTTGCCAACCAATCGTCCATTTCGTTGCTAATGCTATCGACGTTTTCTCTTACACATTGAATTGACTACAGCCATATGAAGTAATCTCTTTTTTAATTATATACTTTGAGAAAAGTTTCAATATACTCTCTTAGTTTATTGTGGTGTATATAGCTAATGTCAAAAGCAAACGTTTCTATCGTTTGAAGGGAAACGTAAATGATACTTTGCTTTTGAATATATTTGGCTTCCACTAGCGAATACTGAAAAATCGATTTTTCCATGATTTTACCAATCTAATTAAATAATTCAATTAGCGAAAAAAAATCTCAAGACCCCGATAGGTTTTTCAGGAGAGAAGTTGTTAGGTTATCTACCTAGGCTATGAAAATAATATGCTATCGCAACAATTTTCTTATGTCATGTTTCTGTGGCATTTTATAATGTCATCTGCAAGTTTGGTTCCAATCGCTTAATATTTGTCATTTATATCTCACACGAAAGAGAAATGGTTTCTTGAAAACCATCTTGAAAAATGTATAATATAAGAAAATAATTTTCTTGAAATTTTATTTGGATTAAATGAATATTTTCTTAGGGTTAGAAAATCAAGAAAATCCAAGACAGAAAAATGTTTCTTCTAAGTAAATCATTTAGTTTTAAACTAAGAAAATATTCATATTAAAGGTAGGAATGAAAAAATGGTCCAGATCTCGCAATGTTCTATTAAGAAATTAGGCAACCGGTTTCGTGTTCAAAAAACACATCATCAAGCTATAAGGATATCCAGTAAAAGAATTACAATAGTGGTAAAAAAAACCTAAGGTTGATAATAAAAATTAAGAACAAGTGAATGAACTAATGAAAAAGTCCTTTTTTATATGTTACAGTATAATTAAATTATTTCTTTAATAATGTAGTTAAATAGGGATTATTTTATGTAGTTTAATAATGAGTTAATATTTCAATTTGTTTATCCCTTTTTTATTACCATTTATTGTATATTTTAAAAAACTAAAATGGTATACAAAAAAATATTCAATTACCCGGTATCTTTCGAAAATGTTTATGAAACGTTGGATATTAAAAGTTATATTATTGTATGGGTAAGTACGTCATCTGTATTCTGGTTTGCGTCGTTACTTTCTAGGCGACAGTAAGTCGCGCCAGGAAACATTTCAATGCCGTTTTTGAAGACTAGTTTCATAAACTGAGAAATAAACAGCAATGTTGGCAGAAGAAAAATGCGTTAATGCTTTTCTCTTCTCACATTGTTTTTGTCGAGAGTGATTCCATCAATGAGCTATTTATACTAGCATTATCTTAGTTATTGTTTGTACGCACTTTTTTCATGTGTACTTCTACATTAAGTTCACTTTTGTTTGATTTATTCGATAGATAACCTCTACCTTAGCCTTTATCAAATCACAGGCAATGAGAATAATTTACTGCATTATGTACGGATATATCGTACTGTTTTAAACAAGGTAAGTGCAATTAATAATGTGCTTTCTTCAAATTTTCTGCAAGATTTTCTTAAGTCGAGTTAACAAATGTCTTAAACAAAAAGTACAATTATTTCATTACAAGTATATATGAGATAGACACCATAAATTCTCGGCCTGAGGGGCTTATACAGGTTTGAGCGTGTTCAAACTCCGTTGCGTCATAGTTACACATGTGCGAGGCCTACACTATATATATTGTAGTGGGATGTTTCAACGTGAATAGCGTATGTTGAATTCACTATAATTACTATTATATCAAAATTCGCCGAGAATAGATTTTAATAGAGTTTAATGCGGAACTTGAATTATTTCCGATTAATATTCGAGTTCCGACATTATTGATTATTTATATTATCAATCCTCTCTTTAAAAAAAAAAAAAAAGACTCAGTTAATAACATGTTACAGAGGAGAGTGAAAATCTCAGCTTATTTTAAGTTATTTATGTATTAAAGACATTGATTGTAAAAATGACACAGATACACACAAAAATCACATTGTGTTTGGAAATTACCGTTAAAATCCTTTGCGTTACCTACGACACCGAATTGGAAGTTCAAAACATAAAAATTAAAATATCAAGTCATTAGATTGGTAGTGTTAGGGACGGCGAAAAAAAAAAGAGAAGTCAGCAACAAAAACAATTCTGACAGATAATAACATCTTTCCGATTGACTTTTGGAAGTTTCAGACAAGAAAGTTAAAACATCGTGAAAATATCCAGTGCAAATATATAAAAAACATTTCTAGTGAACTATAAATGATATTCAACGATTCTTAACGATATTTAATCAGTCACGAAATTTTTTAAAACCATTTGAAGAAACTTAACCAACGAAAACCATCAGAGGGCTTCCAAACAAGGGGACTCAACGAAGCAGAGGGAAGGAAGAATAAAAGATAAGAGGATTTCACGAAGAAGAGGGAAAAAGGAACCAGCAATTAGTAGGATTTTACACACCACACACACATTAAAAAAAAACACGCCTCAATAACTGTAAGTAATCTTAATTAGATTAAATTCATTTTTCTATTGTAAGTAAATACTTAAAATAAATACAAAAACAGATTATCTCCTCAATTCAAATCTTTTAATTAAATTTGTCACATAACAATATATTACTACTCGAAGAGTAGTAGTTTTTAGTAGCCAGCCAACAACGTCACTAGTGCATGAAAATGCCTCAGGTAACGAAAATTGAGTACCGCACGGTCATTAAGTTTTTAACAAAAGAAGGGCATACGCCTAATCACAACAACGTTTGGACAGCGTTTATGTTGATTTATCTCCTTCATATTCCACTGTAAAGAAATGGGCAAAATGTTTCCGTATGGGGCACGAATCCCTTGATGTTGATGAGCGCCCCAGTCAACCAATTGAAATGATAACGCCTCACTTCAATTATTGAAGAAATGGTATTAGCAGATCGCCATTTGAAAGTGGAGAAATTAGCAGTGATGTCTCACATTTCTGAAACAAGTATTCGCCCTGCTCCCCAACGTGAACGTCGGGCTGAATGTGCGCGCTCGTTTTTAAAGATATGTGGAAACGACCCGAAACCGATTTTGGAGTCCATTGTCACAAGAGATGAACCAAGGGTTCTGTATTATGATCCTCTATCCAAAATGGAATCGATGGAATTGTGGCGACTCAATGAACCTCGTCCCAGAAAGCTATAATACAACATTTTGAGGGAAAAACTTTACAAGGATGTAGAATTATTAATTGGTCGTTGTAATAGATGTATTGAAGTTAGGGGAGATTAAATTGAAAAATAAAAATTGATGTATTTTACCAAGTTTATTTTTTCTATATCAGGTCGAGAATTTATGGCGCCTCTACCTCATAAGATAGCGTATAAACATTACTTTACAAGAGTGGCGACTCCCAAGTAATGTCAAACTGGCTAAGAATCTGTCATAATGTTTAGGTGAAATAGTGGCTAAATGTAATTTTTGACATTTTGACACTAATACAAAAATCGGAAGACGGAGTAATCAGTCTTATCATACTTTTGTATAATTTTAATGAAACTTGCAAGTGGATGCTAGATTCTGCCTTTACCCAAGGTTAATTAGTGGAGGTCGACTAATTTGAGCGAAACTTCTTCAAACATTTTGCAACCTTTGCATGCTTATTTTATCGAACATATCCAGAGAAAAGTCATCCACAAGCAAGCCATAACTAAATAAAGACAATACGGGAGTCTCGCACAGCATAGCTTTGATTTTTGATCAAAAGTGAAACAATATGGATAAAAAGGTTTTAGTTTCAAATAGTCAATGCTTATAGTTTTTGAAGTGTGATCTTTAAATAATAATAGTAATATACTCGTGAACAAATTTAGAGAAACACCAAAAAAACACTCTAAATTTTATAACAGCAATGGCTTAAGCCAATTTTTTGACACGCACACGTTGATACTGTTTCTTTATCTGTATATGATCCCTATTCCGAACGTTTTAGCATGAGAGATTGGCATGTTAAAGGTTCTTATGACAAGTTTCATTTTTCGTTTTAAATAATCTTTGTTAATGTCAACATTTACTGTCGATAAGCTATTTTAAGTCAAGATACGCGATCTAAAGCTGTCATTCTGATTGAAAATTGATACAGTTATTGAGAGGTGGCTGAAATGCTGAATGTTTCAAGATTAGTGATCTTTCGTGTTGTGCGACGGCAGACGAGAAAATACAAAAGGCGTTGTGAACAAGGTCGAAAAAGTGCAACATCAAATAAAGACAACAGATTTATCGTTAGCTACGCGCTCAGAAATAAGACTGCCACCGCCTCAGAGATCAAAAGCAGTCTTCAACAAGTAAGTCAGGTGAATATAAATCACCGACTTTGGTCTATAAGGAATTAGAGTCAGATGCTCTTCAGTGATGAATCTGGACTCAATTTTTTTGGCTTTCTAAGCTGCAAAATCAGCATTTGAACACCAAATATAGAAGAAATGCTATGATACCTTGCTTACTGTCCTACGTTGCTCTTTCAGCTTATGTACATCATAATGTGCAATATTTTAAATCTTTGTTAATTGCTATCGAAGCGTTTTAAGAAAGAAGGTTAATAAACTACTGAATTCACACATTTTTGTTGATACACATCGTTTTATCAGTCTTCTTTCTTTTATGCTGGATAAAATATATCACAAGGGGACTTATTGTTACACCTAGATACTTCCTTAAAATTCGTATTTTCCTACTTAGATGTATCTATTTATTATTTTTATTCACATCTATCACGGAAACTATTCATAATCAAAAATATTCTTCAAACAGATACTTCTGTTTTCAATGTTTTGCCTACGTAATTTGACGTTCAATAGCGCATTAATATATCGATTTTATAAGCGACACCTACACCTCCACCAAAATACGTTGTGGTGTAAACTTGAATGAAAAACACATCTTCCTCAATAAATGATGCTTTTGAAACAATTTGATAACATTAGGGATATAAAACAGGACTTTTTTCGATTTACATGCTTCATGTTGTTTCTAGAAAGCAATGTTGTTGTAGGATGCAGTAAATGTGATATATAAAATATTTGGATATTTTTCGTATTTATTTTATTAAATAAGGTGAAAAATTATCTCTTGAGAACACAGTCTGCACCTGCATGTGGCATACATCCATCCGTTTCTAGAATTAAAAAATACCATCGATTTTAAAATTCATTCGAAGATTTATGGCAGACAGGGTGCCTCGCCCACCGCAGAAGAATAAAATATAATCCTCTGCGGCACGTGACGACATTTTCTGGCTTTCCAATGCTCTGCAAACAGAACTTTTATGTCGATAACAATCCGCACGCCCGGTATTCCAGAATGGAATTTGTCACCATCGATATTTTTAAGCGGATCGCGGCGGGGAGAATGTTGTAATCAATTGAATCCGGGTAAATAAATTGACTGTGTTGATGTGATTGTTAGGGATTCCTAGAATGCCGAGAGACGGTATTCTCGTTATGCATACCTATATTTGAAATAATATTTCATGCAATGCAAAGAGATATTTTGCTGGGATTTCAGGAATTTCGAATTTTTATCCCTAGGCATTCAAGTTTTCAGGGCAATTAATTCATCTTACTATCAGTTAAAGGTTATCATAGCTCTAGGTTTGTAATAAATTACTTATATAAAATCTACAACAAAAGATAAACAGCCAGTATGACATATGAATAAGGCATAATTCATTTCCTTTTAATAATAGTAATAATAATAATAATAATTTATTAGCCAAACAGTGCAAAACTAAATACAAAAATATTGAAACTTCAGCAATAACTATAGCACAAAAAGGTCCAGTACAGTATAATATTATAGATACACCTAATCTATCTCTTATGTGTTAATGTTTAAAAGATTTTTCAATAAACAACAAAATATCTAGTACTTAGCTTGTTACTAATTCCAGTCATAAAAATAATAGATGGCTTACCTGCCTGTAGATTCGCTCTAGAAATTGTAAAATAGCTGGTACAAACTTTATGAGCAGCAAACCTGGATATATTAAAACTCAATTCATAGCGGTAAACTATAATACTATGTAAGACTATACAGGAAATAAAGAGCAATATTTTCACGTCTGATAGCCAAGAAAATTATATAAAAGTATAGGACCAAACCCATGAATGAACACAAAATTCCCGAGTACAGTAATATGGAAAGGATTTCATATCAATGCACTACATTCCAATCGAGACCCCACAAAATTACTGAAAAGACTTCTCGTAGTGCACAGAATATGCGGATGTAATTACCACCAAATGAAAAAGAACTATTAAGTAATATGCCTAAATCCCTAAAACTCATGCAACATCATAATCATGCCATCCAGGTGCTTTCTTACACTTGTAAACAAGAATACTAGATTTAGAGACATTCTGATCAAAACTATTAATCTAGCGCCACTCGAGCAACAGATCAATATTTAACTGCAGGTCAACGCAGTCTTCATTAGAGGTCTTGAAGAACAACTTAATGTCGTCCAGGAACATAGTCAATCAGATTATCTGGCAAATCGCTAACAAACATAAGAAAAAGTAATGGCCTCAAGATAGAACTTTGCAGCACACCAGATCAAATGATTTTGTTTATTACATGTAAGAACACATTAATTTCATCAAAATTCCATCACTCAATTTCCAGCAACAAAAAATCGTGATCGATTTTATCGAACGCCTTGGAGAGATTACTGCAAATAACATCGATGTGCCCTCCAGCATCGATAACCTCCGAAGTATATTCAATAAAAGCAACCAGGTTTGTTGCTGTTAATCATTTCTCAGTAAATCCATGTTGAAAATTAAAAATATGATTTCTAAATTCCAAGCAGATGTAATGATACAACATGGACTCATAAATTTTTACTGAATTCCAACTAGCTTTTTATTTCGGAGGCATTACCACTTCACACTATTTATAATAACTTGTAGACCAACGCAAACTGCGCTGAAAGCCAGTGGCTGACGCATAAAAGTTTACACAAAATAAACACGGCCGGGACAATTCGGTATAAGCGTCAATATAACTGCGACTCGAAAGCCGATCTGTTGTGTATGCATCTACGCTGTCGTATACTATATCGTAGTTCTACGTTTGTTTTGAAAATGTTTCCTACGTCGCGAAAACGACCAAAGTTGGACACAATAAGAGAATTTATTCCAGAAATGCCCGATTTAAAGTGTGACAAATTTAAATTTAATTTATGTATTTATTGCATGTAATTTACCATTTCATTGACTAAGGAAGAAAGCATACGTCTCGTTTTGGAATGAATATTCGGACTTTAAGTTACCAAGTGAGAGAACATTACAGAGAGTTGTGCCGTCTGCTCGTGAACATGTCGAGAAAATAATTAAGTTACAAGATAAAAAACTGTGGTTATGTGTGGACGAAACAACAGATCGTAAAAAACATTCTGTGGTTAACGTAATGGTACGCACAATGGAACCACATCGACCGTCACCCTCAATTTTACTAGCTTCCAGACGAATACAACAATTCACTGCCGAAGTAATTTCAATGTTGGTGTTAAATACATTGGAAAAGTTTGAACTTTCAACAAATCAACTGTTGATGTTTATGAGTGATGCTGCCGCAAACATGCTTGCTGTAGGTCGATCTCTTAAAAGACATTGTGCTAACTTGTTGCATATTACATGTAAAATTCATACTCTCAGTCTCGTAGCAGATAGTATCAGAAAATGTTATCCCGAGGTAGACGCTCTAATAGCACATACAAAAGCTGTGTTTGTAAAATCCCCAAAACGTATTCGGGAATTTCATAGACTATGCCCCGGTATTCCTGAACCACCACAACCTATTCTTACTCGTTGGGGAACATGCTTAGAGGCTGCATTTTATTATCTTAAATATTTTGAGAATATAAAGAACGTGATTTTAGAATTCGACCCAAAGGAAGCTGCGACTGTCAAGGTAAGTCGCTTGAAATTTCAGGATAGTCAAGTTAAAACAGATTTGGAAATTATTCAGAACAATTACGTGGGACTAGCGGATGCGATAGAAAAACTACAAAATTCTTCGGTGTCGTTAGTGGAATCTTTGCAAATAGTGCAACATATTCACGCACAACTATGCGCGATAGAAGACGCAAGAAATGTTTGTGTTTTAGAAAGGTTTGAAAGTGTTTTAGATAAAGACTCTGATTTTGGCACATTAAGACAAATTTGTGAATGTGCGTCAACAGAACCGTTAAGTTATTTGAAAGAATATTTTACTTACGCAATATATAACGTCACTAGATGTAGAACGTTCGTTTTCGGCATACAAAAACACTTTTTCTTCACGCCGCACTCACTTTGCAGAAACAACTTTGGAAACATATCTAATGTTACAAATATTAAATAGACATTATCCACTTTGTGATTTCACGGAGGACTCTTAAAACGGTAAGTGTTTGAGCACGTATCACATTTAATTTATTTTGTGTAAACTTTTATGCGTCCGCCACTGGCTTTCAGCGCAGTTGCGTTGCTCTAATAATAAGACACAATTTAATCTTTCAAATTTCTTTCCTAAGTGAGAAACACAATAAACAGGAAAATAAGGTTTTAGCAGTGTAAATAAATCATTGTTTATTAGGTTAATTATCAAAGAAATAATAATTCCTCGGTGGAAGCGAAGATCTATCAAATTCGTTTATTATATTATATGTAGAAGTAAATATACTTTCGTCTTTTTTAGGGCGCCAAAGTTACCTTGAAACTGAGAACGTTTCAAAACACCTTTTCTTCCATTTATCCAGATGCACAAAGCGTGTTTCACTTTATTACATTACCGCATGAATTCCCGTATGAATGATTGATTAGTTTGTATTACATCGAGGAAATAAGGTGTCAAGTAGAAGAAGAATCATCTTATAAGTGCTCTCTTAGGAAACACGTTACATTGAGTAAATGTGATCAATATTCGTTATTGAATTTGAAAATATCCTTTCTCGTCTATAAGTGAATAGACATAAAAAGAAATAGAATTCTTTATTATAAATATTATAATTTCTAATACGTGTAATATCAATAGCATAAATATTACTTATGCGGTATGTTAAAAGTTTACGCCGGCAAAATTCGCAAATATATTATGTTGTTCAAAAACCGTTATTAACCGGCAACACACGTTTCGTTAATTTATCATTTATTCACATTGTTTGAACGGATCGATAATCCAATGCGTTCCAGGCCTACTAGGGTCGATGAAGGCTTTTCTGGTGAGTTTGGTACAATTAACTGCTGTTCACTCTTCATGGTAAGAGAGTAATAGCTATAGAACACTTTACATACCCAATTAACACGCTAAAAGACTCCTCTGGTTTTGACAAGGGAAACAGCCTATAAACCCTGTTGTGCCACTCACCATACATACAAAAAAATACTACACTCAAAGCATCCCATTCTAAACTATCTTTGAAAAAGGGACGCTAGAGGAAATTAGTAACCCTTTTATGAAGTAAATAGCAACTACTCACGCAAGGGAATCAATACACAGCAAATGTAGGAACACTCAGAATAGTTCATAAGCAATGTTAAACAAACAGCGGCAATCCATTTTTGGGTTTTTGAAAGAGTTCTGCTTGTTGATTATTTATATAGTCGTATATTATATGAATCTTATAGATACCCAATATTCGAGTAGCAACAAAAGTGGACAATAAAGATTGACCCCAAGATGTACCTTTCGACCAGAATTTTGAAAATCTAACCCAATTTATTCCATGAGTTGAAAAAACATTTACAAGAAACTCATTTTTATTTCAACGATGTAATGTTGTGATTGAGTAGATAACAAAACAAGGTAAGATTTTTTTCAACAAAGCGTCCTAACTGTTTCCTTACAGCTGAAAATAATTTGTTAACAATTTCCCCTGATGTTTCTAAATGTCCTTTCAATTATCTGAAAATTGATTACTAAATCCAAAGTTTATAGTTTGAATTAAAAAAAAAACGATGTAATACGCCTGGGTCCTCTTACATGGAATAGAAAACCGCTTTCCTTAATAAATATAAAACACAGGGTATGCCAACCTCCTGGAATTTTGAAATTATGCCTTCTGTATAAATGCTAGAACGGCATTTATTACTAGTTCGTATGAACTTTTATTAAAATATTTTTCCCTGATTCTTGTTCGTTGAAAAGATGCATTAATACTACGATTCCTTTTTTTTATTTCAATATTGGTAGAAGGAATGTTTCCAGCAGCATAAAATCTTAGCTTCAATTTAACGAATATTTTTAGTTATGAAGAGTCGGTCTGGATAGCACAGCTTGTACAGCAATATCCATCTCATCTGACAAGATTCTCGCAGATCTTTCACTCGCGCTTTACATACTTACGTTCAGTACAAGTTAGAGGCCTACTTGAGACCTGACATTTGAGATAGACAATGCTATACATCCTGCTAGATGAAATACACAATTTCTTTCACTTTTTCCTACTACATAAATTATACCTATACCTAATTCTTCTTTATTTAAACCCGAAAATTTAAATCAACAATCTAAAGTCGTCAATGTCAGTATGCTTTGTTTACTGTTGTCACGGTAACCGAACAATATCAACACCAAAAACTATTTGGATCTGATTTCCAAATCCAAAACTCACATTTGACTGTTAGTAACTACTTGGACTCAAAATGTTGAATCAATAGTTTAAGAACGTTAACGTCAGTATCTTTTGTTTACTGTTAATCTTCATTATACAAAAGCGTTAGAGATATACAATGGATATGGTGCTATTTAAAAAATGATATTGCTGGTGTTTGAATTTGGCAATCTTTAATGTTCAATACTGAGCACTCAGCATATTTCGAAAGTGTTCTAATACTATGTCTAGATAGAGCTAAGTGTATAATTAAATCTGATAAAAATTTACGTGAAAATGTGTTTGCATTTACACAATTAATAAATACCACGAAATCGGTTACAGGTAGGCATATGTAATATATATTACGTAGGTTTATGTTGATGGCGAAACTAAAAACGTAACAATATACAGGATGTGGCGTTTAAAATAGCAAAGTCGGTGCCTGGTTCGCCACTTATCGACCACGCCATATACAGGCTGAGTCGGGAAGACCGAACCAAGCTCCATGGGTATATTGCACGCGTCAAGATAATGTTAAAAGCTCATATGTTCTTATCCGATTTTCATTTCTTTTCAAGTTCTAGCGTAATTACAAACATTTCAAATATTAACATTTTTTAAATCATAGCGTTCTTTTAATAAATGTCCAAAAATACCGCCATTGAGCTCTAAACATTTTATGCTTCGTCTATTAAGGACGCCGGTTACTCTCCTGATTGCTTCATGTCTTTAATGTCAAATGCAGTATTTCTAATTATGTCGAATTAGTGCATCCCGAGTGTCGACTTTTACCTTGTAAACTTCATTTTTGAACCAGCCCCATAAACAGATAGCCGGTACGTCATATGTGATAAGAAGCTAAAAAAAGCGTTTAATGTCGAACCTACCTAACTTTTCGTTTTACATGAGTAGTCTATGCAAGGATATTATTATTTTATTTAAGTCGCATTAACTCAAAAACAAGTGAAAATTTCGGTCATTTACAAGAACGCTAGTTAACATTTTCTAATTACGCTATAACTCGAAAAAAAGTAAAAATCGGATAAGAACATATGAGTTCCTTTACATTATTTTCACGTGTACAATACAATTCTGGAGTTTGATTCGTTCCTTCCGACTCACTCTGTATACAGAAATATTTTTGGAATTTATGTCATCAGAAAATGTCATCAAAAAATTTTAGCGTCCTACTATTTATACAATAAAAGCAATTTTACAATTATAGAAGGTTGGGACATCGTATTCCTGTTCTCTAACTATGAGAAATAATTTGCTCAAACGCATCGGAAAAACTGTACTACTTCATAGAACAGTGAAATCGTCTTTTACTGAAAACATAGAGACTACGTACGGTTGGAAAACGGTGCAAAACACAGACCATTTTTTGTAATAGTCCTGGACTAGTCACGCGGATGTCTAATATCTTCTAAGAAAGGTTACCTAGCTATGTGAAAATAAACTTAGGAGGGTACCAAGTAAGACCACTTTTCCTATATGCCTGACAACATTCTCGCGAATTAACAGATGAAGAGAATCTACTCAGTAATTGTAATCTCTAGACTTCCTCTAATATTTCTAATTGGATCTCATGAAGAGTTGTTGATTTCATTCTGAGTAATGTAGTGTGTACCATATATTTTAAGCAAAAATATTAAAATCTTGCATTTGCCCAAATCAAGTAGCAACTATACGTATTTTAAACAAATATTTGTAATAAACGAAGTTGTAATTTAGATTTACAAATAATCCTGAAATGAAAAGTACATTTTAATATTTATTTGACTATAAACTATCTCCGAAAAATACACTCCATCAGCTTCAATGTATTTGCCAGCTTAGCCAATAATCGTCTATTCTGCACCGTTTAGCATTCGTTCACAAACAATGACTGCTGCTTCATACAGTAAAATATATCAAACAGTTTGAACTCAAAATAACTAACCTGCAAATTAGACAGAAATTTCTGGAACGGCCTGTATAAATTTCGTAAAAATCCTAGGGTTGGTTATTTCTACAACCTTTATTCCAGAAGCTGAAATATATCCGTGTAATCTTGATATAACGTAGGTGAGAGAATTTAAACGTTATTTTTATAAAAATTAATGCAGACAAAATCATTACTATACACCATCGATTGCGTCGTATTCTTGGCAAATTTCAATTTTAATAAAAAAGAATAGCATAATTTTCAATCGGTTGGAAGAACCACATTTATATTGAAATTTATGCATAGCGGGATCAGAAAACGAGGGGAAACAACAAATGGCGTGAATACGATGTTTTACGCAACAAAAATTAGAATATTTGTTTGTCTAACATCTTGTCGATAAATTGAAGATTATCTGAAGCGTAAAATACATTCCCATGAGTGAAATAGCTGTGATTGAATTCTCAACAAGGAAAAGGAGAACTCTCTTTCTCTTTCCTAAACATAAAAATTCCTTTATACGTATGTATATGGTAGCAGTATTTCCTGTTGACGTATAGTGGGATAGGCGTTATTTAAACATAACAGATTTATTCCTGTACAGTAACATCTGCTAGAACTATTCCATTACACGCAAAATTCAAAATTGATCGAATAAGTCAAAATCTATTTGATAAATTAAAGCAATTTTCCTTTTAAATTAAAATCTATTACAAACTCTACTATAACTTACCTTTTTTTTAACATTGTCTTCCATTATTTGGAAAATCGGTGAAAAATTGTTTTTGCGAATTAAAAAATAAACGTCTAACTTAATACGATTGTCAAGTTTGCAATCAGTAAATAACAATTTAATAATTGACGTAGTGATCACTTTCTAATATCTCCATAATGCTAGCAATAATTTTATTGTCAAAAAACCGTACTGTTATTGATTCAAATGTCGAACACCAAAAAAAGTCCAACATTTTTCTTACAGGGCGACTTACTTTATGACGAACCATCAAGTTCGTCAGACTTTAAAGACTGTTAATCTAAAAAAGATATAAAAATTATATTTTATTTTCATCGTTATCATCAGTCTATAAATCTTGTATGCATTGTTAAACTTTTATTTCATTTTTATCAATTATTTTTCAAAGAACCTGACCGAATATTTTGAGCGTAAGTGGACCTTATTTATGTTACCGTACCGTTTATGTTGAGCGTTATTACTTGTTATGTAAATTCAATACCTGCGAAACTTATGCAACAGCGTTCGTAGTCCATTTGACATACAGGGTCGAAACACGTCAAGGACAAAAAAACAGCGCGTCACACCCGAAATCTGCTATATAAACCGTCCAGAATTGCATTCAGATGTCTTATGCTCGGCCTACGCTGAGCAAAAGGACCAGTCGTAAGCCCGGCCTTTAAGCTGAGCGAGGACCCCTCCGAAGTCTGATGAGCGATATACGCTGAGCGGTCAGACTTCTCGACTGTACTACTGATGGAAAGCACATTCTTCTTTACCAAATGAGGCCGTTTGTCTTTGATTTTGTCGCCAAGTTGTTGCAACAAAGTGGCATAATACTCGCCATTTATTGTTTTTCCCTTTTCTAAGTAATCGACCAAGATAATTCCATGAGAATCTCAAAAAACAGTTGCCATAATCTTTCCTGCTGACAAAACCGTTTTTGCCTTCCTTGGTAACGAAGGACCTTTGTGTGTCCATTGTTTGGAGTGTTCTTTGCCTTCGGGAGTGCAATAGTGGACCCAGGTTTCATCGGCGGTTATGAAACGGCGTAAAGAATCCTTCGGATTGTGGCGAACACGTGCCAAAAGGTCACGAGAAACATTCAAACAATTCAGTTTTTGCTCCGATGTGAGCAACCGCGGCACCCAACGCACCGAGTGTTTTTTCATTACCAATTCTTCAGTTAAAATTCTGCGTGAACTTTTACAATCATATCCCAGGCAGTTGCAGTTTTAGGACGTCCACTACGGGATTCATCATTAGTGCTCGTACGACCATGCTTAAATTCGGCAACCCAGTCTTTAACCATTGAAAACAAAGGAGCGGATTCCAATAGTGTTGAATCCAGCTCTGCTTTAATTTCGGTTGATGTTAAGCCTTTCAATTGAAAGTACTTTATCACTGTTCTCAACTCAGTTTTTTTCCTTTGTTTACAAAATCACACGAGACGTTCACTTTGACGTACTGTCAAAAACATACTAATTGACAGATCGTTTTGTGCTGTAATATTTAATCTATTAAAAGATGATTCTACAGAATGGTAATGAAAATTTCTCCGAATTCGTGCCATATCTGTGTTAGGCCACGTAGTTTCCGAACAATCCTCGTATATTTTGCAGTGCTTACCGTATAAATGCCCGAAGTTTATTTCGTATATCACTTTACCGCTTAGATTCTTTGTAAATTTTGACAAATCCAAAGTTTTATTTTTCATTAATTGTAAAATACCGAGGATAATATGTTATTTTATTATGTAAAAGAATTTTAATTTGTTTTCTATTTTATGTAAATAAATTTGGTTAAATGTTACTTACTTCTTTGATGAACCCCTGAACATAGGAGCTTGGTTCTTGTTTATTTCTCGACAGCCGACAGTATTATGAGTAAGTATTTTTGATACGTCTGGCGACGTCCTGTGGTAGAAGTTGGAACTATGTTATAAAGCCAATAACATAGGGTACCTGTAACCGATAAGTTGTAACCGAGAAGTCATACCGATAAGATAAAAAGTATGAGTATTTAAAATAAGAAAAGCCACACGACATATCATATTCTGTTTCCTTGACAAGCGATCGTTATAAAGAAACATATCAGCCTCCCTTTCATACATTTTATTATCTTTTCACCCAATGACGAACGTAAAATATCAATCTTCCGTTGTAACTAAACTTCGTCAATTTTTCTGAGTTTAGAATTTGATAAATAATAAAAGTGTATAGTTACATTTTAAATGCCTTTTTCTCCTCTATTTTTTTTTGTTTCACAAATCCCTTTTACCGGTTAAGGCGTTGGATTAATTTTTCACCCATTCTTTACATTCACGTCTGCTTACTGTGCCAATCCTTCATAAACTCGAGCGTTCTTCCTCTCCTATTTCCAATTTTGTTTAGTCTCCCTATCCAAGTTTTTCTTTGACCTCCTTTCTTTCTCTTAATTCCTGTCCTTGCATCTATATCTCTTCTAACTAACTCTCTTGATTCATTTTTGCTATATGACCATTCCAATTCAATTGTTGATTTTCTATTTCCTTTATTATTGGCTCTTCTTCTAATGCTGCTCTAATCTATTCGTTCTTAAATCTATCCGTTGTAAACGATTCTAGTGACTCTGTGCGAGTTGTTCATAACAAGAGTTGAAATAAAAGATGGTCTTGATCCGCAAAATTCTATTTAAACTTAATCAATGCATCATCAGCATCAGCACCATTCTTCCATCCATTTTAGTGACTCCGATTATTTTTCTCAAATACTTCATTTATTGGAATCACCCATAAGCGATCGTTGGTATGGTTATTCTGTTATATATTGTTAATTTAGTTTTCTGGTCTAACTCCTTCTTCTCCAGTACTGTTTTGTTAATACTGTAATAAATATTTGTTACTTTGCTTAATTTGTTATTTACATATATCCAAATCCTCTTTCCCATCGTTTGATGTTATATTTTCCAAGTATTCACGATATTGTTGTTTATATCACATTATTCTGTAAATGGCTTTAGAAAATCACATGCAGCGCAATTAATAATGTGGATATAAATAATATGCATTTCAAGAATTCTAATGCTTTATTTTAAGAAAATGAAGCTATTGATTCATGAACAATACCTAAACGCTTTCTTGAATTAAGAAAACTATTTACTATCCTTAAGAAAATTTTGTTTTATATTATAACGGCCATTTACTTATACTAAGAATCGCTTTCTTCAAAATTTTCTTGAATCAAATTAACAAATGTCTTAATCAAAGAAATACAATTATTTCATTACAAGTATGTACTTCTCTTAGGCAGAGAAAGAAACGCTAAGAAAATATTTCTTTTGATATAAAACAGTAATTGTATTGCGGATAATTAAAACAGTAATTGTCTTGAATTTGGACGGACAGTCTTAATACGTAGGAAACGTATCTCTGCGTGTTATTTTGAGTGTTGATGGGACATGTACCTGCCAACGTCTTCTCTTTTTACGTTTACTTTTAAATTTATTCGTCATGGCTATTGCAGAAGCTGCCAATAAACACAGCATATAACGTTTCTGTGTAATTCCATCCATTACAAAAGAAATTATTAGCAAAGAAATTGGGATTATTATACGACAAAGTAAGCCGAGATGTCAGTTGTCACTATGTCATGAAATTATTTTAAGAATCACGGGAGAATATTGCAAATAATTTCGTGCTAATCCTAACCATAATTTCACGTTACCTTATGCGGACACACCTTAAAAGTACTACCTACATCGTTATTTAAAAAGGAAGTTAAGAGAATTTTGATTTTGTACAATGTTGGAGGTTTCTTTAACTATAATATTAATTAGTTTAGTACCAGCTTGGGTTTTTATGGTACATTGATTTTCCTGTCTACGAGGGTGTATCAAATATAAACTCATTTCTTTTTTAATTCTAACTTTATTTAACTAAGCTTACAAATTCGACGTTCGTGTAGCCATTGGAGCACAAACGTTTCCACCGCTTCATTGTCGTCGAAACGCTGGCCTCCAAGCACTTCTTTGAGGGATCCAAAAAGATGGATTTGTCACAAGGTGACAAGTCTGGACTATAGGGTGGATGTTCCAGCGTTTCCCATCCTAATGCATCCACTTCTTGCATCGTGGCGTTTGCCACATGAGGCCTGGCGTTGTCATGCAGAAGAATCATACTTCTTGTGGATTGCTTCTTCCTTTTCCTTCGAAATTCGTGGAAAAAAGCACCTTGCCGATCAAAAAAAACTGGCCGCGATCATGGCTCTCGCTCTCGACCTTTTCACGCCCTCCAGAAAATTTGTTGTGCCATGCAAACACACGGCTTCTTGACAAGGTGTTGCCCCCGAACTGTGTCTACAATCGCCGCAAAATTTCGGCTGGGTTCACCCCCTTCTTGACCAAAAACTTTATGATAATCCGCTGATCCACGGCGACATGCACTTCTTTCTCACTCATGGTTTCTTTTGATACTAAAGTAACCAGAGAGCGTTGGGGTCGGTTCTCCCCTCTCTCTAACGGTACAGGCTACCTGCGCATCAACCCCTTCCATGTCTAGAAGCCCTCCGGAATTTTTAAGAAAATCAATCCCGTTTGTATTTGATGCACCCTCGTATTTTGTTTATGAGAATTAACATTTATTATTATTAATACACTGGGCCGTAATATCTGAATTATATATACAAATCCATAACGCAACATGGCCAATTTGTAATATAAATTTATATGCCAAAATTAACCCGTTAGAAGTAGTAAGGACCTATATTACTTAGATATTTCCTGTCGAAACGGATACACAAAGTAAACATTGAAGCGTTGTTGGCTAATACTCGGAAATACACAGTGTTTGATGAATTTCGGGTACGTCGACCGTTTTCACTCATTTTGAGAAGCAGTACCATACACACACCCACATTCATCCAATTCCATGCTTGTTCGACACATAAATTTATTTGCGTTCTAGTAAAATGAACAGTTCAAAGTGCTTTGTCAACATCAGTTGCACAGTGGAAGTGATTGGCTTCAACTGCGAGCAAGTACAATTAATTCAAAATTGATAATTAGCTTGAATTAATTTAGCACTATTCTTCTATTCCCTTCACCGTAAATTCGTAATTGAATAGGTGGACATAGATTTACCGTAAATAATGTATCACAATTTATTATTTGATTATGTGTAAGTGCATACGCTCAACAAAACTTTCGCAAAGAACAAGCTTCAATCACGACGTAATGAAAAATCGATACTCGGAGAGATGAAGTTTTAAATTTTTGACTTACTAATTATGCATCGACCGCAAAATTATCTATTCTTAAGGCGCGTTCACATAGGGTAGCGTGAAATTATCGTTAGGATTAGCGCGAAATTATTTACAATATTCTGCCGTAATTCTTAAAATAATTTCATGACATAATGGTAACTGACATCACGGTTTACTTTGTCGTATCATAACCTTAATTTATCTGTTAATAATTTCTTTCGTAATGAGTGGAATGACACACAAATGTTATATACTGTGTTTATTAGCAGTTTCTGAAATAATCATAACGTCTACTATCTACTCACCAACACGAGGCATACATACATGCTCATATGTACAAATTGTCGTACAAATGCTAATGCTTTCTTAAATAACTGGCAGTCTCCTAAATGTAGGTGCGATAGAAGGCATGCACGTACATGTAAAACAACCTTTATACGTATTACAATTATAAGAAAACTTGTAGTATTTTACTTAGTGCATGCCATGCAAATTATAAATTTGTATGGGTAGATACAGGAACCTATGAATCTTCAAGTGATGGAGGAATGAATAGCAAAAAATCAAAGACAATTAAACCAAGCTACATAAATGACAATGATGTAAAGAAAGCATTTTCAATACGATTTTTGTTTTATAGCAAATTGTATTTATCTTCAACGTAAAAGCATAAATGAAAGTTGCAATAGAAACCACTAATGTTTATCAAAAAAGAATAATACTATGTACGCAATTAGAAAGTCAAATCAAAAACATGTCAAAGAATTATAACATTTTATTCTTTCTTAAATGATGTATTTACCAAATGTTTCTATAGGCTCACACCTATTGCATTGCTTATAAATTCGATTATTACTCTTACATCTTCATACACTTTGATACGGTTCCTTTGTAAAATGCATAATACAATGTATGTACCTACACCTACACCTAAGGCTGTTATCATTAGAGTTGTTCACTAGCGCCAACGGGCAGCGGCGGAGGTTCGATACAACTCTCAGTATAACTGCGAGTCTCAACCAGATCTGTTGTGTACACATGTACGCTGCCGTAAATACTATTTCGTAGTTCCACGTTTGTTTTAAAAATGTTGCCTACGTCGCGAAAACGACCAATGTTGGACCAAGTTACACAATTTATAGCAGAAATGCCTGACCTAAATTATGATGGCGTTAAAATTCAATGTGTAGTTTGTAATATCCCTTTAATGTGCTTTAATGTTGAAAAAAGGATTAAATCGGAGTTGAAAGATAAAAAACTATGCTTATGTGTGGACTAGACAAGAGATCGTAAAAAAACATTCTGCGGTTAATGTAATGGTACGTACAATGGAACCACATCAATCGTCACCTTCAATTCTATTAGCTTCCAGACGATTACAACAATGTACTGCCGAAGTACTTTCAAAATTAGTGTTAAATACATTGGAAAAGTTTGAACATTCAACAAACCAACTGTTGATGTTTATGAGTGATGGTGCCGCAAACATGCTTTCTGTAGGCCGGCCCCTTAAAAAACATTATGCTAACTTGTTACATATTACGTGTAAAATTCATGCTTTCAGTCACGTGGCAGATAGTATTAGAAAATGTTATCCTGAGGTAGACGCTTTAATAGCGCATACAAAAGCAGTGTTTGTCAAATCCCCAAAACGTATTCGCAAATTTCACAGACTGTGCCCCCGTATGCTTGAGCCACCAGAACCTATTCTTACACGTTGGAGAACATGGCTGCAGGCCGCGTTTTATTATCATAAATATTTTGAGAATATTAAGAACGTAGTTTTACAATTCGGAAAGGAAGCTGCGGCTATTAAGGAAAATCAGTTGAAATTTCAAGATAGTCAAGTTAAAACGGATTTAAAAACTATTCAGAACAATTACTTCGGACTAGTGGAGGCAATAGAAAAATTACAAAATCCTTCGGTGTCGTTAGTGGAATCTCTGCAAATAGTGCAACATGTTCACGCACAGCTATGCGCGGTAGAAGACGCAAAAAATGTTTGTGTTCTAAAAAGGTTTGAAAGTGTTTTAGAGAAAGATTCTGATTTTGGCACATTAAGACAAATTTGTGAAGGTGCGTCAACAGAATCGTTAAGTTGTTCCAAAAGTTATTTTAATTACGCAAATATAACGTCACTAGATGTAGAACGTTCGTTTTCTGCATATAAACACACTTTTTCCTCACGCCACACTCGGTTTGCCGAAACAACTGTGAAAACATATCTAATTTAAGACATTATTCACTTTGTGATTTCACGGAAGACTCTTAAGACGGTAAGTGTTTGAGCACGTATTATATTTTATTTCTGACCATTTATGTTGTGTAAACTTTTATGCGCCCGTCACTGGCTGTTGGCACAAATTGAGCAACTCTAGTGATCGTGTACAAATATTGTTTAAAACTAGTGCAGGTATTGCAAGAATCAAAATAGAAATGGTTGTTTGTTTAATAGTACTTTAATAGAATTACATTACTGGAGTGGACTGTATACTAGACTGTTCCCGCTTGCGCGGGTAGCACTCGACTCTTAGAAAATAATTTATTAATTTTAACAAAAGCGATTTATATAGTACATATAGATCTACCTAAAATGCATGAACAAATATGCTTGGAATTATTTTATATCTAATAACGAAATATATATTGTATTTGTTTCGAAAAAAGAAAGTAATTCTATAAACTATATATTTGAAACAAATAAAAAATTACAAATGTCTTAAAGCAGCAATCTCTGTAACCTTCTCTTTTGGAATGTTAACTTTCTACTAGTAAATTTTAATGGATAGAAAATTCTAACTACGAAGAATTTTAACAAGTTATACATGCTGGATTAGAAAGTCACCAAAGCTCTGACATAGATTAATGCCATATAAGGCTTTAATTGTGTCCTATAGCACCTCTAAATCTTTTACCAGAGCAAGCATTGTTTTGAAAACATACCCCATTCAGGTTGTTTCCAATTTATATGGATGCTTCTTACGAAAAGCACCACAGCAAATATTTACGACTAATATCGTATACTTCTATCTTATGAAACACTACGATTCTATCTTTACCGTTGCAAAACAAATTAACTTCAACTACACATCTGTAATTCGTTTTCTGAATGCAAAGAACACTCAAGCAATCAACATTCATCGACAAATTTGCGAGGTTTGCGATGAGTGATTCAGTGGTAAGGAGATGGATTCGACAGTTCAATGAAGAACGTGGTCGAGTACACGATAACGAACGAAGTAACTGTCCAAGTTTGGTTAATGAAGAATTGGTTCGTGCAGTTGAAGAACTCGTAAAAGAAAAGCGTAAGATTGCAATATCTGATCTTTCTACGAAATTTCCGCAAATTTCACGAGCACTTCTTCATGAAATTGTTTCTGAAAAATTGAATTTTCGAAAACTGTGTGCTCATTGGGTGCCGAAAACACTTACAGGGCAACACAAAAAAGGCCGTCAGGGCTGTGTACTTGAATTTTTTGACACGTTACAACAAAGATGGTGATGATTTTCTAAGGAAGATAGTGACCAGGGTCGCTTATGAAATCCCTTAATCAAAACGACAATCTATGAAATGGCGGCACACTTCGTCACCAGGAAAGACTAAAGCCAAGCAAATCTTAACACCACGAAATATCATGTGCACAGTCTTTTCGGATAGACACGGCATCCTACTGGTGCATTTTTTAACTCGAGATAAAACAATCAATGCAAATGTTTACTGTGAGACGCATAGGAAACTCCGTCGCGCAATTCAGAATAAGCGCCGAGGAATGCTCACAAATGGTATTGTTTTGATTCATGACAATGCCCGACCTCTCACTGCGAACAAAGCATAACAACTTGCAGGACTTTGGCTGGACCCAGTTTGACCACCCTCCGTACAGCCCTGACCTCGCCCCTAACGACTTCCATCTCTTTTTGCACCTGAAAACGTTCCTTGGTAGTCAAAAATTCGACAACGATGAAGAGCTCAAAGAACATGTAACCACATGGTTGGCAACACAGGCGGCAACGTTTTATGAGGAAGACATACAAAAACTTGTGCCACGCTATGACAAGTGCCTACAAAATGGTGGGAGCTATGTAGAAAGATAGCTTAAGGTTTGTAGTTTTTTTGCAATAAATAGTTTTTCTGTATCTGTACTCGTTTTGCTTTTAATACCAAACAGAACTTAGTTTCTGGACGTACCTCGTATGTTGTTATAATTTTATTTGTTTTATTTTATGAACTCAACATTTTATGTGCCTTATTTGTGAATCCAACATTTCATTTGTTTTATTTACTTATACATAAATTCAATATTTAATTTGTTTTGTTTTGTATAAATTTATATATATATATCATATATGAAATATATGAATTTATGCAAAATATATTCATTAAAACTTTAACTTGTACGCATTTAATGTAAAAATATATTTAATTTCTTATAATATGTGTATACTCAAATATTATCAAAATCGTCAACGCACAAATTAAAAACTGCCTAATAGTAATTTAAATATCATTTCATTACGAGGGAGCTACCGCTATCGTATGTATTGGGTAGGAGCGCTAGATATGTAGTTGCCGCCGAAGAAAAAAACATAATAACCACTCTTGCCAGCCGTTGCTCCTACCCTTACACATAACATAGCGTTTATTCATCACTAGAGCAACGCAACTGCGCTGAAAGCCGGTGGTGGACGCATAAAAGTTTACACAAAATAAATTAAATGTGATACTTGCTGAAACACTTACCGTTTTAAGAGTCCTCCGTGAAATCACAAAATGGATAATGTCTATTTATTATTTGTAATATTAGATATGTTTCCAAAGTTGTTTCAGCAAAGTGAGTGCGGCGTGAAGAAAAAGTGTTTTCGTATGCCGAAAACGAACGTTTTACATCTAGTGACGTTATATTTACGTAAGTAAAATAATCTTTCAAATAACTTAACGGTTCTGTTGACGCACCTTCACAAATTTGTCTTAATGTGCCAAAATCAGAGTCTTTATCTAAAACACTTTCAAACCTTTCTAAAACACAAACATTTCTTGCGTCTTCTATCGCGCATAGCTGTGCGTGAACATGTTGCACTATTTGCAAAGATTCCACTAACGACACCGAAGAATTTTGTAGTTTTTTTATCGCATCCGCTAGTC
The DNA here is from genome assembly GCA_029619315.2 of Dynastes maya. NCBI lineage: Eukaryota > Metazoa > Arthropoda > Insecta > Coleoptera > Scarabaeidae > Dynastes > Dynastes maya. The sequence goes on from JAROYE020000002.1 coordinate 25,175,464, forward strand.
CCACGTAATTGTTCTGAATAATTTCCAAATCTGTTTTAACTTGACTATCCTGAAATTTCAAGCGGCTTACCTTGACAGTCGCAGCTTCCTTTGGGTCGAATTCTAAAATCAAGTTCTTTATATTCTCAAAATATTTAAGATAATAAAATGCAGCCTCTAACCATGTTCCCGAACGAGTAAGAATAGGTTGTGGTGGTTCAGGAATACCGGGGCATAGTCTGAAATTCCCGAATACGTTTTGGGGATTTTACAAACACAGCTTTTGTATGTGCTATTAGAGCGTCTACCTCGGGATAACATTTTCTGATACTATCTGCTACGAGACTGAGAGTATGAATTTTACATGTAATATGCAACAAGTTAACACAATGTTTTTTAAGAGATCGACCTACAGCAAGTATGTTTGCGGCACCATCACTCATAAACATCAACAGTTCATTTGTTGAAGGTTCAAACCTTTCCAATGTATTTAACACCAACATTGAAATTACTTCGGCAGTGCATTGTTGTATTCGTCTGGAAGCTAGTAAAATTGAGGGTGGCGGTCGGTGTAGTTCCATTGTGCGTACCATTACATTAACCACAGAATGTTTTTTTACGATCTGTTGTTTCGTTCACACATAACCACAATTTTTATCTTGCAACTCCGATTTAATTCTTTTCTAGACATGCTCACGAGCAAACGGCACAACTCTCTGTAATCTTCTCTCACTTGGTAACTTAAAGTCCAAATATTCATTCCAAAACGGGACGTATGCTTTCTTCCTTAGTAGATGAAATGGTAAATTATATGCAATAAACACATAAATTAAATTTAAATTTGTCATAATCTCGTGTGGAATTTTTTTTTGAAACATGCCCTGCACTCTTTACGTGCCGTAGACAATCACTTTTCGACCAACACATTAAATCTATTTTACACACTACACATTGAATTTTAGCGCCATCACACTTTAAATCGGTAATTTCTGGAATAAATTCTCTTATTGTGTCCAACTTTGGTCGTTTTCGCGACGTAGGAAACATTTTCAAAACAAACGTAGAACTACGATATAGTATACGACAGCGTAGATGCATACACAACAGATCGGCTTTCGAGTCGCAGTTATACTGACGCTTATACCGAATTGTCCCGGCCGTGTTTATTTTGTGTAAACTTTTATGCGTCAGCCACTGGCTTTCAGCGCAGTTTGCGTTGCTCTATTCATCACACAGTCTTTGATTTCCAGCTTTCTCACTTGTGTATGAGGACAAAAGCAGGAGCAATAGATACTAGAGGTGGCGTATCAAATAAATACATGAAATAACGCGAGCGTCTGGGTAACTGTGAGTTGTACAGCATATTTTTGCGGTAGTGATCGGCTAGGAAGATATACCGAAGCAGGCGACTAGCGGCATTGTTCTTCAAACCAGGAGAACATAACATATGTTATAAAAATGTTCCCTCCTACATGTGGCAAATAAACGCCGATCGTGTGAACCAAACAAAAAAATATTTCTTATAGGGCATATAGCTACATATTCCACAAATGATAAGAACAAGCTACAATGCCAAATTTATCTGAAAATGTCATGGAAATACCCTTTTTCTCTTTGATCTCGGTGGGATATCAAATGGATGCTCCTCCGCCTTTTCCGTAGGGACGTGCGTTTTATATTTGGAAGAGAGCGTGACATGTCACTCTCCAACGAAAACTTTATATAAACTTATTCAGTTTAAACTAGGGACACAGAAACTTATTTCAGTAGAACTCCGTAGACTACTTGAATTTGCATTGAAATATTTCTCAGTTTGTTAGAGATGAATATCATATAGACAATTAGAAAGAAAAAGGAAATCGAACAAAAGAAAATTTTATAAAATAGGACGAATTTCGATGATATTATATATCTCAAAGTAATACGGCAACGGTAAAATTCTCTTTTTATGCTTTCCTCTTATTATTTTATGTTCACGTTAAATCAAGTCAGAATTTTAATTTGTGCATTGTTGGTTAATTCTGTTTCAATTTCTAAAAACGGGTTTGCAAAGTTATCAAATGCTTTTTGTTCACATGCGAGACCGATTACCAATACAACAACTTTTTGACGGGTTTATTCGGATACAAAATACTCGGAAAACCGATTATTTGCAATTGAACAATTCCTCTAACATCGTAGCATTGTTTTTGATATCCGCCATCCAGTGATTACTTTTCAATACGCTGTTCCACAAATAAAAAAGCGTTTCTCGTTTGGATATGAATGTATAATTGTTGTTTTCAATTGCAACATCTTCATTCATAGCTTTTTGATTTCACTATTTTCTGTTTTCGTTCGTTTGGAAATTATCTATACAAATTTATGCTGTTGTGCTTTCAAAGCTAGGTAATTTTTTTAGTTACATTACAATTACATTTAAAAGGAAATGAGCATAATATATTGAAATGTATTTCTCAGAGGAATTTTGGGAACAAAGGAATTCTTCGTTGAAATTTTACTTTAATTTCACTATCGAACACTTCGAAATCGAGACCGTAGTCAAATACTAGTTAACTTAATGAAAGTCTAACCAGAATTGATGAATTTTCTGGCGTCCCTATCTTCCTTTATTTAATCGTGATTCGATTGTTTTATGCCACAGCAAATTTTGATGAATTAAATCCAAATATAAATTTTCTAATGCATTTCCATGAAAAGAAATTATTTTTAGAAATAGCATAAATTAATGCAGGAAGTAACGCTACCAGCTGACAGAAATTAGGCGAATCTATGACCTAAATTCTGATTGACAAGGTTTAAACGTGAAATTTTACCAACGATTTACTTAATAACGTTCGGGCAAAGATTTAATTTATGAAATAATGTTTAAAATACCTCTGAAAACTGTTGTCTGTTTTAGATGAATTTTACATTAATTTTGACAATTTACAAGATTAGGAGAATAAAAAGAAGAGTGGATTTGTCAGTGTTCCCCTACGATCGTCGTTATCTAGACTTTGTAACACCCCCGCTCCCAGGCCAGTTGACGTGGGGGGAAATGGTGACTTGGAAAATTACATTTTTACCCGCAAGAGGGACTTTTCATTATCAACGGGTGGCTAACCTGAATACCCTATACGTCCTGAGATTGACGTTGATGTTGTCGTTGTAAATATTGAACATTACAATATACATGAATTTGGATAAATTAATAAATGAATATACACACAAACAACATAAATATGTAGTCGCGTTTCCATTAGTTAGCCGATTCTATAGATTCCGTGAGATCTAAGGAATTGATTTTGTAATACTATGTTTACCTTTAATTAAATTAAACTCGTATTTATTCTTGAATATGTATACTGACAACTGGTAGATAAAAAAAAACCAACCAGAGTCAAAATATGAAACTGTCTGAACAAATTCTGACGATGCGATGATGAAGTGGAAAACATCGAATCAAAAATTTATTCTATCGGTATACTTTGTGATTTGTCAAAGGCTTTTGATTGTATTGATCACAATATACGTTTAGATAAAATTAATATATTGGGTTTTCAAGGAAAGGAAACGGACTGGGTTCCATCGTACACATCCAACAGATTTCAGTTTGTTGAAGTTGGTACAGTTAGTATTAATAGGAAACATACAGTTAGATCTTCACTATTGCCAAGTAATATTGGGATCCCTCAAGGATCTGTCCTTGGCCCATTATTATTTTCATTATTTTTGAATGACATAATTGATTTGATTAGTGATTTTGCTAGTAATATGTTATGCCTTTAAATGGTTTTCTGCTAACAAGACTAAATACTTACATCCTCCTTCATACGGTACGAAAGAGATAAATAGTTTCATGAATTTGCATCTCCACAACAATGATATACAATACATAGATTCAGAAATCTTTTTGGGTTTGACATTTACCTCCACCTTAAACTGGAATGATCACCATTGATAAGCAAATTAAATAAGTCTTCGTTGAATCTCACACCCTAAAAACAGTATATTACGCAGACTTTCAATATCATCTAAGGAATGAAATCCTCCTTTGGGGGTCCTCTTCCTCCGCAACTGACTATGAGGTATCGCAGGAATTAACCAACTTACTTCATGTAGAAATTACTTCCTATCCTCAAAAATTTTAACTGTGCCTAATTTGTATATACTAGAATCCAGTTTCTATATTCATACACACAAAAATATTTTCATAAAAAAGAAGAATTATCCAAATACCATATTAGAAATCCACAAATACACTCCATGAAACACAGTTTAAAGTTAACTGCTGAAAGTCTAGATATTTTGATAATTGTAAATTCTCTGAAAACGTGCTTACACTCGCAACCTTTTTACTAAATGTCAGAATTCTTGTAACATGCGAGACCTTCACTCCATATATTACGTTTCGAAGAGTAGTAGTTTCTTGTAGCCCGCCAGACAACATGACTAGTGCATGAAAATGTCACAGCTAACGAAAATTGGGTACCGCGCGGTCATTAAATTTTTAACAAAAGAAGGGCATACGCCTAATCACGTTTAGACGACGTTTACACGGCGTTTATGGTAATTTATCTCCTTCATATTCTACTGAAAAAAAGTGCGCAAAATGTTTCCGTTTGGGGTAAGAATCCCTTGACGATGATGAGCGCCCCAGTTGGCCAATTTAAATAATAACGCCTCAAAACATTTCAATTATTGAAGAAATGGTATTAGCAGATCGCCGTTTGAAAGTGAAGGAATTAGCAGTGATGTCTAACATTTCTAAAACAAGTATTCGCCCTGCTCTCTAACGTGAACGCCGGGTCAAATGTGCGTGCTCATTTTCAAACAAGTATGGAGACGACCCGAAACCGATTATGGAGTCCATTGTCGCAGGAGATGAAACAATGGTTCTGTATTATCTTCAATCCAAAAAGGAATCGATAGAATGGCGGCGACCCGAATCTCGTCCCAGGAAGCTGTAATACAACATTTTGAGGGAAAAACTTTAGATTATTCTTACAAGGGTGTAAAATTATTAGTTGATCGTTGTAATAAATGTATTGAAGTTAATGGAATATTATTTAGTTATATCGAAAAATATAACTAAAAATTGTTATATTTTGTCGTTTATTTTTTTTATAACAGACCGAAAATTTATAGCGCTTACTATGTATATCGTTAACATCCAAAATGAAAGTATTTTCTACCTATACTCTTGGTTTCCGGGTTCGAACCGCGTCATTGTCGTAGCTTTTGTTTGTATTTTTTACCTTTCCTTTACAAATACTACTTTATTGTACACTAAACTCTGCGCATTTAAGCTTGTACACTGAGGTCCTGAAGTATTCCTGCTCTCACATTAACTTTTGAGCTTTGCCAAAGACAAAGTTTTCAATGAATTCGGTAAGGGATTGTATAACGAGTAACTGTTATAACTGAAAGAACGTTCAAATAAGGAGGTGTAGTGTGATGGTGGTGTTATGAGGTTTTTGTTGCGTATATTGATGTTATGAATGTCTGTCCGGAACCGAATTTTAGTTAAAAGGTAGGGGTGCATTTGTGTTATGGTGATCTTATGATATAAAGCAAGGGAATGATAGATTCTGCGCTTACCCATATTCAACCAACGGAGATCAGCGAGTTTGTGCGAGACTCTGTCATACATACGAATGCCATACATGTACCGGATGCGGGCATTTTGCACCTTTTGAATGCGTGTTTTATCAAACATATTAAGGTAAGGACCGTACACAGGCAAGCCATAATTAAATAAAGACAAAGGAAGAGTCTCGCACAACATAGCCTTGATCTTCCGATTAAAAGTGGAGCGATGTGGATATAAAGTTTTTAGCTTTAAATAGGCACTACTTATAGTTTTTGAAATACGATTTTTAAATCTAAGAGAATTGTCGAGCGTAAGACCTAAGTTTTTGACGTGAGTAACAAGCGGTATAGTGAGATTGTCTAGTGTTAAGACAATCTGTCCGCTAACAGAATAAACATCCTTGGATCGTCCGAACAGAATTGCTACAGATTTATATGGATTTACTTTAAGTGAGAAGTACATGATGTTTGGAAAATCTGCTGATCTCCATCAGATCACGATTAATCTGATTCATTGCTGAGTTTACATCGGTTATTGGGAAGTCAACCGTAACCTTCAACAATGTAGTAGTACAGCTATAGTTTGGTCTGAAACCTGATTGACAAGATGGTAAAATGTTGTGCGTACACAGATGTTTATTGATTTGCCCATGAAGAATTTTCTCTAGAACTTTGCTAATTGTAGGTAACAGACTAAGTGGTCGTAAATCGGTGAAAGATACTATTTTAGCGTTTTTAGGAAGTGGGAGGACGACAGAAGTTTTCCAATCATCTGGGTAGACATTATCTAATATACAGGAGGTTCAAAATATGTACGATAAATGGTAGCATGAAGGAGATCAATAGCTTTAGCATTGCATTATTAATACCATCATGGCCATAAGCTGTGCTTTTAATTTCGTAAGTGTGATTGCTGACGGTGGCTTCGTCGACTGTATGGAAGTGAAATGTATGAATTGAAAGTAGAGGCTAGGTACATCCCAGTAATCCTAGAGAATTCACCCAAGACGTCTGGAACACAATCAATAAAGGTGTTATTGATTTTAGTGGCATCGCTCAGGTCTGTGGGAATGGACATTACTTTCTTATTGGATTTTTGAAGTTTTTTGATTTCAGCCCATAGGCGACTACTGTTTGAAGAAGCGGATAAGTGTTGAAAATAAACATATATTACGTAGTACCTCCCCGATTTGGAAAGCTAATAAAATTCAAACCAAACAAGATACAAAAAAGATAAATGTATTCCTGAGAAGTACATATAATGCCGTTTTAGATTAACGTGTTTTAAAAATTTCATCACTCAAGTGGCGACTTCCATTCTCAATACACAGATTGAGCATCCCCCGATAGTTTTCCAGGACCCTGCGGGTCATTTCGGGCGGAATAGCAGCAACTTCTTGGGTTATCGCATCCCTAAGAGCTTCCAAGGTTTGAGGACGATCTTGATATACGCGGGATTTGAGGTAGCCCCAGAGAAAAAATTCACAGGGGCTCAAATCTGATGAACGAAAAGGTCACCCGATGTCACCACTCGAACCGCCATTTCGAATGAACTCCTCTACGACGAAAGCGCGATGCACTCCAGACCAAGCCATGACTTAAACTTGAAATGGCATGAGCACAGCAATAGTTTGACGTGCTCGCCGCTGCTGTACCCCCCACCCGTCCGCGGCTACGCCCTTTCCAAATAGGGAAAATCATTCTGCCGCACCTTGTATATGCCACACTCATTTCCTTGTAAATTTAATGGCAACATAAAATATCCATTAATGTCAAATATAACCAACCCAATCCTACCCCAATAAAAAACTTACATAGTAATTTACTATTCTTTAACTTCACCTTTTCTTCCATGGAAAGAAATGTGAAATATAACTAATGTTTCTATTTAAAACATTTATTAAGAGAAAAGCAATTCAGCCTGGAATATCTCCGCTGTTTGCGTAGAATATTTTTTAATCCTCTTCAACTATCTTGGGGCGAAATGTTAACGAGTCTCATTTAAAAGAAGTATCTGTAATCAATACATTTGAAATTCTACGTTTTACTTCTCTGAATTTCAATTAAGCTCCATATTTTCTTTGTTTCTGTTTTTTTCTTTTTTTCTGTAATACTTCTGACATATAATCAAATGTTATAAGTAACCTGGACAAATATGAGGTAACAACCAGAGGCGTGGCGAGCGCATAAAAGTTTACACTTAAAATAGAATGTAAGAAATAAATTATAAAACGTGCTGAAACACTTACCGTTTTAAAAGTCTTCCGTGAAATCACAAACTGGGTAATATCTGTTAAATATTTGAATCATTAGATATACTTCCACAGCTGTTTCAATCAAGTGAGTACGACGTGCGGAATAAATGTTTTTTAATGCCGAAAACGGCCGTTCGACATCTAGTGATGTTATATTTGCATATTTAAAATAATCTTTGAAACAACTTACTGCATCTTCCAACGCACCTTCACAAATTTGTCTTAATATAAGAAAATCGGAGTCTTTCTCTAAAACACTTTCAAATTTTCGTATTACACACTAATTTGTTTCGCCTTCTACAGCGCATAACTGTGCATCACTGAACATCATTCCAATTTGAACAAAATCCACTAGCGACATCGAAACATTTTGTAATTTTTCTATTCCCTCCGCTAGTCCGAAGTAATTGTTGTGAATAGTTTGTAAATCTCTTTTAACCTGACTATCTTGAAATATTTCCTGGCTTTTCTTGATTACTGCATCTTCTGTCGGATTGCATTTTAAAACTACCTTCTTTACTTGATCAAAATATTTGTTGTAGTAAAACGCAGCCTGCAACCATGTTCCCCAACGTGGAACAATCGGCTGTGGTGGTTCAGGTAAATCAGGACACAGTTTGTGAAATAGTCGGGTACGTTTCGGGGACTTTAGAAACACTACCTTTGTACTAGCAATCAATGCATTTACTAGTGGAAAACATGTAGGAATCGTTTGTGCTGCAAGACTAAGAGTATGGATTTTACACGTTACATGTAAGAAGTTACCACTGTGTTCTTTAAGATGTCGGCCAAAAGAACGCATGTTTGCGGCACCATCACTCATAAACATTAAAAGTTGCTTAGTTGAAACTTCAAATTTGTTCAATGAGTTCAACACCACCTTTAAAATCTCGTTGGCAGTACAATTTATAACTCCTTTGGAAGCAAGTAAGAAGGAGGATGACGGTCGATGTGGTTCCACTGTACGTACCATTACATTAACCATAGAATGTTTTTGACGATCTGTTGTTTCGTCCACACACAACCACAGTTTTTTATCTTTCAATTCCGTTTTCATTCTTTTTTCTATATGTTCACGAGCAAATGGAACTACATTTCGTATCGATGTCCGACTAGGTAATTTACAGTCCGCACATTTATTAAAGAAGGAGACAAATGCTTCTTTGTCTAGTAAACGAAACGATAGATTATATAAAATAAGAGTAACACATAAATCAAATGTAAATTTTTCTTGGTCTCGTATGCCACTTTTTGCAGAAAAATGCTGTTTGCTTTCGATGTGACGTTGACAATGGCTTCTGGACCAACACATTAAAAGGATTTTACAAACTAGACATTAAATTTTAGCGCCATCAAAAATTAAGTCCGGCATGTCCACTATAAAGTTTTTAACTGTGTCTGCCATTGATCGTTTAAAGCAAACATAAGCGTACAGTTACGAAATAAGTTACGACAGCCTACATATATACAGAACTATTCGCATACAGCATCGATTTAGTACTGACGCAGTGAACGCGTGAAATAAATAATCGCCGACTCCGCACCACATATCTACTACACTGACTGTTACCGCTGTTTGCCCAAACTAGTTATAAGTAAGTGAACTAACGAAACAAACTGAATTCTTAAAAATGTGCTTGTACAGATAAACGTTCAATCAACGCCTATTTTCACTTTAAAATCACTTGTTTTAGAAATTACAACGTTAAAATGTTAAAATTTGTATCATGTTACATTGTTTTTGGTTTTTTAAAAAATATCATTCTGGCCATCTTTATTTGCTTACGGAAAGGCGAATACGAGAACACCGATTCCGGCGAGGCAGCACACACTCAATTTTTTTAATTTATCTGTATAAATGTGAAAAAATATTCTAACATCGTCAATATTTTCAAGGTTAAAAATCTTTAATGCAATGAAATCGATAGTTTTGATAATTGAATATTATAAAATGGAATATTAAATCTTAGATAGTTTTTTAAAATTTTGGTTTTGTTATTAATCTGAATTTTTATGTTTGTAAAATCCTTAATGCAATGAAATTAATAGTTGGTTAATTGAGTATTATAAAATGGAATAATAATTTAACCAATTTTCTAAGGGGTGCTTAACACCTGTAAAGTGAATTTCGGCTGATGAAAATTTTCCTTGCATGTCTGAAGATACTTTACATCTCTACCAAGTTTCATAAAAATCTGAATTTGACGCCTGAAGATGTTTCCTTATTGTTGTTGTTGTATTATTGGGCGAAGCATTGGGTTACGGAATACAGCTCGCACTTCTAGGCATCGATCACTATGAGGTGTTCCAACCTTTGGTAGGGATTTTTAACGTGCCAAACATCGTATTGACACGGGGCCTACGGTTTTATTCCCTTATCCGAGAAGAAGGCATGCTCCGATTTTTATCCATAATTAAAAACCAACCGTCTCGGCCGGGATATGAACCCGCGCCGTTCGAATCGAAAGGCAAGAATGCTAACCGTTTGACTACCGAGACGGTAGATTTCCTTGTAAGTCTGTACAAACTCTACAGATTACATCGCATTGATATATTGCTCTAAATTACAGAAAACTGTCAAATGTCCTCTGAGCGTATTCCAACTTTCCTCCGTTAAATTTCAGTTAAATCTAAATTAAAATGTGTCGGCAATTGGAAAGTTTAAACGTAGAGTTTTTCCCAGTCATCAAATATACTTACCGCATTTAAACTGCAGCATAAACTTTCGGCATAAAATCACCTGAAACGAGCTGCTCTCGTTAACTTTCCCAACACGGCGGTATTTATTTATTTATTAGGACGACCCTATAATGATGGTAACGAGAGATGATAGTACAACCTCGGTGAAATAATTATACCCCGTCCGAAGTTTAAAACTTAAGCAATGTCGTTATAGCAACTGTTTTTATTTGCGAACAATCGATAGCTACATCGCTTGTCTGATGATTTAAAATATTCATGTTACCGTGTATCTCTTTCTGGAGATAAAATCAATACAAATTTCCCTATATATATCCCTGCATACAGTGCGCCAATTAAAAATAAAATGGAGCAGTTGTATAACAAGAAAGTCAAATCTAAAATGTAGGATCGATACATGGTCCATATATAGACATACAAATGTGATTTCCGTTTCTCCCCGTCTATTTCATTTTCGAACCCACAACAAAATATTTCCAAGGGTTCATTATTTTCCCGATCCCCTTTTATATCGTAATTGGAAATTTCAAACGTTGATGAGAGCTTCTCGGAATTGTGTTAATTTTACGCATAGCAAATAAATGAATACTGTCCTAGATGTATGATACGCAGTCAATTTACCTGTTTAAAACTTTTTTGAGGAGGAAATATGCCAATCAGTTTCATTTGACGTTACTAGCATAGTTTAAGTAACTAGTATAATGTTGATACGTTAGCACAATTGCAAACACTAAAAGAAATCCATAATCAGGATAATTGTTCCAACTTAGGTCCTTTTATGCTTAATCTCGGTACCAAAAATTACATCTATCTGTGCATTTCCGGACACTCTGCACAAAGAACAAAAGTTCTTGAATCAAACAAATATATATCTTTGAATTATTTATTTAAATCAACAAAGTTTATTTGAGTGAAGGCACATTTTTTAAGAACAACAAATTGAATTTGTTTGAATGTACAGACGTTTTCATTTGACATAATTTTGTTGAGTCAAACATAATTACGTTAGAATCGTGCGCTTCGCGAGTCGTCGGCAATTTCCATTGCGTGAACGCAGGGTAATCGCAATCGTAGTCCTAGGTTATGTGAGATGGCAGTTCGTAAGCGGTGAGATGTAAATGAAGAAAATAATAGGTAAATAGTATAATAGATTTTACATTTTTACCACTAACCTCAAAATTTCTATATAAAAAAAAAATTAAAAAATAGTTGCCACAGATTGGTGAATATCAGAATTCCTATTTATATTAAGGATTAGCGAAAAGTATAAAAATCTCACCGATATCGTTTTCAATGCCAGTAACACTAATATTTGCAGTTTAAATAAATTGCGATTCAATTCACCACACATTTAAGAATACTTTGACCTTTCCATTTTCATATTTTGTAACTAATTGTTAGTATATTTTCTCCTAAATCTTGTGTTGTTGTGAATTTTCGTTCTGAATTTAATTTTGTGATAGAGGTACGGCGACGATTTTAGCAGCATAAGTTTATGATACAAGATCGAACATCTAGGTTCGCCCCTACGGTCCATTTTAACCATTTTGCAGCAACTAACGTGTGAGAGATATGCTCGAATTTACGAATGCCATATATGAATCGCAAACAAGAATTACAGGGTGATAAACCGGCAAACAGTATGTAAATTGCGACAACACGAAAACCTGACAAAGATTATTCTTAAGAGTTTCATCGAAAATTTGTCTGTAAGGGTGTAGTTTTTTAGGTTCGTGTAAGCATTGCGGATTTAATTAGAAATTTGTTCGTGGTACCTAAATGAATTAGTCAAAATAAGGCCTAGACTTTTAGCACTTTCTACAAAAGGAACTGGGACATTATTAATTTGAACGTTAAAGATCCTTGACAAGTTACCACAAGTTTTCTTGGAGCCAAATCAATTACTTGAGATTTACTGGAGTTATTGATTGAGGCAATGCTTAATAGAAATATTATATAAAAAGTCCAAATCATTGTTGATAAGATTAACCGCATTTTGACATTGATGTGGTTGGAATAAGTGATGTATTTGTGTGTCATCAGCATAGGCATGAAAATTACAGTGTTGCAGTCTAGTGTAAAAGTTTGATGTCTAGGTGGTATATAAAATCGGACCAGTTACAGAACCTTGTGGTATACCTTGCAAGATGTTAACTGGTATAGAGAGGGATTAGTTTTAGGGAATTTTGAGTGAAACCAATGTATTTTAGTATAGCTAATAATCTAGAGTGATTAACAGTATCAAAAGCCCTGCTATAGTCTAAAAGAATAAGACAAGATAGCATTCCTCTATCGGCGGCCTCAATAAGATCGTCAGTAAATTTTAAAAGTACCATTTATGCAAAACTAAAAAGATAGCCTTCGTATATGTTTTTAGTACACCTTATTTATGTTCAATAGACAAATTGGAAAAATATAAATATAATTTTATTTCAGCAGTTTTTTTTTATGAAATAGTATCTATAATTGGAAAGTGTAACTGTAAAAGCCAGAATCCCTATCTTATCCCGTCTTTTCTGAAGAAGGTGACAGCGATAAAACCTTAAAACTTCCGTTCGACAGCTCAACTAGAGAAGCCCGGGTTTTCCGGCATATAGATTACGGGTCACGTATAAATCTAATAATTTCTTTAGGAATCCCCTGGGAGGAAATGCTAGAAGCAAGTTAAGGTGGATCGAGTAGAATTTATGCAATCTGTTTTATCAATTGTAACAAGAAACGTGTTACTTAAACCTTATAATGAACTTATTACACTTCCTATATGCGCAATTGAAGAATGGAATTAAGTAAATATTATCCGACATATACAGGTGAGTCAACGGTTTACCAAAATCCACCAAATTGTAAAACCACGTTCTAAATATTCTCATAATATTTATGATAATAAAACGCAGCATTTAACCAAGTTCCCCAACCTGTAAGAATAGGTTCTGGTGGCTCAGGTATACGGGGGCACAGTCTGTGAAATTCGCGAATACGTTTCGGGGATTTGACAAACACTGCTTTTGTATGCGCTATTAAAGCGTCTACCTCAGGATAACATTTTCTGATACCATCTGCCACAAGATTGAGAGCATAAATTTTACACGTAATGTTTAACAAGTCAACAGAATGCTTTTTAAGAGACCGTCCTACAGAAACCATGTTTGCGGCACCATCACTCATAAACATCAACAGTTGGTTTGTTGAAAGTTCGAGCATCATTACAAAGAATTGTGCCATTTGCTCGTGAACATGTTGAAAAAGGAACTAAATCGGAGTTGAAAGATAAAAAACTGTGGTTATGTGTAGACGAAACAACAGATCATAAAAAACATTCTGTGGTTAATGTAATGGTACGCACAATGGAACCACATCAATCGTCACCTTCAATTCTATTAGCTTCCAGACGACTACAACAATGTACTGCCGAAGTAATTTCAAAGTTAGTGTTAAATACATTGGAAAAGTTTGAACTTTCGACAAACCAACTGTTGATGTTTATGAGTGATGGTGCCGCAAACATGCTTTCTGTAGGCCGGTCTCTTAAAAAACATTGTGCTAATTTGTTACATATTACGTGTAAAATTCATGCTTTCAGTCATGTGGCAGATAGTATTAGAAAATGTTATCCTGAGGTAGACGCTTTAATAGCGCATACAAAAGCAGTGTTTATCAAATCCCCAAAACGTATTCGCAAATTTCACAGACTGTGCCCCCGTATGCTTGAACCACCAGAACTTATTCTTGCTGATTGGGGAACATGGTTAGAGGCCGCGTTTGATTATCATAAATATTTTGAGAATATTCAGAACGTAGTTTTACAATTCGATCCAAGGGAAGCCGCGGCTATCAAGCCAGTCGAAATTTCAAGATAGTCAGGTTAAAACGGATTTAAAAACTATTCAGAACAATTACTTCGGACTAGTGGAGGCAATAGAAAAATTACAAGATCCTTCGGTGTCGTTAGTGGAATCTCTGTAAACAGTGCAACATGTTCACGCACAGCAATGCACGGTAGAAGACGCAAAAAATGTTTGTGTTCTAGAAAGGTTTGAAAGTGTTTGAGAGAAAGATTCTAATTTTGGCACATCAAGACAAATTTGTGAAGGTGCGTCAACAGAACCGTTAAGTTGTTCCAAAGATTATTTTAATTACGCAAATATAACGTCACTAGATGTAGAACGTTCGTTTTCTGCATATAAACACACTTTTTCCTCACGCCGCACTCGGTTTGCCGAAACAACTGTGGAAACATATCTAATGTTGCAGATATTTAACAGACATTATTCACTTTGTGTTTTCACGGAGGACTCTTAAGACGGTAAGTGTTTGAGCACGTATTATATTTTATTTCTGGCCATTTATTTTGTGTAAACTTTTATGCGCCCGCCACTGGCTATTGGCGCAAATTGGGCAACCCTACTGATGAGAGCCAAAAACGCTTGTGTTGGTCTATTACATTTAATACGTGTAAAAGTATCTTTACCTTTACACATGAGTTTATATAATATTTATTTAATATCAGAAATACATTGTTTTAACTACAAATATATGGCATGCTTGGTTTAAATAAAAATTATATTAACTAATATATTATTAGTTTTAATTGGAAAGTATGCTATTTTCATAATGTTCTATACTAAAAACTTCTATATTAAAAGTTTAATATATTTTTTGTTTATGTTTAATATATTATAATCCTGTCCTCTATTTTAATAAAAAAATATATTAGACTGCAACACTTAAAAAGTTCTCCAAGGCATTTTATAATACTTCTCATAGTTTCAGAGATATTAACGCAAATAATAATAATAATAGTAGTACCTTTTATTTCCCCATATCAAAACAATAAATATAAAATATACACGATATCAATGTAATTTACAATAAGCTTAAACATAAATTGTTTATACTAACTATTTTCATTTAAATGTGTATGGTAAACTTTAATATATATTTTTTTCAGGTACATGTACGCAGATATTTTTGGCAAACTTAATATAAGTTGTTTAAAATACTTACATTTAATTATTTATGACAAACGTACATATAAATTGTTTAAAATACTTGTAGTTACTAATTTTATTTGCGATGCCTTAAACACAAGCTGTTTACAAATCCTGGATCTTTTAATTAAAATGTTGTGTATAATATGTAATTGATACGGCAAATTCTGGCGGAGTTCAGGTTGTCCCTAGTGTAGTGACACCTGATCTTCTACAGAACCAGACTACTAACTAAACTGAAAGTATAGAGAGAGCATACCAATAGAATATATGTATGAGTACATATAGATACACACACATGCATGTATTTACAAGAACCATATGTTTAGCATTACATCGTAAAGTGTCCCTGTTGGCTCGAAAGCAATAGGTGAAAGACATTCTTTTTAGAATTGGAAATAGACACAATAGATTATATTTGTGACGGAATTGAATTATATACGTGTTATTTGATATGAAAACCTTTTCTTAAATTGCTCCAGTCCATGTATTAAAGGAGTTAACATACCTTTAATAAACCCTATATTTAGGTTATGTACATCCGTCCTAAATGTAACTTTATTATACAAATGTGTAGCTTGTTAATTATTACAATACTGTGACACAAGTGTACCGAAACAGTCCTCGATTCTTCATGTTTAGCCATCCGATGACTCCAAACTTACACGTAATGTGTTACTTTCTTTGTATGCCAATTATTAATTTCAAAAATGAATTTTGTACTTTTTGAAGTTTGTAACTGTCATTAACTGAAATAATCTACTCCTATATTTTTAACTGTTTCTTTTATAGGTAGATGGTCACCATTGATCGTGATCCTAATGCTTCCACGGTAGCTAATCTATACGGCTTAAGCCCAAAAAGAATTAAATCGCTTTTTTTTTAATTCAAACAAAGAGAATGTTTCCTAGATACCACGCACAACTGTTCAATATCCGTACTTAGCTTTGAACAAGTTTGACAGGTGCAAAGGACAGGTACAGCTAGGTATCGTCCGCTTAAAAGTGATGGAAATGTTTTATATGTATATGTTGTAAGTAAGTTTTATAACTTATTGAACCACTGATAAGTGTGACGGACGCAATTATAAATAATGTGCCCTTTAGATAAATTCAATTTCAACTCAATGAATGCACATTCTTTATTGATTGTGAAATGAACATAAACTTTAAGAAAATTAAAAAGTCAGCAGTTAAATAAAAATGTACAAAATTATAGATATTTGTATAAATAAATGTTGAATGAAAATTTGACCGGCGTGACATGTTACTGTAGCGGGTTTATTTTTCTAGAAAGTGGTATTTTAGAGTAACAAATTAAACTAGTGCTAAAGATGAAAATATGGTTTATTTGACATCTAAAAAGATTCAAGGAGGAGTAGGCTTTTACCGCATAGAGTATTTTTTTGTTTGAATTGCAGTATATAAAAAAAAAACGTTTCTTTGAATGCACGGAATTGATTAACTTTTTCCAGTCAAATTTGGAAATAAACATTTTACACTGGAATTTTCTGTTTGCATAAGTCAAGTTGATTTGTTAACTATAACTAACTAAAAAGTCAACGCATATGCTTTTTAAATATTTTTAAATATTCGACGGTGTTATGTTCTCCTGGTTTGAAGAACAATGCCGTTAGTCCTCTGCTTCGGTAAATCTTCCTCGTGAAAAGGGAGAACTAATTGGATATTGTGTAGATCTATAAAATACTTGCTTACTTGCTCGATTGCTCAATACCTCTCGAAATGAAACACAATTCTTTAAAAAAAAATTAAAATATTAAAATGTGTAACAAAGACGTGAATGGTTGAAAAGTAATGCCATCACCTATCCACCATCTATGGACGCGCGTTTCGATGTTATACATCTCGTCGGCATAGCTTTGTGGAAGGTAATGGCATTTCAATATTTTAAATCGTATATATATACGAAGTAGATGTTTACATGTACGGATGAGGAAATCTAATTAGATATCCTCATTTGTATGTTTTTGTCGAGTAAATCACTGCAAACGCTTCTACAGAACTGAACAAATCGTATTGCTACTAATTCTGATGCGACAGTAGTCTCAACAACTGGCTTAAACCGCCATAAGTTAATTAATTGAAAAGTAATGCCATCACCTATCCACCATCTATGGACGCGCGTTTCGATGTTATACATCTCGTCGGCATAGCTTTGTGGAAGGTAATGGCATTTCAATATTTTACTCGATTTACTCGACAAAAACATACAAATGAGGATATCTAATTAGATTTCCTCATCCGTACATGTAAACATCTACTTCGTATATATACGATTTAAAATATTGAAATGCCATTACCTTCCACAAAGCTATGCCGACGAGATGTATAACATCGAAACGCGCGTCCATAGATGGTGGATAGGTGATGGCATTACTTTTCAATTAATTAACTTATGGCGGTTTAAGCCAGTTGTTGAGACTACTGTCGCATCAGAATTAGTAGCAATACGATTTGTTCAGTTCTGTAGAAGCGTTTGCAGTGATTTACTCGACAAAAACATACAAATGAGGATATCTAATTAGATTTCCTCATCCGTACATGTAAAGACGTGAATGGTTATTTTTATGATTAAGTATTAATTTTGAAGAATTATTAAGTAAATTTTAACTTTAAATTTAACTTACATCTTCGAACGCAACTGTTATTACCGGCACGTATAGTGTATTCAGTATGACCACTCGTTCAAATTGAAATTCCCTCTAGCGGATATTAGCTCTTTTGCGGTAGTCTCTACTCCTTCCCTGCCCTCCGCCCTTTGGAGCGGAGGTACTAGGCACTTATTTTAAGTCTAGCCAACGACAAACGTTAGTCAAAGGGGAAGAAACTCCTCTTCTAGTAATTTTCTTCATATTGTAAATCCTCAAAATTAATGAAATATCTTCCTACAACAAGTAACAGCATAAATTCGGAGGTATTTCTAGCATAATTTCAAATATTAAATACGTTTTGTTAAGCTATTGTCTCGTAAAGTTCATAATTTAAAAGTTGTCAGTGGTATTCTATATCATAGAATAGTGAAATTTCAGTGGTCTAGTCGCGTCACTATATCTATTCCATTATGCTACTTTTATAAATAGGTTTATTCATTGAAAATTCATCGTCAAATTGTATTTAGAAGAGAATTATCAAAATTTGCTGTGGACGAAACAATCGCCATCGCGATTAAAATAAAAGACTAGAGGGACGCCAATTAATTTTTTGACTTTGAGTCAAGTTTCCATCGAGGTAACACGTATCTGGCTGTATTCCAAGCTTCAAAGTGTTTAATATTTCAAATCGTACTATAAATTCAAGAGTGAAGAAATAGAAGTGAAGGTTAGTGGTTAAGAATAGACAGGTTTCCTATAAATGTCACATAAACATAGAGTTTAGATGACATCGCCGTAAAATCCAGGTTAGTTTTCAATTTTCAGTTTTAATTTTCGCTAAAATCTCATTAATTGATATTAAAATTCGTTTAAATTACCGAAAAAGTGTTTTAGAACAGTTCCGAGCCTCCAGTTCGTGTGATTAATTTGCGAAAAATTAATTTTATTCAACAATTTCCCACCTTTCGAACATTTAATAAATAATATGTGCAAGGCATTTTGCTACCTTAAATGTATCTTCAGTATCGCAACATTTATATGTATACATGTAATGTTAGGGCCACCATCATACCCTTTATATCGGAGCTCGAACATCTGGTCGCGGAGACAGTAGCAGATATAGCCAAAGACGTCTACCCAGACATTCTCGTTATTTAGTGTCTTTGTTATACCAGCTCTGGTATGCATTGCTCCGTGCTACTGCCCCCTGCAAAAGCGACAAAGACGGAACCAAATATTGTGCGAACTCCAAACGTTGTATTACGCATAGGCGAAGGTGCGACGAATAGTAATCATTGCATTTCATGAGGCCGTTTCTCCCCCAAAGTTTTATGCACTCTACAGAGACATGTATACTTGTATTATACTTTCTCCCTCAGCGGAGATTCCTTATCTAGCGCTCGTCCGCATCTACATTTTCGGGATTTCCAATACAATCGCCAACGGTAGCTCCTTTCTACAGATATTTAAATGACTATTAAAGTGATTTTCCATTTGTGCGTTGAGGATTGTGAAATATTTGCATACATTAAAAGAAATTAAATCAATTTTTACTTTAAATACGTACACGTTAATGTTTCAATTAGCATAAATTTGAAATACGTGCATTTGTAAGAAAATAAAACAAACGAAACATTGGTTCAACAATAACACACATAAAATGTTGGATTTACAAAATAAGGCAAAAAGAAGATGTTAAATTTACAAAAATAAAATGTTAAGTGTCCTTAACAGACGGTGTGTTCCATAATACCGTAGAATGGCCCTGTTGTAAAATTTATCTCTCATACAAATAAAGACTTCCCGTTATTATTTCCCCATTTGCGCTAATTATTATACCTTTCACTCCATTCGCTAATTAAAATACATTTTATGAGAACAATAGGGAATTAAACCGGTGCGATAATAGGATTACGCATTAATATCTGTACACCCTATTATCAAAATCCTCAGTGACAAGTTCTCATTAAACGCTATATAATACATATCTTCCTAATTAACTTCGGAGCGTTCCATCTACGTAAACGCCGAAAATCTTATATGAAAATCAGTACTAGGAGCTTCAGGCGGCCGCCCATTGTTAGAGGAAACCTCTTCTGTAATCGTTCGAAAGGTAACCCGTTACAAAAGGGTACATCATACAAACATCTTGCTGAGATATTGCGTTGTCAGTACATCTTATTTTATACAAATCAACCGAACACATTTCCCGCAAATAGGAAATTAAAATTCAACGTCAGAGGTAGCATACAATGTACAATCAGTATTTGTATTTTACTCTATTTCATCCCATATGTGAGAGCAATATACAAGATGCAACTTGATTATTTTACTAAAATGTCAAGGGTATGTTAATAATAAGATAAACTTTGATTTAAATCAAATCTGAAAATGTTTAATCCTTTTAATACAAGGAAAATTTTTAAAAAACTTTTCTCACATGAAAATTTGTTGTTGTGTAGTGACATGTCCATACCTCATCTATAGTCATATAACGCCGCAGAAACTCACTCGTATTGCGCTTAAATATATTATGAAGTTATCACACTATCCCGTTTTTGATAAATCGTCAGCAAATGAAGCACCCATCTCGCCGTCATACTCAATTTTTCGTGAAGAATGTTTTACACACGCCCAATTGAGATGTTTACCGTATTAACCATCCCTTTAATCTTCACCCGACGGTCTGTAAACACGATATCATGAATTTTATTGATCATATGTAGTCACCTCAATAGGACGACCTAGCCACTCCTCGTCAAGGACGGATGTTTTAAACCAGTATCTAATGGTAGTCGTCGAAGATGCATGGTCCTTACAAACTGCATCCAATTTCTCTTTAATTTCTGCACACGTTTTCCCATCTAAAAAAAGAAATCGAATCACTGACCGGTATTGTCCTTTCTCCGTGATTCCATAAATACATAAACCTACTCACTTTCAAACGCTACCAAAACAACAGTACTCAATGAATCTCTTCGAAATTTTGACAGATGTCGACTAAAGAATAGTACTTACAGTCGGTAATGCAAATTTTGTCACAAAGCACCATCTGTTTCCAAACACGGATACTTCTCATACCATCCTCGTACAACACCAATGGAAAATCATTCCGTATTTATTAAATTTACCAGCTTATTATTTGAGCTTCACAGAATCTCGACTATCAGAAATCCATTAAGCAAACAGCTTTTAAACAACATATAACTTATAAGTTACCATTTGAAGTAGACCTTGTGATTTTCCTGTATTCTGCATTTGCTTTTATATGTTTTCTTTCTTTTTTATTTTCTCTGTATTTTTTTCTTATGTATACAAATTGTAGATGCCTATAGAGGAAATAAAAATCATTATTATTATTATTATTATTATTATTATTATTATTATTATTATTATTATTATTATTATATATGCCTGGCGCGGCCACCAAAATTATTACACCTACATCCACCGACATTCTTGAGTCGTCAGACCTATGACCAAAACAGCTACTGCTAAACATAACGTATGTGTGATTTTCTTTGCATTGTATCGTAGCCAAAGTACCTTAAAAAGTTTTATGTATCCACCTAGAGCACGGACGGAAGATAATTCCGTTCCTGAGCAATTTAGAGAAAAAGTTTTCAAGTAAAAGATTTCATATTTGCACTTTTGGATGCCTCCCTTCAATTTATGACAACTTTTTGCAACATTAGATACCATTTAGTTTAGTTTTTGAGATAATTCGTGATTTTTGCGAGACGCCGTTGCTTCTTTAATGCTCTATATTTTAAATGTTTCACAGGCTTCTAGCCTGTAAAACTGAATAACCATTCCATGATTATTCAGTTCAATATTGAAATGTTTTAAAAGTGGTAAATTGCTTAAAAAAATAAATTTTCGAAAATTAATTGATTAATTATATGAACTGAGGGTTCGAAAGTGTTCTAAAACACTTTTTCGGCAATTTAGATTAATTTTAATATCAATTAATGAGATTTTAACGAAATTTAAAACTGAAAAATGACAACTAACCTGAATTTTATGGCGATGTCAATATAAACTCTATGTTTATATTACATTTACAGGAAAACTGCCTGGATAGAAGTGGAGGTTAACAACCTTCACTTCTATCCTGAATTTATATTACGTTTTGAAATATTAACACATTAAACTGGGAACATAGCCAGTTACCTGAATAAAAATTTGATCCAAAGTGAAAAAATTGACGTCCCTCTTCTTTTATATTTTAATCGCGATAGCGATTGTTTCATCCGCAGCAAATTTTAATAATTCCTTTCCAAATATAATTTAACGATGAATTTTGATAAATGGACTTATTTTTTTAAATAGCATGATGAAATGAATGCAGTAACGCGACTAGAAGACTCAAAATATATTATTCTGTGATGCAGAAAATCACCGACAACCCAACAATAGTAAACTTTACTGACGAAACCATTAATTACTTGACAAAAGATATTTAATTTACGAAAGCATGCTAAAAATACCTCCGAATTTACACTGTTATATTAGGATGATATTCCATTGATTTTGAATAGTTCAGTTACAAAATAACTTTACAAAAATAAGACTACGAACTAAAGAGGAGTTTCTTCCCCGTTACCCCACGTCTGTCGTTGGCTCGACTTATAATAAGTCTTTAGTACCCCCGCTCCAGAGATCGTAGGCCTGAAGAAAAATAAGAGCTTCCGAAAAAGAGCTAATATCCTCCAGAGGGAATTTCACATTAGACGATGTAAAATTCACAACACTTCGATATATTTGTTGTAGTTTACAGCAGCACTTAGTAAAAACAATTATATCAACTAGATTCTACAAGATGGCCATCGAAATCGTTGCCAAGTTTGATTCATGTTATATCATGTTTTTTTTTTCAATAGAACATCCTGTATGTTTTTCCAGAATCTGATAGAAAATATGGAGCTATGCAAATAAGTTTTATTTTAATTTAAACTTTTGTTTCGCTAAAGATATTAATTCTAACATGTCGAAGAAACCATTATTTTCCTACATACATTGTCTAGCAACTTAGCAAGCACATATATACAATAAATAGCAAAAATAAGCAGGCAATGTTGATTAAAGTTAAACGAATAGACTTATTTAAAGCATAACACGCTAAGTTTTGTCAGCAGTAAAAGAAACAATAAGAAGATACTGAAAGTTGTTTTAAAATTTCATAAATTAGCTAAACAGCAATGTTTATGAAAAAATGTTGTGGACGATTTTCTTAAGGCAATGTGTAATGTGGATGACAAAATATTATTCCAGAAATATTAATAAACGTTCAACAAAATACAGTGCAATTCCCCGTATTTTGTTGAACGTTTACGTATACAGCTTGTATGAAGGAAAATGGTGTTCACTTCGAATAGATGTTGAAACTACATACATAGATCAAATATTACAAATTATTTTTAGTGAATGTTTTTAGAAAAACAAAAGTTTTTAGTATTTCGTCATGTATTTTAGTAAAAAGAACGCATTTTAAGCACAATGAAATGTTTATAAAAAAATATTGTGGAACAATTTCTCCATCAAACTCTGGAGAAGGATACAGAATCTCCACTAAAAAAATTGAAATAGCATGAATCAAACATGGCAACGATTTTGCGAAGGGAATAGATTGTTTACTTGAATATGGCTATGTTATAACTATGTTATGACTAGGCTTAGGATAATTATGCATTTGCAAATGTAAAAGCATATTTCGGTCATTTGTATCAATAAATGCATATTAATTCTTTAGTTAAACGTTTAACGAAACAAAAAAAAGATAATTTCGTCGATAAATTAAACGAAGTGCTGTCAAGAAATACGGGTGTGAAGAATATAAGAAGATAAGTGAAGAATGTAAGTAAGGAATTGTGTCGCACTTATTTATTTTTAAAAATTTAACATTCCCCTAAAGAAAACCCTACCGATAACAAAAATGTTTATTCGATATTATAAATGATTTTCAAATTTATGCAATATAATTAGAAAAACGATAGTGACATTTCGATTTACCCGTCATCTATTATTGGACTCTTTTTTTAATAATAAAAACATGTTTACAATGTGTACGACAGAGATACATAAAAAAACTAGAACAATTTCGAAGGAAGAGCCACAAACACTGCTTCACCTCGTAATGTTGCAACTAGAGCAACGCAACTGCGCTGAAAGCCAGTGACGGACGCATAAAAGTTTACACAAAATAAATTAAATGTAATACGTGCTCAAACACTTACCGTTTTAAGAGTCCTCCGTGAAATCACAAAGTGGATAATGTCTATTGTGTATATGTAACATTAGATATGTTTCCAAAGTTGTTTCGGCAAAGTGAGTGCGGCGTGAAGAAAAAGTATTTTTGTATGCCGAAAACGAACGTTCTACATCTAGTGACGCTATATTTGCGTAAGTAAAATAATCTTTCAAATAACTTAACGGTTCTGTTGACGCACCTTCACAAATTTGTCTTAATGTGCCAAAATCAGAGTCTTTATCTAAAACACTTTCAAACCTTTCTAAAACACAAACATTT
This sequence comes from Dynastes maya, assembly GCA_029619315.2. Taxonomy (NCBI): domain Eukaryota; kingdom Metazoa; phylum Arthropoda; class Insecta; order Coleoptera; family Scarabaeidae; genus Dynastes; species Dynastes maya. The sequence continues at coordinate 25,200,100 of JAROYE020000002.1, forward strand.
CCTGCCTCTTCTATCGCGCATAGCTGTGCGTGAACACTGTGTTGCATTATTTGCAAAGATTCCACTAACGACACCGAAGAATTTTGTAATTTTTTAATCGCATCCGTTAGTCCCACGTAATTGTTCTGAATAATTTCCAAATTTGTTTTAACTTGACTATCCTGAAATTTCAAGCGGCTTACCTTGATAGCCGCCGCTTCCTTTGGGTCGAATTCTAAAATCACGTTCTTTATATTCTCAAAATATTTAAGATAATAAAATGCAGCCTCTAACCATGTTCCCCAACGAGTAAGAATAGGCTGTGGTGGTTCAGGAAGACCGGGGGATAGTCTATGAAATTCCCGAATACGTTTTGGGGATTTTACAAACACAGCTTTTGTATGTGCTATTAGAGCGTCTACCTCGGGATAACATTTTCTGATACTATCTGCTACGAGACTGAGAGTATGAATTTTACATGTAATATGCAACAAGTTAGCACAATGTTTTTTAAGAGATCGACCTACAGCAATGTTTGCGGCACCCTCACTCATAAACATCAACAGTTGATTTGTTGAAAGTTCAAACTTTTCCAATGTATTTAACACCAACATTGAAACTACTTCGGCAGTGCATTGTTGTATTCGTCTGGAAGCTAGTAAAATTGAGGGTGACGGTCGATGTGGTTCCATTGTGCGTACCATTATATTAACCACAGAATGTTTACGATCTGTTGTTTCGTCCACACATAACCACAGTTTTTTATCTTGCAACTCCGATTTAATTCTTTTCTCGGCTTGCTCACGAGCAGACTTGGTAACTTAAAGTCCGAATATTCATTCCAAAACGAGATGTATGCTTTCTTCCTGAGTAAATGAAATGGTAAATTACATGCAATTAAATTTAAATTTGTCATAATCTCGTGTGGAACTTTTTTTTGAAACATGCCCTGCACTATTTACGTGCCGTAGACAATTACTTTTCGACCAACACATTGAATCTATTTTACACACTACACATTGAATTTTAGCGCCATCACACTTTAAATCAGGCATTTCTGCAATAAATTCTCTTATTGTGTCCAACTTTAGTCGTTTTCGCGACGTAGGAAACATTTTCAAAACAAACGTAGAACTACGATATAATATACGACAGCGTAGATGCATACACAACAGATCGGCTTTCGAGTCGCAGTTATACTGACGCTTATACCGAATTGTCCCGGCCGTGTTTATTTTGTGTAAACTTTTATGCGTCAGCCACTGGCTTTCAGCGCAGTTTGCGTTGCTCTAGTTGCAACTGTATGTAAGAAACTAACTGTAAACATTAGTGACCTTGAATAACTAAATAAATATTAAAACCATAACCAGTACAATATACAAACACAAATTATAGGCTTATAATAATTGAAAAAAAGAAAAAGAAATATACGAGACAATAGAATCTAATAACAATTACCGCTCTAACTCTAACTATAAAAATAATCCGTCCAGATGTCTTTGATAAGACAATTAAATGAAACAATAGAAGCTTCTAATCTTTATAAATAATTAGTAGTAGTATGAAGGTCTGTAAAGGTGAGACAAATCAAAGACAGTAAATAGAGAAAAAGAAGGAGTACAAAATGACAAAAAGATGTAAGGTATATGATAACTTAATCTACTATTCTATTCTATTATGAAAAGCAAAGAGAAAATACAACAGAAATGAGAATAACAGTGAGCCAAACTGATTATATGTGTACTTATATGGGTATTACACGCAATATTAAAGTATTCATAAAACGAGTAAAGACATTTGGCTAGCAGCCAAGATTTCAGTATCCTTTTTTAATTTATTCAAACCATATCTTATCTAATTATCAAGAATATTGTTGTTCTTTATTCCAAAGATATCAATTGTTACTTAATTTTTAAACGTTCTCATATGATTCGTAAATACTATCATTAGAAAACACTTTTTCGTCGCGATTTACTTTATCTGCATCAGATACGTCTGTATACACTGATTTAAAGGAGAATTCCTTACCGAAATCAGTATGTATCGGTATTACCAACACCACTAATGTATCTCTTTTAACCTAGGAAAGTCAATAAAACGAAATGAAATCGATAATGTTTATTAAACTGAAGTTTCTCTACGGTCTGTTATTCACCTAAAGAGCCGTTGAGTCAGAGAAACACATTTTCCTAAGCAATAAAATGATCCCAGAAAAGGTAACAGATAAACTTCGGAATTAAATAATTCAATTACGGCATGCTTAGCTCACATAACATTTAATAAAATTGCACGGGAGATATATTGCCGAGGAAATTCGTTACGTAACATGATAATGCGAGATCTAATGAAAATTTGTATAATTAAATAATTAAATTTTGAATGAATGCTTTCTGAGTTTCAGTACGTTCACTCATGATTGTTTTATATAGTTACTCTTAAACAATCTATACTCCTTTGTAATACTTTTCTTCTGAATTCACACGCATTGCCATTTAATACGTATCTGAATTAGCTGAACCATGCTATTAAAGTGTCGCGGGATATTGGGAAGCTGAATGAAAGTTTGATATAGGTGGACATTTGATCATTTTCACACGATACATCAGCACTTGATAACTTCAGCAACTAGTTATTTCAATGCGTACGCATTAAGCTGCTTATACTGTGGTATGTGTGGTATAATGCCCAACCACATTTCGCCAATTAACAGAGCAGTATATGGATATACTACGCTATATACATACATCAAGATGATATACATTCAGGTAGGTATAAGAGGTCTTCAACCATTTAAAGTTGGTATTAAAAATTATCTCTTCATTAAGACAAATGCATAAATGTTTTCATGTTTAAATGTTTTATTTAGATGGTAATCAAAGTTTACAGTTTTATTTTAAAAGCAGCTCATCCCGCTGGCCGAAAGTTAAACTATATAATTGTATTAGAAGGAGCAGAAAGAGAATAGAAAATAAAGTGGATTGAAGGATATTTGGGGAAAAAGAAATTGGCCACGGCATCGTAGATATATAAGGTCATTCACAACAGCAACCTGGTGGGAGATATTATGGTCAAAGGTCTATTTTCTAAATGTATTTCACAATTCAACAAAATTTAACTTTGTTGTCATCTGAATGAAACATATCATTTCTTGTAGTTTTTTTGGCGCTGATTCGAAATCTGGCCATAGAATTGCTCTAACACGTCAGGATTTTGAGATAAGTTAACCTCAAGGTGGCAATAAGACGGTCTTCGGTGATATTTGAGGTTATGTTATAAGAACAGTGATTTTTTGGTTAATTTCAACTTGTACTACTTTAGTACTATTCTTGCCCTTCAAAATCAACTTTCGTTTTTTTCTCAAGATATACCAATCTCAATCTATAGTACTTCGTAAGCATTGCGCATTATGATGTAAAAACATTGGGCTATGGCCCAATGTCTCATTTTAAACATTTTTAGACAAACTTTTGTAACATTTCCTAATACTCTCGCAAATCCTCTTTAAAATGGTCACTCGAGAGTCTTCAGGGTCGCTGATCACTAGGCTTCGGATTTTATGAAAAAATGCATATCTTGTATTTTTTGCATATATGCCATGCCTACCCTTTTTCATTTCAACATATTTAAAATTAAAATATGGGTAAAAAAAGTTGCATATTTCTCGTACTTGTTTCATATTTTGTTAAAAATTGCATATTCATTCATAAATTTCCACAGCTTTGTCCTGGTACAGAATAATGCAGGTAACCTGCGCAGCGCAACTTCGTGTAAATAACCTGTCCAATACGCTGTTTTTAAAGGAATCGTTGCTGACTATAATGAAGATGATATAGCAGACCCGTAATATTTCGGATGAAAGCACAATAAGAAAAAATTATGTACACAAATGTTACAATAACATACTTAAGGAAATAGGTAATATTATTGGAAATAATTATTTTTATCTTGTAAGTTGATGAAACAACAGACTCTTCTGGTCGTTACAATGAAAATTTGCTTATAGCAGTTTTACACCAAGAATACGCAGCTAAATCATATCTAATTGCGTCAAAGGAGTTATCGAAAACAAATAATGTACCTATTACACGATTTGTACAAGAAGAATTGTCTAGTTTTTTTCTACCGCAAAGTATTCCAAGTGAGAACGTTTTGTTAATATTAACCGACAATGCTAGTTACATATGTATATGGTTATGGCTGTAGACAATTTACACATTTTTTATGCAAAGTTAATTGATGTGACTTGCTTAGCTCATGGTCTAAATTTAGTAGCCGAATAAATCAGAAAACAATCTCCACTTATTAATGATTTAATCAGTAATATAAAAAAATATTTGTTAAAGCACCTTTAAAAGTCCAGCTGTCCAGCACCATAAGAAAAGTTGCCTAACATTCCCTTACCGCCACCACCCGGACTAACTAGGTGGGGTACTTGGTTAGAAGCTACAATCTTTTACTTTGATTATTTACATCAAACCTGTAGTATGTGACATTCATGACAACTCGAAAGCAAAAATTTCTTTACTTGATTCAGTGAACTTAGTAAATGATTTTGAAAAAAAATGCCAAATGGTGAAGGGCGTGATAAGGAATTCGATATGTAAAAAATTAGCTTCAGTTCTTGATAAAAATATAGGATACAAAAAGCTGAAAAATGTTTCTTAAATTTTTGGTGGTAATTTTAGTGCGGATGTCGAACTACATATAGGTCCACGAATATGTAAAAAATTCAAGCATTGTCCTATAACATCAGTCGACGTAGAAAAGAGTTTTTCTGTATATATATATATATATATATGAGCATATTTCGACCGTTTTCTTTGCATAAAATCCTACTGATCACAAATTTGGAGTCAGAATATTTCCTTAGGAAAGCATTTTGAAGAAAATTTCTCCAAATAAAGGCAGAATCATGGTCGCAATCAAGTGTCCGCCTCCGATTCCTGCAAATTTTGACCAAATGCACTGCGAGAAAATCTTCCGCTTCCTACATTTCCGGAGTCACAAGGAGGGGTTTCATTTTGAAGCCGTAAGGTAGTCCGTTTTTGATCTCCCGATCCCTACAATTTTTATTTGAAAGAGTTTTTTTCCAAAATGTTTTCCTAAACAGATTCTAATAAAACCGATCCTTAATGGCCTTATATACCTTTCATTTCAAACTTTTTTCTCAAAAAGTAATTATTTTCGAGAGGGGGGGGGGTGACTCATATGCGCTGCAGTAGCAACATAGGCTGTTGCTCTATGATGCCTAATGCTTACGAAATACTGTAGATTGAAATTGGTATATCTCGAAAGACACGGATTCCACTCACATGTCAATATGAAATATACAAGTGATTTTGATTGCAAGTCATTCAAGCTAGCATACTGAAGTTAAAAGCGATACGAGATCTCAGAAAATCAACTAAATTACTTTCTATTTCATATGTAATATTGTTAAGCCCGACATCGCTCTCTGTCTGTAACGCCGCTCTATCCACAAGGAATGTAATTATCACATGCACTATATCAAATCAGTGGCGACTCGTGGTAAAATTTACGGGGTGGTCATATTGGCAAAAAAGTAAATGTATGTCTTACTTTATATAGACTTGAACTTCAGAGCATTTCTTCGTTCTTTTGGAATCGTTCGAAAATATAATACCCACTTTCATCAATCAGATTCAATCAGCCAAATAACAAATTCAATCAGTCAAATCATGCATAGAACTACGGAAATTACGAAACCCTTCTTTATTTTTATCTCTATTAGTTTGCCTAATTTTAAATTTTGGCAAAGGGCGACCATTTCTTCTCAACTCTAAGCGTTTCTTAAAACTTAGTTAATTAGCCTTCAATTTACAGAAAATGAACTAAATATTTAATCAAGGATTGCCAGGTTAATCTCTAACTAATTTAATTTTATGATAGCACTAATCACAATTAGACAACTTTAATAATGGATTAAACATCCTTAGTTATCGATTAAATTTATTCGCGATTAAAACCAAATGTCACTTTAACCAGATAGCCAATTCAATGCTATTATTTGGACACGTATTTTTTTAGACGAAAATACTTTAGTTTGGAGATAAGGCACCCTTAGCGGTGCCTTATTTATTTCTACATTTTCAGGTGCCGACATTTCTAGGTTTCTGTATTGTCATGTGTGAATTAGACAGAGATTAATACGTTTCAATCTGCGTCTAGGGTAAAAGTTGAATGACATTTTGAAAGGTATTACAGTATACGTGAAAAACTAAAAATCCACGTCTTTTAAAAATTACGTTAGTGCTAACATTTGACAATATACGATACAAATACATTCATAAAGTGATCTTGCAGACCCAGAACCAGTACGTAAATATGACCAATTCTTCACTCTAAACACATTACATTATTTCAAGCAGAGAAATAATATCATTTTTCTAATTAGAATATGCTATTACTATAATATTAAAATTTAGTGCAATTTTATGCAATATTGCATTCCAAATATAATAAACACAGGTTATCTATAAAAAAAAAATAGGTCAGATAACCATCTAAGTAATGTCGTTAACACACCCTAACATATTTTTGTGCTGCCGATCGCACTGTGGTCGAAATGACTTCAAAAATACACTTTATTCGCAAAATCAAAGCTTTTTGCATGGGAATTTCGATGAAAGAGTTTTGAAAAAAAGAGCTCTCATTCTCACAATATTTCTAGTGCAACCCGAGCTTTAGTTACTTTTTAGAGCCAGACAAAGTGAAGAAAGATACCTTCCACAAAGTTGATTAAAAATTAATGATTTTTCTCATAGTTATATTGAAATTACAGACTAAAATATTTGTTATTAAAGTATAGCATACAACATTGTCTATATGATAACCATTCTTCTGCCTAGTATTAATATTATGGACCTGACTGTTAGTTGTAAATTTACATTTACTTCTATATACATACAAACATAATTCAAGGGATCTGCAACTATAGCTTGTTGGAACATTAGCAATCGTTCTTAATATCCTTTTTTGACAAAGAAATACCTTATTTGCCAACGATGCCAGACTCCAAGAACAAACACCATATGTCAAACGCGACAATATAAGTTTATCAACTGCTCCCGTGTTAAGACATAGCGAAGATTTTTAAATAAATATGCAAGAGAGTTTAATTTAATTATAAGTTCGTCACAATGCAATCTGAAGAGCAAATGCTGATCTACGCTAGTTCCCAAAAAATTGCGCCTCCAGAACCAATCCTTAATTTTGGAACATCACAATGCCGCTGATAGTTATGAAAGACAAGAAATTTGGTCATATTGACGTTGAAATAACGATCTAAATTACCAAGAAAATCATTGAACTTACTTAAGAAAGTATTACTTAAATTTTCAATCTCAGTATTATTGCCAGAGATTATTACAGTGGTATCATAGGCATAAGATGTTATGTGTACTTTAGGTGAAGATAATTTAACAATATTATTTATGTAAATAAGAAACAATATACGCCCCAGTCCGGAGCCCTGAGGGACACCTACAGTATTATCTAGGGTGCTTGAAAAAATATTGACAATTTGGTTATAATTCTTACTAGTTATTGAAACATACTGCTGACGCCCTAACAGGAAAGATCCCAACCATACATTGGCAACACTCCTAATTCCACAGCCATCCAAAACCCGAAGCAAGCTCTCGCGATTGATGCAGGTGTAATCCTTAGATGAAAAAACTAATTTTTTGAAAACATCTGCAGTTTATTTACAAGTGAGCAGAATATTTGGTAGAAGACACTTCTTCTATATTGCAAGCATAGCAAATAGATTTAAACACTCACAAGGAAACACAGGTAAGTGTATTTCACCGATATAAAATTTTGTGGGTTTATAGACCGATGTAGTGCAAGAGCAACGGTAACTATCTTAGCTGCCCAATCGCCGACTGGAGGGATGTAAATCACCCTAAGCTCAACACCACCCTTCACTGATTGACTCAATAATCCAGAAAAAAAGTTAAGACAAGATTTAAACTGTTTTACATGCTCTTAACGATGGAGTAAATAATTTCCCTAAAAAAATATCTATTTAGGGCGACAACCACCCACCCCCTTATTTTTTGCAAGTTTCAGAATTTGTATATACCACAAAAATACAGAGGCTACGTAGAATTTACATTTATATATATTACATCTGCCACGAAATGTTCTTATTTGTGTAAAAATCATAATTAATGTACCATATCTACAATAATTAAGAAAACACGGAGGTTGTTATAAAATGATTTTATCAACAAAATGTGAAACGTCTATCGCTACTGACGACTATTTAAAAATAAGTTAAGAAATACATTATGGTGCGTATTACATATACATTTTGTAATAAAGAATAATAGGTGGTACAATGTGGAGCATATTTCATAAATCAACTGCTAATAACAGTCTACGCTACATACTTACCGCAATAATGGTCATCCGTGTAGAAATGTTGAAAACAACGGAATTGCTTACACCAAGCACAATGAATAGATACGGGCTTGAGAATTATTGAGTCAAACAGCGAAGGGTGGTGTTGAGTTTAAGGTACTTTACACCCCCGACAGTGGACAATTGGGCAGCTAAGATAGTTACCGTCGTTCTTACACTACATAGGTCTATAAACCCACAAAGTTTTATTTAAATCGGTAAGATGCACTTATCTGTGTTCCCTTGTCAGTTTCTAATTCTCTCTTATTTTGTAAGAACATGCTATTTTGTATTCCATTAAACTTCGAACATCGAATACGGTTTACCTCATAAAATATCGTTTTTTACAGTAGATCCGTATCAACTAAGCTAGAATAAACTTGGTTATGCAAGGGAGTGAAAAACTTACCGCAACCTAAATTGGACGCAGCTTATATAACCGATGTAACGCAGCAAAATCTCTCGAATACCTAACATTTAATTACGTACGGTACAAGAGCATGGAGATGAAGTAAACGAAAATCGATAGTTATGTACTGATACATCCCAAAGGCGTAATTATTTAACTATTTATTAGACGGCTACTTCCAAAGAACGGTCAGCTAGCAATATCCCCTATTTATATAAATGGGAGTTTAATGTTACCTATCTTCTATAAATGGTCTCCTAATCAGTAAAATATGATGATAGAGATATTCTTAATATATACAGTAGTTCATCTTAACAGTTGTAGAAAATGTTTGAAATGCCAAAGCTGTTTTCTTAGTTTTGTAGGGCGGATCTATATACAACTGTAATAATATGAAACATTTTATGGATTTATAGATATTTTATATTACTTGTCGGAAAAGTCCAGTATGAAAACTATGAAGAGCGAGCGTATCTTTCACAAAAATTAAGAATTTTAAAATACCAACTAATTCTCTTTTTGTTGAACAATCCTTTTAGATGAAACCAAAGTGCTTTGCATCCATGACTAACATGAAGAATTACAATCATCTTCGTTTATCAAATCAATTACCGAGTAAATGTTTGCTCTGTAATCTAAACTCGGAATAACCAAAGTCGTCATCAAACAGCTTAAGGTATGTTGAGAGGTTAGAAGTTACGAACTAAGGTGGTTGATTTGCATAGCAACGTATTTCTTTACGTCCTTGTCTATTAACTAAAGAAAACGTTGTTATCCCAATCGGTGTGAAACTTTTACGACCTAACAAGGATAAACACCAAAGGCGAAACTGCAACCATTTATCTGGGAAAGTATACCTTGTCTGAAAAGTTGCCACATTACTAACACCAGTGAATTCAACTCAGCTAAAACGTCTATCGCTTTTAGTTATACCAAAAGTCAGCACAGCTTGCTTATTTTAGATGCATACAGAGAAACGTTTACTTGTATCAAGGCTGTCCGCCTAAATTCAAGACAATTACTGTTTCAATTATCCACAATACAATGTTTTAAATTTAAAAAAAAATATATTTTCTTAGCCTTTTTTCTCCGCTTAAGATATACGTGTAATGAAATAATTGTATTTCTTTGTTTAAGACATTTGTTAACTTGATTCAAGAAAATCTTGCAGAAAATTTGAAGAAAGCGATCCTTAGTGTTTAGTTAGTAAATGGCCGTTATAACACAAAACAATGTTTTCTCCAGGATAGTAAATAGTTTTCTTAATTCCAGAAAGCGTATAGGTATTGTTCATAAATCAATAGTTTAATTTTCTTAAGATAAAAAGCATTTATTTACTTAGAATTCTTGAAATGCATATTATTTATATCCACATTATTAATTGCACTTACCTTGTTTAAAACTGTACGACATATCCGTACAGAATGCGGTAAATTATTCTCATTGCTTGTGATTCTAAAGGCTAAGGTAGAGGTTATCTACAGAATAATGTTCAAACAAAAGTGAACTTAATGTAGAAGTACACATGAAAAAAGTGCCTAGAAACAATAACCAAGATAATTCTAATAAATAACTCATGATATTGATAGAATCACTACCGGCAAAAAGAATGTGAGAAGAAAAATGCGCTAACGCTTTTTGCTCCTGCCCATATTACTGTTCATCTCCCAATTTATGCCACTAATCTTACTAAAACAGCACTGAAATATTTGCTGACGCCACCTACTTTCAAGAGATATAGTCATGCCGTCCTAGAGAGTAACGATAGAAATCGGAATACAGATGCCATACTTACCAATACAATGATATAACCTTTAACGTACAACGTTTCATAGACATTTTCAAAAGATACCGGTTAATGTAATATTTTTTTCTTCGTTTTACTATTTACCACGTGTACTAATTTAAGTATTATTAGTTTTTCTTAAATATATAACGAATAATAATAAAAAAGAGATAAATAAACCTAAATATTAACTCACGTAAAAATAATCTCTCTTTAACTACATTATTAAAGAAATAATTTAATTACACTGTAACTTATAAAAAAAACTTTTTCATTAGTTCATTCACTTGCTCCTAATTTTAATTATTAACTTTAGGGTTTTTTTTTCATTACTGTAATTTTTCATTTATTGGATATCCGTGTAGCTGATCTGGTGATGTTTTTTTTACACGAAACTGGTCGCCTAATTTCTCAATAGAACTTTCTGAGATCTGGACCATTTTTTATTCCTACCTTTAATATTAATATTTTCTTAACTTAAAACTAAATGATTAACTTGGAATAAACATTTTTCTGTCTTGGATTTTCTTGATTTTCTAACCCTAAGAAAATATTTATTTAATCCAAATAAAATTCAAAAAAATTATTTTCTTATATTATACATACATTTTTATAGTATTGAAATAAAAATATGTTCTTGAATAGGGACTGATTTTTGCAGAAAATCTATTTTCTCGAGACAAGAAATCTTGATATAATTTGAATTAAAAGTAGCCAAGTTGGTATGGCCTTTCGGTATACGCCAAATTTTCAAATTTCAGCCATTCACTCTTTTCAAGGTAGTTATATTTCTCGTGGACGCTCTGTACACAAGCTTTTTTATTGAATAGATAACATCATTTAAGAAACGATAATGACAGCTTTACACGAAAGTCATTACTTCAGAGTAGGGAATAAATATTACTGCTTATACATTGAAACGTACTACCCGAATATATACATATGTACATTTATAAATTAGAACGCAAACCTCGTAGTGCATATAAAACGTAGAATTCAAGCGGAATAATCACATACTCTGCCACTACTAACATATCAAACCTGTAGGTATATTATTCTCAACGATTTCCGAAAGACATAAACTACCTAGATTCAGTGTACCTTTTAACAGGTTGTTATTAGATCATTTATCGGCCACATGTTGCGTTGTCTACCAGCCCGTTTTAATAAAATTATTGCACGGCAACTACCATAAACCATACCCGCGTTACGTTTTAACAAGATTATTTCAACACATTCAGTAAATGGCACAATAAATTTCCTTTATTGACCTTCGGGACTTTGAATAGCGTTTTTCAATTCAATTTTGAGAAAATCGATAACCGCCAGCGATTTGCACGCAATACAACCGACAGAAATGAGCATGAGTCTGCACGTATTTATCTTCGCATATGACTTGAACAGCTTCGAACATAAATCTTTCTTCCATATCAACAACACTCTAATTGAGTTATTAGTGTCTACAGCCAATCGTTTGCAACTCCACTCCAGCTTTAAGAAAAAATTCATAATACATTTTCAAAACGCGTGAGTTGCAAGTAATTTCTATTTGTAGGGATCCTCACCTATATTACTCCGTTTTACCCACAAAACGATATGAAGTTACTTCATTAATTGTAAGCAAACCCAGATCAATGATTACAGTTATAGTGCAAAAGGAAAAACAAAAACTTTTGATAGAAAATCAATCTTTGGATATAAGAAATACCAACAAAGAAGATAAATTAAAAAAAAATAATGCTTTTAGATCAACTAACTAAACATAATTTAATTTCGTCTAATCAGCACGGGTCTGCCCATAATAAGTAACGTTGGCCACGAGCGGTACCGCGCATCGGCGTAGAATCAGTTCGGAGAGGAACGGTAGTATTACTTCGTCTGCGGAGCAGTACGGACATTTTCGCTGCCGGTCATTTGCGCAATTGTTTATCTGTCCTAGAAAAGTTATGATTTCGTCAGCAAAACGACCGCGGTCGGACAAACTTCGAAAATTTATTGCAGAAATTCCAGACTTAATATATGAAGGTGCTAAAATTAAATGTGTAATCTGTAAAATCCCGTTAATGTGTTGGTCCAGACAACATTATCTACGACACGTAAATAGTGAAAAGCATGTCTCAAAAAGAAATTTCGCACGAAACAATGAAAAATTTATATTTAATTTATGCGTTACGTTTATTGCATGTAATATACCGTTTAATTTACTAGACAAGGAACCATTTATCTGCTTTTGGAATAACTATTCGGAGTGCAAATTACCAAGTCGAACATCGTTACGAAGAATTGTGCCATCTGCGAGCGAACATATTGAACAAAAAATAAAATCGGAGTTGAAAGATCAAAAATTGTGGTTATGTGTCGACGAAGCAACAGATCGGAAGAAACATTCTGTTCTTAATGTAATGGCACGCAAATTGGAACCTCATCAAACGGCACCTTCAATTCTATTAGTCTCCAAACGAATACAACAGTGTACTGCCGAAGTAAGTTAGTGTTAAATACATTGGACAAGTTTGAACTTTCTACAAACCAACTCTTGATGTTAATGAGTGATGGTGCTGCAAACATGCTTTCTGTAGGCCGGTCTCTTAAAAAGCATTCTGCTAATTTGTTACACATTACGTGTAAAATTTATGCTCTCAATCTTGTGGCGGATAGTATCAGAAAATGTTATCCTGAGGTAGACGCTTTAATAGCGCATACCAAAGCAGTATTTGTCAAATCACCGAAACGTATTCGCGAATTTCACAGACTGTGCCCCCGTATACCAGAGCCACCAGAACCTATTCTAACTCGTTGGGGAACATGGTTACCGGCCGCGTTTTTACAATTCGATACAAAAAAAACCTGCCGCTATCCAGCTACTTACGCAAATATTACGTCACTAGATGTAGAACGTTCGTTCTCTGCATATAAACGCATTTTTTCCTCATGCCGTACTAGTTTTGCCGAAACAACAGTTGAAACATATCTAATGTTGCAGATATTTAGCAGACACTATTCACTTTGTGATTTCACGGAGGACTCTTAAAATGGTAAGTGTTTGAGCACGTGTTATTTAATTTTTATTTAAAAGATGAGCGAAATTATTTGCGGCAGCAAACATCTCTATTAGCAGAATAACTCTAGTGGAACGCGAGGTCGACTCTACGCTACTGCGCGATACCACTCGTGGCCAGCTTTAATAATAAGTCAACATATACTAAGATATAAAAAAAATATTTAAATCAAAAAAGATCTGCAACATGTACGGCATGCGATCCCACAAATGTTTCCGGTTTAGTAGATCATCATACACTATTATACAAATTAAATAATTATGGCGTCCGACGAACAGCCTATAAATGTTGCATTCTACTTCAGTCAACGTAGAAACATGTAGAAATTAAATGCGTTTACTCTATGGACTTCTCTATTAGTTGTCGCAAGATGAAGATTGCGTCGGTTGTGGATCTGTTGGTCCTGAATCCCTGTTGCTCCTCCGATATGCCCACTGTATTGGTTATCTTCTGTGTTTTTGTCCTTTTTTTATATAGGAATGGTTATGCTTGTTCTCCATTCCTCTGGTATGGTGCCACATCTTACGATTGTTCAAAATACGTATGTAGCTTCGTTAACTCCCTTGCGATTTCTGGGCCTCCTCCTAAGCTCATTCATGATGTTATCATTTCGTGGTGATTTTCTGTTTTTCATTTTCTTGATTGCTACTTGTACCTCTTCATTTGTTATATTTTCGCCATTGTCATCTTCGATGTCTACATTTTCGCGTTCCTCTTCTTCAGTGTATACTTCAGTGTTGACGTATAGGCTCTTGAAGTGTTCTATCCAGGTTTCTGGTTTTATAGGGTTTATTTGTATTTCTTCATTCACCCTCTTCTTTCTTCCTCTTAGGATATTCCATACCTTTTTTTTCCCTCCAGATATCTCATGCTCCATCTCTGCTTCACTGTGAACCTGTGAACCCTCCTCCTTTTTCCGGGCTTGGGACCGGCAGTGATAGTAGTGCTACCTTCCGGGCTGCTCAATCCACCCATCCAGCGGCACCTTTCAGGACGAATAGCATAAATGTTTCCTTATCGTAATATCATATCAAACCACTATTTAGTGTACCTACTATTTTTTGTTCCAGATCTCCTCAACAAGTTTCTCCAAATGTCACAGTCATATCCTCTACACATCGTAAACGTCTAGCTGTGGACCAGTATTTACTGCTTATTTCATGATACAATCTTAACCCACCTTTAATTATATAATTTCAAAATACCTAATTCCAATAATCAAGTACTCGAACTCTGTGGCACTGGCACACTGAAACACTTCACTAAAAGCCTTACCACAGTACTCTAGACGCTGCCTCTAATGTCTATACAAATATTAAGATAAATCAGAATAAAATTTTACGAAGTTATTGTTATCTGAGGGTAATTTCGATTAAAACATTTATAATTTACTGCCTTCTACTGTGAAAAACGTAAACTGTAATCTTCTAGTCATTTGAAAATCTTTTGAAAATTTATCCATATGTTATTCTATTCTCAAGAAAAGTTTTAAAATTAATTAAATCTAGACGTACTGAAGCTAAAGGTAAGCACTGTAATTTACCAGTTTAAACTTTTTTACAGGCATTTTAAAAGCAATGTAAAAAGAGAGAATGATTGATATTTTCTTACCGCTAGGTACAGAGGTGTTTTAAAATTTTCCCCTAATATTAAGCAAGATCCTTACATCTGACAGGCCTCAACCGTGATTTCAATCCCAGTTTTTTACCCCTTCATTGCTGTTGATTAAATACTTAATTAAACATCAAATAAGAATGCTACATTACTTTTCTTACATTTCCCAGCTTTCTACGAAAAAAAAAAACGGTGTATTGAAACAAGGTAACTAATTTTTAATAACAAAACAACCCTTGAGTTAATGGAAATTGGACTCATGTTTAAGTAAGAAAAATGTTTTTTAAATTATAGGAGTATAATTATTTAACTTACTATTATAGTCAGTGTTTTCAATTCAAACCCTAAATGATCTATAAGTATTATAACTGCCATTTTTAAGTCTCAAACTTACAGGAATACAGGATCAATTTCGATAATATAAAAATTTAATTCTCATACCTCCAAGCATCAAAGTTCGATTGGATGAAAAAGTTCACTTGTAAATAAAATATTTACGGGATTCTATATAAATTTCAGAACAACGCGCGTTCTTGTTTTTGTAGTTCATAAAAATTTAAAAGTCAATTACGATAACATAAAAACACCCCTCTTTTTAACGACATAATTATACTTGCTATTTCTGCTTAATGCATAAACTTTTGTTTACGTATTTTGTTAAGAAAATTATATTTGTATCGATACATACTTAATACTGCAATCTAAAAATTCCAAAAGAGTTTGAACGAATACATAGAAATTACTTTACAATATTCTAAATTTGTTTAGTAGCTCTAGTTGTATTTAATTATGGAAATATAAAACAGTAATTAATATATTTTGACTTCCGTCGGCGAACAAAGAAAATCCGTAATTTCCTTGAAATTTCTAACGTAATAAAACACTTGATAAAATCTCGTCCCGATAAAGAACCGAACCTGACACCTCCCGCTTGCCAGACGGGCGTGCTGATTCGTTACCGCCGATATAACTAGGCAAAGCACTCTTCGATGACGTTACGCTGTTTAGGTAATGTTACGTTCTCCTAGTTTGAAGAACAATGCCACTAGTCGTTTGCTTCGGTGTATCTCTCTTGCGAAGAGGTGGGACTAATTGCTTTGCTTAGATGTATAAAATATTTGCTTATTTGTTCGATTGCTCAGTATCTCTCTAAATGAAACACAGTGCGTATGTCTAAAAAAAAATTATCAAAACAGTTCCCCATATTATTATATAAAAAAATACAAAAAAACGTGAGATTTCCCTGTTGAAATATATAAAAAATATGCATATGCCTTAGTATTATATACATTTTATAATACGGTTTCCTTACTTGTTTGTGTACATATTATATATGCATATATCTATGTACATTTGTATAAATGTGTCTCGGTATATATTAAATCGCAACGTATTTGCATGTATAATTTTAAACACACATGGTACGAGTGCGTGGCATTTTGTTACCTTAAATGTGTCTTCAGTATCGCAACGCTTATTTGTATATTAATTCGCAACGTTATATGCTTTATGCATTATTAGAGTCACCACCAAACCCTGGACGGAGCTCGAACGTCTGGTCGCAGATGTAGTAGCAGACTATAGCCGAAAACGACTACCCAGGCGTTCTAGTTAGAATCTTACACGCTATGTGCCTTGTATGTATGCTCCATCTCGCTACTACCTCCCATAAAAGCGGAGTTTCCAAAGACCAAACATCGTGCGAGTCCGAGTGCTGCATTACGCAAAGGCTCTTTCGACAGTGATTGACTGTTTCATGCTCGACCGCGGTGGTTCTCTCTCTAGTGTACGTCTTATCTCGAGGCTTGCAATACAATAGCATACAGAAGTTGCGATTATTTGAATTAATACAGTTTTACATTCTCGCATTGTGTGCGGGTGATCTTGTATGTTAAATGAATGTAAATTAGTTCTTGTGTTAAATATGTACACATACAATGTTTTAAATGTATACAAATGTAATATACATGGGTTTATAAGAAATATAACAAAATAAATGGTGGATTTGCAGCTAACACAAATAAAATATTAAATTTACAAAGTAAAACAATAAATAATTGATTTCTTTTTTAACTTTTTTTTAAGGATACCGGTCGTCAACTAAGCCCTTATTCGCATCCCATTCGATTTTATTTTGGAAAAACGAAGTTTTAAAGCAAAAACCAAACCTGTGAATGTGACATTTACATACAGTGTGTCCCTGGATTAACGCATGGATCGGTAAGGCAGACAGGAAATTATTGAGTTAAATTTTCATCTTATTGGAGTTCAGCCATGATTACACACTAAGTACTCGAATAATTTAATACTCTGAATATTGTTTTTTAATAACCCTATTATCGTATCTCCTATAGAAAATATATTTTGCTAATTGAAAAAATTCCTTTTTTAGAAATTTCCAAGATATACTTGATTTTTCGGCAATAAAATTATGGCATAAATTACTTACTATTCAAGCATGGCTGAACCCCGAAAGATGAAATTTCAACTCATTAATTTTCTGTCTCCCTTAACTATCCATGCGTTAATCCGGGGACACGCTGTATATCAGTATCGAAATGGCTATCTTCGGAGATATAATTTAAAATATATTACATTAAAACAGAACGTTTATGATGCGCATTTAAAAACATCTCTTCGTGCTCAAAAATAATTTTGTTAAATATAACGTAAGAATATAAAACTATTTGAACAATAAAATCTCTTGTTTTGGAATCTTTTTTAAGCCTAGAATTTTTTAAACTTACAGTTATAGTTTCGCCGGTTCTTGAACCTGTAGCTGTTGAAAAATAAATATCTTCTTTTACAATGTGTAACTCACAAACAAAAGTAGAGCCTCATTTTGACCAGTTTTTTATCATGCAAACATTATTTCCAAAAGCATGAATTATTCCTGTTGTTTATTATTATTATAACCTGTATTTGTCATACTTTCGTTCATTGTTTTCATTATTTTAAATCATTTTAACTTGTTTTGTTAATTGTTGTTTCTTCTTTACTTTATGGAACTTTATTGTAATTAATTAATTATTTTTAAATTGATAATAAATTGATTTACCAAGTACTGTAAGTGACTTAACTTATGAAATTAATTATTTACAATAATATATATAGGCAAATTATATAATACATTAAACTGAAAATATAAGAAAGTATAAATATGTGAATGAGAGAAGTATCCGTAAACATAGCAAGATGCAGATACGCTAATTATTAAGCTAAAAAATTGTATTAAGTACCTGCTTAATAATATTTTTTCCCAAGAAGAATATGCAAGTATGTACACGTTTTCTCAAATTTCCTTTCACATCAGGAAGAAATAACTATTATCTTATGTTTACCCTATTATATAAGTAGCACATTTGTTCATCAACAATATTGTAGTGTGTGTAACCACAGTAAGTAACTACAAATATTTTGTTCTTTCACTTCAATATGTCACTTATTGCCACAGTGCGTGTTCATAAAATCTACTAAAACTTGAACTATAAAAAATAGTTTGTTTACGTTTATTGTAGTAAGATCTACGGTTATGTTTGTTCCGAGAACCATAAATAGGGTGGATATTACCACAACACGTTAACTACAAATATATTGTGTGCCTTACCCCAACATTTCTCTCAGTGTTTATACTAAAGCTTTCGTTCTTGGTAACCTATACCACTACTACGTATGTATAGGATGACGCATTTGAGAGAACCCCTTTTCGATGTGTGAATAAGCGTCGACCATTTATTACAGCTGAATTGAGGTCCACGTCAATTATATATTTCATAACACTAAAAGCTTTGCAGGTTCTCATTTACGTGCCCATGCTGCTGCAAAAACATCGACGGATATTTCGACAAAAGTAAGAAATAAATCAAGATAATTACGAATTTTTCATTACGTAAACGTCGAAGACCTCTAGAACTCATTATTTTCAGGATATCAAGCACTAATACGAGTTCGCATCGAAGTGCAGATGAAAAATACATTTTCTGATATTTCCTTTTATAAAAGAAGCGGGTCTACGGATTAAGGAAAAAAGAGCCAGATGTTCTCCGTCGGTATCGTTTTGATACCCGAGGACTATACTGCGTAACAATCTAAACACCTGTAGCCTTCTACGAAATTGTCATGTTGCAGATACCTTAGTAATTAGAATCCATTGTGTCGTTTTGAATAGTTAATCTAGCTTTTTCGCATGTAAATTTTTGGGTAAAAAAATATATAATTAAGTGGCAAAATCGATCAACACAACTAGAAAGTACATATCAAATCTATCTAGAATGTAAATTATAGAAAAGTTTCATCGCACGGCAATCTTTATATATATATATATAGAAAATTATTTATTTTGACCTAAATTTTAGATTTGTCTATGTGACTTCCTTTACCTAATGATTGCGTCGCATAATTGGGGCATCCTTGCAATTAATTTTAACAATGCTTTCGCAGTTATTCCAGCCCATGCTGCCTTCAATTTGTTCCACATGTCATCTGCTGAAGTTGGAGCATTTTTCCCTACTTCCCGATCGAGTTCTTCCCATAATAAATCAGTAGGATTCAAGTCCGGGCTTTGGGGTGGCCATTTTATGATTGTTAGTGTGTCTCTTCCTCTTCCAACTGTTCTAAATATTGCTTGCATAATTTTGAAGTGTGTTTTCCTCTAAGATGCCATTGTATTGCTCTTTTCTCATTATGGCTTGAAATTTTACGAGATCACTTGCGGGTATACCAGCAAAACAACCCCGAATCATTACAGAACCACCGCCGTGATTGACGGTAGAGACTGTACATTGCTCTAGTGCACGTTCACCTACAAATCTTCTTACAAACACCCGTCTTCGCGAACCGAAAATCTCGTATTTAGATTCGTCCAAAGGTCCACAATACCTTGCTCCAATCTTCTACCGTTCAATTTCGATGTTCACGTGCCCACTGTAACCTCTTTTTCTTATTAATTTGACGAGGCAAGGGCTTTCGCGTCGCAGTTCGTCCGTGAAGGCCGGCTTTTAGCAGACGGCGTTTAACCGTGGACACGCTAATCGGCTTCGGAAGTACAGTATTGATTTCTACGGCGATCTCTGGAGCTGTTTTTCTTCGATTTCGCTTGCTGGACACCGCGATTGCAACATCTTGAGCTGATGTTGACGCCCTTGGTCTACCACGAATTTCAAGAAATACGCTCTTTGTTGTCGCTACTACCTGCTCTTTTATGACGGTATTACCTCTCATACAGATAAAAGAAGTAACTAGATCGATATTATGAATTTAAGTGAATCTTACTGATTATTAGCATACTATTCAATAATGCTAGAATGTATTTCATAAATACATTCTTTGTACACAAAAATCTAAAATCCAAATACTTATGAGCGGTAGTGTATACATATATAGGTGTAACAGTAAAGAATGAAAATAAGATATGTTACACTGCTACAATAATATCAAGTGGATAATATTATCCAAAATATTGACACTAGTTAAGATACGCAATATAAAGAGAATAAAAAGTAAGAGAGAAATACTTTTCTAAATAGCTGTATAAATATATTTAAATTTAGGTTTTGGAAAATGTGTGTGTGTGTATATAAATGTGTATATAAATGCAATTCTTAATATCCATTAAAAAAAATATGATATAAAAGGCAGCATACAACCTAAACGATGTATTTATGTATATTTTATGAAATCTGCAACAAAGTTGTTATACCCTGAATACATTGCCAATAATAAAAAATGTATTTTTAAAGTATTAAAAAAAAATAACATGTAAACAACATTAAACCTTGTTATTCATAAACAGTATTAAACTACAATAGGCAATATTTTTATACTTCCTATAACAGTTTGCGTACTTTTATAATGCATAATAAATCATTTAGAATTGAACAAATTGCCCTCCCACAATGATTTTTTTTCTGTCTAAATTCTTAACCCATCAATGTTTTTTTGTCTTGATACTTTGATTCGTGACCTAACCATACAAGCGAATAAATTTATTTCTGCGGGTAGTTGAAACGGCAATATTTCTTTTTCCAAAATGTTTGTAAGACACAGAAGCTACTCAAATCAGCTTTAAAGCGCTCACAAGGCATCAGTGAGCGAATTTCCAGGCTTGATTTATAATGTTTCCTTTCTAGAAATAACGATGCTGTCAGCAGCGTTGCAGTTTCATTACTTAATGTTACCGGATTTTTTTCAAGTAAAACTCCAATCATGTTAAAGTGTGACAACAGTATTCACGTGCAGACATTCTCTTAACGTATTTTAAATTGCAATATGAAGGTGAACATGTGATACAGTTTAAAAGATAATAGATGTGATTTGTAGAAAGCTATTTCTGAACAACTGAATAGATCCAAAGGATTTAGTTAAGCGAATATTGTTTTCTTATTACAAACAAAGCGATGATTAAGGTTCGACAAACGCGTGCTACGGCAGAAGCGCCGAAAGGGGATTTAGGTCGATGCGAAGCCAGTGGAGAGTTTATTCATTCGATAGGCGTGGAAGTGAAGGGTCGTTCGAAAATTATCGGTTTATCGGTATG
Organism: Dynastes maya; assembly: GCA_029619315.2. Lineage (NCBI taxonomy): Eukaryota > Metazoa > Arthropoda > Insecta > Coleoptera > Scarabaeidae > Dynastes > Dynastes maya. The sequence goes on from JAROYE020000002.1 coordinate 25,221,909, forward strand.
CGTCTTTTAAAACATGGATCGTCGCAAGCGAGGTTTACCTTTAGCATCGCATGTCAATAAATATTAGCCGTTTCCCTGAGTTGGAATATATAGGTACTATCATTCAGTGCAAAATTCCGTACTGGGAATTTCTATATGAACACCTAGTAGACAATGAACACTTTCGTCTTTTTCTGAATAAGTATGTTCCCTCGTGGAAACTACCAACCAATAGACAATTGCATTTGACATTTGACATTTGAAGGGTACAGTAAAAAACTGTATAGTAGACGAGCTGAAAATTAAGACAATTTGCGTAAGTGTAGATGAAACGACTGATGCACAGAAACACAGCGTGATTCATGTTGTAGCGCGTCCTTTAATACGTAATGATCCAGCAGCTTCCTTGTTATTAACCAGTAAAAGGATTGAAAAAAGTGATGCTGAAACCGTTGCGAAGATAAAAGATTCGTTAAGAGAATTTTGTATCACAGGAGCCCAAGTCACAATGTTAGTTACCGATGGAGCTACAACAATGCTGAAAGTTGGAAGGATGTTGAAAATATGCTTTCCGACTCTTCTTCACATAACATGTCTCATACAAGCGTATCATCTCGATGCAGAAACCATTCGAAATAAGTATCCGATGGTGAATAATTTAATAGCATCTACCAAAAAAGTGTTTGCGAAATCACCCAAACATATCCGCGTTTTCAAACAATTGTGTCCGAAACTTCCACTATCACCTCAGCCTGTAATAACTCGATGGGGAACATGGCTCCAGGCAGTATTTTATTATCATAAATATTTCGCAAATGTGAAGGATATGATTTTAAAATTTAAATCAAATGAATCTGCAGCGATTCGAGAGAGTCAGCAACTTGTTTCCAATTCGGACGTTCAATTACAAATAGATGAAACTTCCATAAACTATTCTGCAGTTGTACAAGCTACATCACTGTTACAAAACAGTCACTTTACGAGGCTCGTTAAATACCTTAGATAATTTACAAGCCGCTCTAGAAAGCTTGACGGATCCTATAGGACTAGATGTCGCTCAAAAATTTCGTGCAGTTTTAAACAAAAATCCAGATTTACAAAAGGTTTGGTCTATTACTGAAAATAAAGAGTGCACAGAAGAGATAAAGGAATATCTGAATGATGCAAATCCTACTTCGTTAGATACGATAGAACAATCATTTTCCAAATACACGAAAACGTTTTCAGACCAACGTCGAAGGCTAAGTGAATCGACAATGGAAGCGTTGCTAACGATGCAGTTTTATGCTGCTTACCGGGGCAGTAGTATTTTGTCGCAGTGGATATCAAGACGTCAATAAAAGGTAAGAATAAATTATTTTTTAATAATACTGTATCTCACGTACCTACTTTTGCGCGATACGCCTCTGACGTTGCACTCGTTTGTCGAACCTTAGTGATGATATTAAACCACAGATATCTACACATCTATAGATAATAATACTGTGCTTCTGTACTAGCAAAATCGTTACATATAATAGTTTTCAAGTTGGTTCTAAAATATTTCGCATTCTTAACGATTTGAAAAGTACCGCATATTTCACCGGTGTTTAAAAAAGGTTATTCGTCGTAAAGTAATGTAATAACTATTTTTCCAATTTTTCCAAGGCATTCGAGAGTATACTCTATAGTGTATACACATTTTTATTCAGCAATTGCAAGCTATATTTCTCCTTACCAACACCGTATTGTATGACAACATTTTACAATAACAAACCTAGCCTGCATTTACTCAATATATATCAAAAGTGATTAATGACAAAGAACAAATTGGCATTGTTTATTTAGACTTTCAGAAGGCATTAGTTAAATTGGCCGTTATTTTTTTTTGCAACAGTTAAAGTGTTTTGAGTTTCCCGAACCACTGTTACGTCTTCTTGGCTCCTACTTATTAAATACAATGTTTCACGTATAGTATACCAAATTAATACTTCCACCGAGTCCCCAGCTACTTCAGGAATTGTGCAAGGATCAAATTTTGGTCCACCTTTATTTATTCTATTCATCAACACAACATTCTTGATATCACCGATTACGAGAAACATCGACCTTAAACTATTCTCGGCCACAAGATCGTGTCAGAAGAAACATCACTCTTATCAATTTTTTATATTCTTTGCTACATAATAAGATTGACTGTCCTTGGCTTTAAGGCAAACTTAATTTTCTTGTTCTTAGACCCAACAGTCGATCTACATTCACATTTTATGGCCGCGCTGCAAAGACTAATGGGCACCTTGAAAGACCCCGTCTTATGTTGTCTTATTTTAACAGTATTTCCAATGCGTCTTGAGGTTGTGTAGTTCAAACTCTATCTTTGGTCTTCTTTGTAATTTTAGCATAATGCCTTTGAATATTCATTTATGTTAGACTTTCATGTGTTTAAATACTATCGCTTTTATAAAAATCTGGAACAAGCGATATTATTATGTCTAGAGCAGGCACTTTTTAAATTTCGCGGATGATTTAAGTTGGTAGTTCCGGCAACAAAAAATATACCGTATGAGCGAGCGTACTATGATCAGCCGATTTTACACGAACTTAGCGCATCTAAACGTATGCTGTGTTGAATGTCACTGTGGAATGTCATTTGCTTGACAAAATTGCGTAAAAGCAAATTCATTTGTATGTTATAAACGGCGTATTCGTTCACATACATGTACAAGCCACAACTTCGCTCTTGCATTTCCAAAAACACTTTGCTCACGTTATCAACGACATATTCGTTCACGTACACATGTAAAACACGAGTTTGCTATCGCATCTCTAAAAAATACCGATTATGCTGGCTGATCATAGTATGCTCGCTCTTACGATATTTGTCTGTATTACGTTAAGAAATTGGCGTATACGTCATTCATTGCCGAAACTACCAACTTAAATCATCCGCTAAATTTAAAAAGTGCCCGCTCTAATCTTTGATACATTTGTTGCTAAAAGCAAACAGTTTTTAAAATAAATAAATATAACGTATGACCTTTAGGTTAAACACAAAATTTGTCATTTTTAAAGTCATTGCCACAATACTCAAAAAACGTCAAAATGAGCTCATAAGAGTTGTCCCAGATTTTTATGAAAGTGATGGTATCTACTATTGCATTATATTGCTATCATAAACATCTGAGACAACTCGTATGAGCCCATTTTAACGTTTTTTCAATCTTGTGACAATGACTTGTCGATATACGATTAACACTGATAGACAATTTGACATATTTTTTCGTATCTTACAAAACATATTTAAAATAGGCAATGTCATAATAGTATAGCTTGTATTTACTGTCATGCATTGTGATATTTCCTGATGTTGAAAATGTACAATTATTATTGTCATCCCTTCTGCATAAAACTGTGCCGCTGGGAATGCTGGCAACACATCGCAGCTTTTTGAAGATCTTCGTCATTATCAAAGTGCTGGACCCCAAGCAATATCTTCATGTGAGAGAACAGATGAAGCCAAGTCTACATTCCCAGACGACCGAGTTTTATGCAGACATAACAAGTGTTTGAATTTATATGGTGACTGTGTTGTGTAAAAATAGTGGAAAGCTGTAGTTTTAAGATGTACGTAATAAAATATTAGTATCTATGAGGGTTTTTTTATTTGTAGGCGAACGACGATTAGTTTCTGAATCTGCCTCGTACGTTATTTCACAGACAATATTAGAAACGGGCATAAAGGTGGGAAGTAAACGAATAAAAATAAATTGGCAATATGCTTCTTTTATGCAATATAGCTGATCTTGTAAAGCATTTGAAAACTGGATTTTTCAATCTAACGTGTAATAGCTCCCTTCATTTTTTCAATATCATTATATTCATTACCATTTTTAAATGCAAGTATGATTTAAACATTACCTACAAATCAAGGATTCTTAGGTTGCTGTATCATATTTTTTTAACTTTCTGATTTTTCTTCTATTTTATAGTAGTTTAAACGAAGCATTCTATGGAAGCATTACTGCAACCAAGTGCAACTATAAAAACAAAATTTAAAAACGATGGTGCTGCCATCTATCGGTAAGTGTGTGTATCTTATAATAATCAATTACTACACGGCTGAAATGTTTTCTTTCTTTGTAGTTCCCTTGAAAGCGAATTATATTTAAAAAGTAAGCAAGCAAAAACAAGTGTGACTAGGTGAAATACTTTTATTACCTACACAAAGTTTTATAATTGAAGGGGCAAGCGGCTGAAGGGATAATATCAATTTCTTTTTTTAAATCTACTTTTTGTTGTAACGAATAAGTTTCATGAAAACTCAAATATTTTACCATACCAGACAAAGGTATCTATTCTAGACCGTCAGCTAGAAAGGGCGACTGACGTTGCTCGCAGAAATACCACTGAGTGTCGCTAGCATTAACAAAGAAATATAAGGTTTGTTTCTGCAGCCGATTTGTGATAGTTTGATGACTAATTTAGATTAACCTACGCATGCGCGAACTAAAACTGATTTTAAACTGATTTAACAATTAAATTGCACGAACCCTGTTCATTTGTCAGTTAGTGTAATATGGAGTAGCTCGAATTTCTAAATTGCGCGGTCGTTTATAAAAAAAAAACTGATAGTCCGATGTTCGTTTGTATATGTTGAGCAGCTTTCGACAGTTTTGAACTGCACAGACTTACACCTCCTCAGTTTGTGCAGTTCAGTGTAGCTGTTTAATATTGCTTTTGGGGAGCAATGAACAGCACTTGTTTATATTAATTGTTTATTAGGTACTCACACGTGCTCTACGTCTTAATTGCATCTCCACTCACTGTGATGCGCATTGCATTGTATTGCAATACTGGCGCTACCATTCAATAGGTTTGTTTCTGCAACCAATTTGTGATGGTTTGAACAGAGGTTAATTTGGATTAACCTACGCATGCGCAAACTAAAACTTATTTGAAACTGATTTAACAATTTAATTGCACGAACGCTTTCTTTGCATTTATCAGGCGATATATAAGTTACAAGCGTATTTAATATACTTAAGAGAGAAAATATATTCAAATCTGCAAATGAAAACAATAGATTTATCTTACACATTCAAATATTACAATAAGAGGTGTGCGGAAACAGAAATAAACGCGAAATGTTTAGACAGAATTACAAATTTATTACAACCTTAAAGGAACCATTAATTCCTAACAAAACCACATACATGAATAAAACACGCGCGAAGTGTGAATATATACAAAAAGCTTATAATACAACCTTTCACTTCAGAATATAACGATGCGCATGCGTCTGATGGATCACTGGACGATAATTTTCAAACTGGAGCAACTATCAGCAAAGAAATGAATTTGGAGATCTGCACGAACGCCAAATTACGTCAAACTAATAGTCAGAGTTTGGGGTTTTAACTGCACGAACACTATTTGTGTAATGCGCATGCCCCAACGATTTCAAATGATTTTAAATCGCTGCAGAAACAAACCTAATATAAAACTCGTACCAAACAGCTGTCATTATTAGATTTGTTTCTGCAGCGATTTAAAATCGTTTGAAATCGTTAGAGCATGCGCATTACAAAAATAGTATTGGTGCAGTTGAGACGCCAAACTCTGACTATTAGTTTGACGTAATTTGGCGTTCGTGCAGATCTCCAAATTAATTCCTAACCGTTTGCTGATAGTTGCTCCAGTTTGAAGATTATCGTCCAGTAATCCATCAGACGCATGCGCATTGTTATATTGTGAAGTGAAAAATTGTATTATAGGTCTTTTGTATAATATGTTCACACTTCACGTGTGTTTTATTTATGTATGTGGTTTTGTTAGGAATTAACAGTTCCTTTAAGGTTTTAATAAATTTGTAATTCTGTTTAAACATTTCGCGTTTATTTCTGTTTTCACTTACCTCTTGTAATATTTGAATGCAAGATAAATCTATTTTTCTTCATCTGCATATTTGAGTATATTTTCTCTCTTAAGTCTATTAAATACACTTGTAACTTATACATCGCCTGATAAATGTAAAGAAAGCGTTCGTGCAGTTAAATTGTTAAATCAGTTTTAGTTCGTGCATGCGTAGATTGTTCCAAATTAACCTCTGATCAAACTATCACAAATCGGCCGCAGAAACAAACCTATCACAATCTGGTAATAGATTGCCCCGTAATAAATAATGCAATTTTATTTCTGACAAAAGCCAATATTTTAAAATAGAAAACAGAGTTAACTAAATTGTGGTTTCTATCAATAGTTTATTGTAAAAGCTTCAAATACAAAATACTCAGCTTCTTCCTTGCCAGTAGTACCACAATTCTAATAATTTCTAATTCTAACCAAATGTAGAGAACCAAAACGTTTCTTTGTGGTTTTTTTATTATATTTAAATAATTATATTCTACAACACTATGTAATTGATTATGCCACAAACTCAAACCGCACAAAAAACAAAGTGAGTAAATTTGTAAAACAAGACACATCTTTCTTCTAAAATTATTTATTTCGCCTGATACCATAAAGTAAGTAAAACACATGTGTATAGAATGTTTTAGCTTAATATACCAATATACAATTTTTACAGGGTATCTGTATATTATATCCTTTATATTGAAGTAAGTAACGTTAACTTTTCGTTCAACTGTAACTGAGTTTTCAATAACTGAGATAAAGAAATAACCATTAATAAATCTTTTACATTGCTGTTAAACATTTCAGAAAATTGCTCATTGCTCATATGTGGCACAGAATTAACTAAGTCCAACAATGAACGTCCAACAGCATTATTTGCTGTCATACGATTTGCTAATACATCCTCAACGTATGCTAATACTTGATCCAAAAGGGAGGCCATTTTAGAGCCCGCTTCTGAAACCTGAACAAAATCTGACATGGGATGAACAGTCCGTGATCTACCAGAACCTCCAGTAGATCGAGCTGAATTACTCATTGTTTTTTGACATAATTGTAACCCAAACACTTCAGGATCATAGCAACTTATTTCTACTGGTACAGGTGTGAACATACAACCCTGTTTACCAGTTGGCACTCCAAGCTGCACACAAACATATGCTTTCAAACCCATCCTAGCTCCTTGCAAACTGGTATCAAGTGTCAAATGTATTGGATTATTACATTCTCTTGAGTAATATTCGTGAATTACTGAACTATGGTTTGTTACTTCATGTCCAGTTGCCCACCAACCGACGATGTTTTCATTAGAGTTCACTCGTCTATTCAACTCATAAACATCCATAGCATAACTCAGTTCAGCTTCTACCTGATCATCATATTCTTTGTGGGGCACGCAAAAACAGTTTGTTACTTCTACTACACCTTTATCGGCGGAGCCTGCAAGTTTATAGGTTAGATAAACGCATGTTGGCATATTTCCCATTAAACGAAAAAATGTTATAAGAGGGTGTAATATGTATTTCTTACCTAACAATGTTCCTATTACCCTGTGGGAATCTGCATTTCTACGTTCGTAGGCGTCTACTATTTGAAATAAAATAACCGGATGAACTTTGACAATAAGGTTAAGCGCCATTTTGATGACAGTGTAATGTTGCGCATGAGCGGGCAAGAATCGATTCAATCTTACAACCTCATCATTATAAAAATTACTAAAGGATGATTCAAATGTGATGAAGCCGCTTATTTGTAGAAAAAACTGTTTTTCTTTGCTTTTTATAGTAGAATTCTTTATAATAAGTTATAAACAATCCTTCGTTTTCATTTAGAAATCCATAATGTAACTTATTAAAACCAAAATAAAATCTACAAACAATTTGTTTCCTAGAGTATTGATGGCTCCGCTCAAAATGGTTTCGTTGCCCACCACTACCAAAACTGCCTCTGTGTATGCGTTGTTCTGGTATATCTGCAATGCAGGCGTGCCTCAGCAATACCAGTTTGTAGTGTGTGCGGCCGTTTTTTTTCTGGACAATACTTGATTGCAAAATACAGGTCTGTTAAAATTAGACCCAAAATAATGTCTACCTGACCCCCTCCCCCGCCTATTACATTTAAACGTGATTGTTTATTGATAGAGCAATCTCCGGCAAATATACTCAATATGAGTATTTCAACATTATAAACGCGACGTGAAATTCTAGTACTAAAATGAAAACCTATATATAAGGTGACCTTCATTTCAATTTTAATGAATATACTGCTAAGCCAGTAAACAATGTAAAAGTTTATATAAATCATGTAAAATGTGTTTGAAAACTACATATTAGAACATTTGACAATAGAGGTCATGCACTTCATTCACATGAACCAATTATTACTATTTAATAAGATGTAATTCACAACTAAAAGCTGTTTTATGTCACTTCACAGGAAGGAAAATGAGTAGTGACAGTTCATCTGACCATACAACCTCGGACTGTTCAACAGATTCATCAGATGACGAAAAGTTGGAAACTGTACAAGTATGTGGAGCACGTATACAAATACCACAAGGCTTATGCGAACGAAAAAATATATTTCAAGAATTCTTTTCATTACACACATGGAATTCCCTGACTGATAGTACTAAGCAGCATTTAAAGAAATTCCTACCAACTTTCCCAGAAAATGATGAACATGAGAAAAATACTACAATACAAAAGTTATTTAGTGGAGAAGTGTTCAAATTTTCAAATCCTTTATCAGAGTTTCACGACCACTTGAAAGCCGGGCACTACAGGCCAGACATTGCCAAAATGAGGTACATGATACGTAAAGCAGAACGAAAAGAAGCTAAGTGTAGATATAGGAAATTTAGAGAACGGCTAGAAAGTGAAGTTATAGAATCTCGACAAACCTTACTAAATGTGGTTAGTGCATTACCGCCTGGTGTTGAACCACGTGTGGAAAAAACTAGTACAAATGCACCAGCATATATTAGCCCAATAGCATATCGGACGAAGACGCGGTATTTTCAGGAATTGTCTGCTATCCGGTCAAAAGTTGATGAATCTGGGTTTTCGTCAGATGAAAATTATCCTGAAGGCCCACCGACATCAATATCAAGAAAACAAAAACGGCATTTAAATAGCATACGAAATTCGCATAATTTTAATGGTGAAAAATTTTTTATATCAACGATGGCTACAAAACCGAATGGATTAGATTTGGAGCGTAATATCACTCCTAATCATAATCCATTTTTTATTACGGAAGACAGTTATAAGCAATTACTTTTGAATCATAAGAGGAGAAAACTGGACTGTCCAGATAATTCTGAACTGAATACAAGGGGGGTAAATGTAAATGACATAATACACAGAACAAAATTAACATATGTGAAAAAAGTGAATAGTGTTCCTATAAATTCAGTGAAACATCACATAGACTCTAATAATAAATTAATTCATAGGAAAAAGTTAAAGAAAATAGACTCTCATTCGTTTTCATCGCATTCACCTGATCGAATTAATAAACCCAACCCATTTTTTGGATACAGTTCGAATTCCGAATTAGAATCAGATTCCGATTCACTTTTAGAAACAGTATTAGCAACAAAACATAAGCGGAAACCGGCAAAGAGACCTGAAAGCAAGCAGGAATCAAATCATTTTAGTGTTACTAGTGGAAATACTAGTTCGCCAGAGAAAAATTCTAGTCCTACATCAAATAGTATCATAAAAAATTCAATTATGCACTATGGCAAAGTGACACCTGCAACATTTTCCGATTTGGATGGTATTGATATGATGAATTTACCAATAGATTTAGATGATTCAAATATCGACATATTAGATATCAACAATAAACCCGAATTAATGCAAGAAACTCATACAAACTTTCTATCATTAATCAGGGATATAATTTGTTCCACATCAGAACATCGAATGAACTATAAAACCTTAGAAGAAAGAATAAAAATGTGGCAAGAAAATCCAATAACACCATTAAACGATTGGTATAGCTTATCTGATAATTGGGGAGGATTGTTAAAATCTGCTGTAAATTTTTTAAGTGGAAACTTTCCCGAACAACCTGCTGATTTCGTTCCTTATATAGAATACAAACCACAGTTAGATATGTATCAATGGATAGGAGCAGGTAGGGATTCTGATTCTCTGTTGTCACCATTAGCACAATACTGGTTAGAACATAGGAATGAAGTAAAAAATACAATACACAAAGAAGAAAAAGAAGTAGAAATTGAGTTAGCAGATCGATCTCAAACACCACCACCACCTCGATGTCCCACTACTTGGACAGTAAGAAAGGCTGACCCTGATGAAATAAAATCATATAGAGAACAGGAACGACGGAGATATGATAATCCACATAAAGCCTTTACATTTCGTTCCAATGGCTACGAAAGTGTTGTGGGACCACTTAAAGGCATTTATAACCCATCAGTGGGTAATGCAAAAGCTAGAGGACATACTATGTTAAGTGCTGATAGACCAAATTTCGTGACAATACTTTCTTTAGTTCGAGATGCAACGGCTCGTTTACCAAACGGTGAAGGAACTAGAGCAGATATATGTGAATTATTAAAATCGTCTCAATATATATCAAGTACTGCACCTGACAATGTTTTACAATCGGTAGTTAGTGGAGCATTGGATAGAATGCATACACAATTTGATCCATGTGTTAAATACGATCCCAAGAGAAAGATATGGATTTATCTTCATAGGAACAGATCAGAACAAGACTTCGAGCGACTGCATCAACAATATCAAACTATGAATAAAACAACGAAAAAATCAAGTAAAAATAAGACTCCTAGCAAACCTAAACAAAAATCCGAAAAGAATAGTAAAGCTAAGGTAGAAACGTCTCCATCAGCAGAAAAATTAAAAATCCTTCAGAAGATTAAATCTAACACAAACCAACATCAAAACGCTTCTTCCAGCAATAACCAGAATGTTGTGTTACTATCGCAAGATATCACAACATCTAGTTCTTCAAAACCAGGTACATCACTTTTACTGCCCCAAATAAATAAATTAGCCAAAGTAGAGCACGCAGAGTCAACACAACATCAATCAAAAATTATTGCTAGTCAAACTGCCGAAGAAAAGGAAATTAGTGATGCATTACAAACTATCACCCAAAATAATAGTATCGTCAACAAGGCTACAAATAGTCCTAAGCCGGGAAAAAGTTTGGTGAAAATTATATCTCCATCACAAGGAAAATCTTTAATTATCCCTTCAACTAGTAAATTGGAACAAAAATCACCAAGTTCAAATAAAATAAACCAATCAGTAACTCAGCATTTATTTCAAACTGTGTCGCAGCAGAAATTAAATTCCCAGCAAATAAGGGTCGAACTCAACGACAAGGTTGATCAAAAAGTACAATCTAAAGTACCCATATCAATTCAACAACAAATTCTTCAAACTATTACGCCTCAGCAGCTGCAGAACATAAAAAATGTAGCTCTACTGCGCAATGTGTCACAAAGGCAATCTCCTCAAACTATCACCACCACACAAGGGCAAACCATTACTATCTCACAAAATGCGATCAATAATCAGCACATACAAGTAAACACCACAGCTTTAGCGAAAAATTCGGAAACAGGTAGTCAACAAATAAGGGTGCAGCAAGCATCATTAACACCAACGCAGCAGCAACAAATATTGCAGAGTTTAAAACAAAAGGTTCTCCCGGTACAATCGACTGTTTTAACTGGCCAACAACAAGTAATTTTGAAACATAAAAGTGGTATAACTCAGATTCCGAAACAAGTACAAGCTTCTTCTGGGACTTCTTTATTAGGTCAAGCGAGGCATAATGCAGGTATATATATTTAACAATTACTTGAAATTGACAACCTGATTAATTTTGGTTTATATTACAGATGCTATATCCAACAAACCTATTATAACAAGCAATCAAACGCCGTTAGTAGCCAAAGTACTAACAAATGCCGCAGGACAAGTGATATCAGTTGAAAGTTTATTGGCACACCAAAAGCAACATGGATCTTTACCACAAGGTATTTACAGTAAGACTGTTAAATAATAAGAACTTATTAAATAATAACAACAAATGTTATATTTACGATATTTTATAATATTCTCAGAAACTTAAATTGCCTAACAATTGTTATTTTATTAATATTCTATACAAAAGATAAAAGTAGTGGGAACCTGGAATAAGTCATTCTTTTAATCTATCTTTGTTACCAATTTATTGCAAATAAATCATACTACATACTTTTAAATATTCAATTGGTACCCAACATATTAAACTTGTAATTGATCAATTATTGACCCCAATTATTAAATTTGTTTCTACAGAATTTATGTGTATCCGATTAGTCAAACAAAATCACAAACTGTTGTTCACTGCATCTAAGTGGCTGTGAGTGGTTTGTGGTTTCTGTAGAAACAAACCTATTAAGTAGTTAAGACAGTCAATTAATTTACTTTCACCTCAAATATGCAACTAAATCTATAGATATTCGCAGAAACTGGAAATTCAATCTTGTTTATTAACTTGATGCGTTATTTAAAGCACAATTTAACATAGGCGTTTGATTGTGTAAAATGACTTATTAATTAAGAGTCTATGGGTGGACGACTTGCTCTCTTTTGAGGAGAATGCAATTTGCTGAAATAAGCGTAAAACAATGCAATAATAGAGCTTCCTTAATACCAAGCGACATGGGTTTAGTCTAGGAATCCATTATTTCTAAACATCATTACCATCATTTTATTTACCTTTAGCGTCTGGTTTGTTATGCTGATGATGTTACTCTACTTTCTGCTAATGGTGTAGAATGGATCAGAATAGATGTTTGCAAAATATTAACGATTTGGTTTAAAATATTGAAAAAAACACACTCAGTGATATCCGCTTAACGTGGTCGCAGTTACTATTGTCACCTGGTTAATGTCATCGTTTTAATCAAGTCTTGTAGCATTTTATAGCCTTCAATTTGGGGCTAAATTGATGTTAAGGAATTTTCATCAATACATGAGTTACTGTTTCCCTAGGTTATTACTATCAACACCTGTAAGTCCCAAACTGATTAGAATAGCCGATTCTGTATTCTATTTTATACATTTCATACTTTCAAAAGAAAATCGGTGTGAATTTTGACTTAATTATAAATAATAAATGTGTTTTCAACAATTAAAGTATAGATTTAGAATTGTGCATGCTACAGAATTTCAATTTCTGTTATCATATGGTTACTTTGGTAGAAATCTTTAAACGAAGAACGCAATTGCTAATGAGTATAAAACGCTAAACACTTAAAAATTCGAAAAAAAAATCATTGCATAAGTATTAATTATATCCAAGGGTACGTTTACACTGAAGCTGCGATAAAGGATAAGGGCCGTGATACAAGCAAAACGTTCGTCATTAAGCCAAACGATGCGCGTTGCACCTATGTAACCATGATTACAGATCGACTATCACTGCTGTTATCGTTTATCGCGGCTCCAACATAAACGGTGGTTACCATAATATGCTCTAACTCTATTCTTGTGAATTTCACTTATTTCATAAATATTTCTTGGTATTCAATGTTAACATAAGCTTTTTATTCCAGGAACAACATTAAGAGTATCGGGCGTAAAAGGAGCTCAAGCTAACATAATCCAATTAGCAGCACCTTCAAAGCAAAACGCAGTTGCTCAGCTGGCTGTGGGTACACAAAATAATTTAATAGCAATTACAAATCAACCAAAATTAGTGTTATCGTGTCAAGCGAGTACAACGACTACGACAACGTTGACAACTTCCGCCAAACCGGCATCAAAATCATCACCAAAAGCCCAAACTGTGACGAAGTTCACGCCAAAAATAGCTCAACAATTAATTAATGCCAAATTTATAGCGCAAAATATCGATACGCAAAAAATAGTCCAACCGAAAGTTATCGTTGGTCAGAATCAAGTAAAATTAAACGCAACTAAAGGAATCACCGTAAACAAGCCGGTTACATTAGGAGTTTCATCAAATACGAATACGATACGAATGGTAAACACCGCCAATCTTAACTTGACCCACATAGGCGGTAAGCCCGTACTTTTAGCAAGTAAAGGCAGTACACTGCAAAGTTTACAAGGCCAAAATGTTATCATTCAAACGCAAGCTAACACGTCCGGGCTTGTAGCAATCAACACCACGAAGCCTTTAACAGTTTCTAATATAACACAGCAACCTACTTCTACCAACGTTAGCTTACTAAATCAACAAAATACGCAAGTGGTCCTAGCTCCTCAAATAAAAGTACAACAAAATTCGCAAATGCTACTTAGTTCTGCAATCAAGGCCACTAACGTGCAATCGAATCAGAATTCTGGACAAAATCAATTAGTATTAGGAAGTCATCCCGTACGTCTTCAAACAAGTGCCTCTCCTGGCGCCCAGAGAGTCGTATTAGCAAGTCAAGGTCAAGGAGGGCAAATAGTTGCTCAACAAATTTTATTGCCTTCTGGATTTCAAGGCACCGCTATTAATGTCAAAGCGCTGCAAGGTGTGAAAGTTATTCCCATAGCGCAAACTCAACAAACTAAAGGTAAAATTCGCTTTTATTCACAAAATCTTCTAGGGCAAACTAGAAATTGCAAACTTAAATCTATTAACAAAGTTACTTTTTTCATATTACTATTGGCATAAAAATAAAGTAGTTTTATTTTTATTTGCCATAGATAAAAAAAAATCAAAAAATTTATTCCTAACAACGTAATAGTATACAGGGAGTTTATTTAGCGAGACGAGGAATAAGCAGGGTCGGTCCTATAGGCAATAGCGAGGAGCACCGCACGCGACCGGCCAAATTAGGGGGCAGCCCAACAGACCGTATCGAAAACAAATAAAAAGCAAAAATATATTTATATGTTAGCTACAGCGGCGAACTTATACTTTTGGAGGTCCTATGCTTTAGAACAGAAGTAATATATGGTTAAGTTTGTGGGTTGTGGTAATATGGTATAAACAAAAATGTCAATTGAAAAGTAACTAAAAAAAGTATTAATTTTAAGACATCTCCCCCTTTTATCTAAAACGTTACAAAAACAGCGTCAGAAATCAACAAGTGTTACAGATCTTCTTATAGAGCATAACATTTTCTACAAAAAAGTCTACGAGAGCATTATTCTAAAATTAGTTTAGAAGTCAGAAGGGAAATTAAAAATTTAGTTTTCTCACATTTTTCTAATTGGTACAACTCGAAAATTGTAAATTTAAAATAATGCTCTCAAAGACTTTTTTGTAGAAAATTTCATACTTTGTAAAAAAAGTACTATAATTCATAATTTTCTTGGTTTTCCGTTATTAAATTTTTGAAAAATGTCAACCCCGGTAAGGTCTCAAACCTATATATCTCGACAGACATGTATTCTTACGTGCTAAGAACTATTAATTTATGGTTTTATGATTTTTTTAATATCTTTCACCGTTATGGAAGCAGTTCTCAATGAAAGGGGAAGATATCAATATTACTACTTTTTTCAATTTATTGTTTAGATTACTGACTTTTACAAACTTAATTATACGTTATTTACAATCAAAAGATTCCCTCAAATATGCTTCTGAAGTATTTACGAGTTTTACTATTACGTTTGAACTTAAAACTATAAACAAAACGGACTTATATGTTCTACTAGATCCGCCTCGGCCTGTCTCTCAGCTTTAGTCAATTTCATCGAAACACAATTTTAACATAAAATGTACGAGTCCTCTGAATGATTCGTACCTGACCGCTTAAGCATCGGCATTTCGTATGAACACGACCATTGTCTAGCTAAACAGGTCAAAATCTCACGTATAATGAAAATTAAAAAAAAAAATTAAAGCTTTTTCGACGCGATGCGTCATCGTTAAAGTACAAACAAAAAATTGTTAATTATCAGTAACTCGGCAACTGTATTGAACCAACTGAAATTGGTTAGGTTGGTATTCATAGTATGAAAGGTAAATGAATATAGATTCAGGTTAATACCAAGTGAATTTTTTATTTTATTTTTAACGATCGATTTCGACAAATGTCATCATCAAGCTATTATAGTCATTGACATCGTTGAAAAAATATATATCACAGTATCGTCAGAATATATATATAATATAAGTTGAAATTTAAAGTTTAAAGATATTTGTTAAAAATTTAAAGTTTGGTTGTAAAGTTTTGAGAATTCTAATTTGATAAGTTTAGTATTAGAAGAAAAATGAAAATGGGATGGGAAGCAACTAATGGGACCAACTAATATGATTATGCAGACGTTTGCTGGTCGTGTCACGTTTGTCGAAATCGATCGCTAAAAATAAAATAAAAAATCCACTTGGTATTAAACTGAATCTATATTCATTTACCCTTTGTACAAATCATATAAATAGGTGATTTTACAAGAACATTTGTTCCAGGAAAGGGTAGATAGAATATTCGAATTACAGAGACCAGACTGCGGGATTACAGATTGTAATTTTTGAAGTAATGCCCAGTAATCAACGCGATAATTACACAATTTCCGGAGAAACATTAAACCGGAAGATGTGCGCCGAAAGTTAAGAGAAGGTAAATTAATTCGGGGCAAGAGTAACGTATGATCAACGCCTCTCGATGGGTACACTCCGTCTTGCTGGAACCAGAAGAGTATAGCAAATTGCGTTGGACCAACTCCAATTGGCGTTTATGCGTTATATGGTAAGGATATGATTATATGATGGACGCGTATTCCAGACGGAATTTAACAAGAGCGTAGTATAATGATTTCAAGGCCATGATTGGTGAACTGTCTGCAATTTCGCGCTGTAAAACCAAGATATCTTCTAGCCGCAAGAGAGATGCTGAGAATATGTTGCACAAAAGTGAGTTTGCTATCAAACAAAATCCCTAGGTCCTTAATTAATTCGACACGTTCGATGTTAACTTGAAAGTTGAAAGCGATGAAACTCGTAGTTGAAAGTAATGGGCGTATGTGCACGTGTGAATGAAATAACTTTACATTTGCTGATATTCAAAGGTAGACTATTTGATGCACACCATTGAGAGGTATTTATTAGATCGCTTTGCAAGAAGTAGCAATCCTTGAGACTGGACACCTTATGATACAGCTTCAAGTCGTTAGCGAACAGAAAATGCATTCGATGATACACAGGTGATTATGTCTTTAATGAATAAGTTGAAGAGAAGAAAGGTCCAAGATTAGACCCTTGAGGGACTCCCGAAGAGGCAACGTATTCACGAGAGCAGAAGCCATTATAAAAATTGAAAAAGGTGCACAAGCGAATCGCTAAATCCAAAAGACATAAGTTTATATGGAATTAAAGAATGGCCAAGGCGATCAAATGCTTTGGCAAAATCGGTATACCGGGTGTAATTAAAACTAAGCTCACCCCTATAATTCTTATTTATCAAAATAAAAATCTGAAATTTTGGTATTATAAGTAACAAACAATTCTAAATTTAATGGTGCCATCCACATTTTTCAGTCACTTTTTATTACCCCAACTTTGGTTTTTAAAATGGAACACTCTGTATATTTTTAAATTTTTGGAATCTAGAGATCATTATACAATTGACTATGTCATTTTTAGCAAACAAGTCGTCATCCGAATTTTTTTTTTAAATTTTAGTTACATCTAGG
Source organism: Dynastes maya (assembly GCA_029619315.2). Classification (NCBI taxonomy): domain Eukaryota; kingdom Metazoa; phylum Arthropoda; class Insecta; order Coleoptera; family Scarabaeidae; genus Dynastes; species Dynastes maya. The sequence continues at coordinate 25,239,431 of JAROYE020000002.1, forward strand.
TAGCCATGACCACTGAAAATTGTTTTTTGAATCATTAATTACTAGAAAAATAAAATCAATACAATGAATCCATTAATTTCGTTTTCATACGCCTCTAAATATTCAAAATGGGGTTTTTTGGTAATAAGTAATTTTCTTCAAATAGTACTCATATGGCTCATAAGCATTTTTAAACAGACAATTTTTCTACAAATCACTTGATACCAAACATGGTACCACTTAAATGAAAATAATTAAGAAACGATTTTTATTGTTTATTATCAATAATATCATAAATCGAAAAACAAAAACTACCTAAACGAAAACAAATGAATGTGACATCACTAGGTAATTAAAGCACCAAATTCATAATAGCCTATCTTATAATAGCTGTACAAAATATTCGCCGGTAACGTACTGACACATTCGAACTGCATTTAGTGTAACTTTTATAATAGCTGCTATTTAGCTGTTCAAAGATGATTTCGCCCTAGGACGTCAAGTATTTCTCGTGCCACCAAATTTCAATTTCAATCGTCCTAAAATGCTTAATCAAACTCTTGGAACTTACAATCATAAAAAAAAACAGCAGGCTTTGACGAAAACACTCATGCAGATAACAATCGACTAGTTTGACATTTTGACGTTAACTTCTTAGTTTAAGTACTCCGTGTTTATTGTTTAATAAGTAGAGCCCGGTAACAGGGAGCCGTGCCATAGCCGTACCTGCCTAGTATACAAAAACAGTAAGAAAATAGAAAAAAAAACAGAACTAATACATAATTATAATATGTGAAAAGTAGTGAAACACTCACCCTTTTAAGCAGCCTTGGCTACGGAACAGTAAAAGTAGAAGCACCATTATCAGTATTAACATCATATGGATAAGAGTGGCAAAAAGTTGACACCATTAAATGTGTTTCCACAGTTGTCTCGGTGAGCGATGTTCGCCGTGGTGAGAAAATGAGTTTACATTTTGAAAAAGGGCGTTCAACATCTATCGATGTTATACATGCATGATTAAAATACTCTTTGTACTTAGTCAGTGGATTATTCGATACACCATCACAAATTTGTTTTAGTGTGCTAAAATCGGGATCTTTCTGTAGCACACTCTCGAACTTTTCTAAAACGCGATTATATTTTGCGTCATGTATAGTCAGTAGCTGTGTATGCACTCCGTCCATAATTTGCAGAGACTCCAATAATGATAACGATCTATTTTGTAATTGGTCTATTGCGTCAGCTAATCCTTTATAGTAGCTACGAATATTTTTTAAATCTGTTTCAACTGAAATATCTTGAAATTTCGACTGGCTCTCCTTAATAGCTGCAGCTTCGGCAGGATTGAATTGTGCAACAACAGCTTTTACTATTTTCAAATGTTCAGCATAATAAAAAGCTGCCTGCAACCATGTTCCCCAATGTGTAAGAATTGGCTCCGGTGGTTGACGAATACCAGGACACTCTGTGTGAAATGATCGTAGGCGTTTGGGAGATTTCAAAAATACTTTTTTTGTGCTTTGCATTCTCGAATGGTTTCTGCCACAAGATGTAAAGCATGCACTTTACACGTAACATGTAAACACTTGCAACCATGTTCAAGAAGAGAACGGCCTACCGAACGCATTATCGCTGCGCCATGGCTCATAAACATCAACACTTAATCTTTTGAAATTTGAAATTTTTCCAACGTACTAAGTACAACCTTCGTAATTGCTGCAGCAGTACATTCTTGTAGTCTTCGGCTAGCTAGTAACAGTGATAATGTAGGTTTACTAGGGTCTAGTATGCGTACCATAATATTTACAATTGAATTTTTTTTACAGTCTGTTGTCTGGTCAATACAACCAAAGAAACTGTTTTTTCAATATGCGTGTCATTTTCTTTTCCACGTCATCGCGTACAAATGCAACATGCTTACGTGCCGTTTTCTCCGTTGGCAACCGCAACTCGGGATTGTATTTGTACCAAAAGTCCTTAAACGGTTGTTTATCGAGTAAGCCTAGTGGCAATTTACAGTTTATCAACATAAGAATTACATTAAAAAAATGCACTTCTCGGTGGCATGCCTAATTTTCGTTTTCTATGCTGTGCGGAATTTACGTGTCTTGTACAGTTCCACTTCTTATTTGACATCAAATGTATTTTGCACACTTTACAAACTATCTTACTCCCGTTGTGAAACAAATCGGGAAAGTCAGAAATAAACTTATTTACTATTTCTTGAAATACTTGTTTTTTTAGCCTTCGACATGTTCACTAAGAACTACAATTAATAATTACGTCTGTATCAATAAAATCAAAACGCACTACACTAAACAATAACTACAATTAATAACTACGTCTATATCAATAAAATCAACACGCCCTATCCGCTATCCAATGTTAAACTGAACTGAGTGATGATGATTTGTCGTGTTGTATTATAATCAACCAGCCCTCTCCGCTCACCTAAACACAGTCACACCGCCGCTGCGATTGCTCTCCAGTTACCGGGCTCTATTAATAAGTCTTGTACCGCGTACTCGATATCATGGAAATTCATACACAGAGTGAAAAGGTCGATATGCTTCTGATTTACGGCGAATGTCATAAAAATGCTGTACAAGCGAAAAGGCTGTATAGGGAGCGTTACCCAGTAAGGCTTCGTGAACCACAAGAGAATGACGGAGAGGGGTTTGTAGTCAGTGAAGATGTCGAAATTATTGTTTTGGCATATGTAAATCTGCACCCAACGGCATCAACTCGAGAAATTGCACAAGAATGCGACGTTAGCCAATATTCGGTTTGGAGTATTTTAAGAAAGCATAAATTTCGGTCGTACAAATATAATCCGCATCAACACAACATGAAGTTGATAATCAAAGAAGGCAGGCATACTGCAACCAATACCTTCGAAAAATGGCGATTGATCTAAGATTTCCCCATAACATCTTGTATTCAGATGAATTCCGATTCACAAATAATGGAATGTTCAACAGGAACAATACAAGATACTGGGCCCAAGAAAATCCCGACTGCTAAGAGAAACAAATTTTCAAGAGCGGTTTGGATTTAACGTTTGGGTAGGTGTTATTGGAAATCGTCTGATAGGGTCAATTATCTTCGATGCAAATTTAACCGGAGAACGTTATCTCGGGTTCCTAATGAACGAAGTGGCACAGGCCCTGAACAATTGACCGCCAGCAATTAGAAACAACATGTGTTTTCAGCGGGATGGGGCACCGCCTCATAATTCAAGGGAGGTTTCAGAGTATCTGAATGCAACTTTCGGAGATAGGTGGATGGACCGACTAGGTGACCTGCAAGGTCGCCTGACTTAACTCCTCTAGACTTCTACCTTTGGGGCCAGGTGAAAAATCAAGCTTTTGGAACGCCTCCGGAAAATCGTGAAGTGCTAGAACAGCGTGTAATAAATGCCATTCAGAATATCGCCCCGGAACAGTTGAATAATGTTCTAAGAGAAACAATAAATCGTGTTCGAATGTCAACAAGTTAACGGTGAACATTTTGAACACCTGTTATAAGCTTCAATTATGATACGTTATGTATTTTGTATTTCAATTATTAGTTCGCTTTTCATTCTGGTTCTACCTGTTTGCTAGTTACATCATTGATTGTTATCGTTATTTTTACGTTATGTTATTTTTTATGTTAAATAATGTCACATTCATTTGTTTTCGTTTGTGTAGTTTTTGTTTTTCCATTTATGATATTATTGATAATAAATAATAATAATCGTTTCTTATTAATTATTTTCATTTAAGTGGTGCCATGATTGGTATCAAGCGATTTGTAGAAAAATTCTCTGTTTAAAAATGCTTATGAGCCATATGGGTACCATTTGAAAAAAATAACTATTACCAAAAAAACCCACTTTGAATATTTAGAGGCTTATGAAAACGAAATTAATGGATTAATTGTATTGATTTTATTTTTCTAGTAATTAAGGATTCAAAATAAAACAATTTTCAATGATCATGGCTACCGAGATGTAAAACTAAAATTTTCAACAACAAAAAATTCGGATTACCACTTGTTTGCTAAAAATGACATAGTCAATTGCATAATGATCTCTAGATTCCAAAAATGTAAAAATATACATAGTATTCCATTTAAAAAACCAAAGTTGGGGTAATTTCCGGTAAAACCGGAAGTGACTGAAAAATGAGGATAGCACCATTAAATTTAGAATTATTCGTTACTTATAATACCAAAATTTCAGATTTTTATTTTGATAAATAAGAAAAATTATAGGGGTGAGCCTAGTTTCAATTACACCCTATAAGTAGAGTTTGTTAAAAAGATGGTACCGGCAGTGGCGCACCGCATAAAAGTAGGTAATACACAATATTAGTGAAAAATAATATTGTTACCTTTTCCTGTCGTCTTGATGGCAACCGCCCTGGTAAGCTGCGTAGAATTGCAACATCAGCAACGCTTCCATTGTCGATTCATTCAGCCGTCGACGGTGTTGTGAATACGTTGTCGTATACTTCGAAAATAATCGTTCGACATCCAGTGAAGTAAGATTTGCAAATGTCAGATATTCCTTTTCCTCATCTGGGCACTCTTGATTTTCAGTTATAGACCGAACCTTTTGTAAATCGGGATTTTTCGTTAAAATTGCACCAAATTTTTGAGCAACATCGACTGCTATAGTGTCCGTCAAGTTTTCTAGAGCGGCTTGTAAATTGTTTATGCAATTTAATGCGTCTCGTACAGATAAGTGACTGTTTTCTAATTGCTCAAAAGCTTGTGCAACTTCAGAATAGTTCATGGAAATTTCATCTATTTGTTGTTGAACGTCCGAATTGGAAAAAAGTTGTTGACTATCTCGAACTGCTGCAGAATCAACTTGAGGAATGTTGACATCGTGTCGAAAAAGCTTTGGGTAATTTTTTAAAAAAGGTCTCACTATACGTCAAATTTTGACCTGTTGTTAAGTTTAATATAAAATGATTTTACAATGTAAGGGTTGACATAATTGAAAATTTATTAATAATGATACAAGCTACCAACATCCACCATGTACAGACCGCGTTTCGCCGTTTACGGCTCATCGGTGTACCTTTGTGGAAGGTGGTATTTGAAATTGTTGTATATACACGAAGTTAGTGGCTACATATATGGATGAGAGTATCTAATTAAAGGTACTCTAATCACTAAAGATGTCGAAATTAATTGCCATTACGACCTCTACAGAAGTGTGCAATGAGCTACCACTAGTGGCTACCACACCAAGGGAAATAAGTAATAATGATACAAGCTACCAACATCCACCATGCGCATTTCGCTGTTTACGGCTCATCAGTGTACCTTTGTGGAAGGTGGTAGCTATATTTGAAATTGTCGTATATATAGTAAGAGCGAGCGTACTATGCTCACCCGATTATACCCGAACTAAGCGCATTTAAACGTGTACTGTCATTTTGCTTGTCAAAATTACGTGAAGGCAAATTCAGCACCTTGTTCACAAGAATGCCGTTTACGCAAGGTAATTATTGCTTACTCGCTAATACGGTATATTATTAATCTAGAACCTCTTCTTACTAATCAAACCAACCGCATTTGAAAATAATCATTCAATAAAAGATAGCAAATAGCCTCGACTTCGCACCCGCATTTTCGAAAAATGACGATTACGCTAAGTGAGCATAGCACGCTCGCTCGTACGGTGTACGAAGTTAGTGGCTACATGTATGGATGAGAGTATCTAATTAAAGAGAAAGAGCCCTACTACCCTCGCCGAACGTGGGGCACTGCTCATTGCTCACTTCTACAGAGGCCCGTATAGCAATTCACTTCGACAAAGTATAAAATAATTCATATGAATGTTAGGAAAATAAGTAGGTGTTCAGAAAAACTTTTATATAAACTGCATAAAATAAACTATAAGACATTTTCACTTTTGATTTAGTGTATATAGGAAGCGCCTGACTAAAACCCTGGAAATAGGTGTGCGAAACTAATGACGTGTGAAATAGATATCGGTATACAAGGGAATGTTTTGCTATTGTATATTGACGCAAAGACATTGCCAAAAACAATTATTATGTCCTATATACGTTTAGCAGTGCTGAGAACTGTTTAACCTATTCTCCTTATTTCTCTTTTCAGGAGTCCAAAGTAGACAAGTGTTCGCTAGAGTTATGGCGCCAACGAGTATAGTAAGGACTATATCGTCAACGTCATCGTCAGACGGTACATCCGCTGATACAAATGTACCAACAACTGAATAACAGTAAAAAAATGTAAATAATAAGTAAATTTTAATGATATATCGCAAATGATAAAGTAATTAAATTATATTAATTTTAATAACATTATAAAAATAATTGTGACAATGTCACGACGTGTAAATACTAGGACTTTTTAGCAAATGCAGTGAACTAATTGTGTTAAAATTGTACATAAATAGTTATATTTTTATTATCTTTTTGGTGTATTTTTAGTTAATATTATAGTTATTTATACATGTTGTAAAACTAAAAACCTATTGTACAATTAAAAAAACTAACTGTTTTTCTATAAGAACAGTTTTCATTTTTATAAGCTGGTTTTTCTTTTGTATACTCGCAATATTTGCATGTTTCTCCTTGTCAAACCACTTGCTACAATCTCGTGAATATTTTTTGTCACATGCGATCAATTTCTTTTAGCTACAATCACTTAAACGATTTGAAAATTTAGAGATATCACTTTCAGATGATGTGTATACTTAATTTAATTTCTGAAAAAATTATACCTACCGTAATATTGCTTATATGTTGTCTATTGTTCTTGTTGAAGTAATTTGTACCTGCCGCGTGCAGACTCGAACTATACGAAACTATACGCAACCTCGAAGTATCGGGACTGTACTGGATATTCATTATTAGAGTCCGGCGCGGTTGTAAATCGAATTAAAATTGTGGAGTGATATATTTACAACCTGTGCGGCTTCAATAGAGTTCACATCTTATCTTATGATTTGGAAAGCTCTGTTTGAATGTGGCACAACGCCAAAATGGATTGCCGCATTCCCCTATTCAAAATGAAGCATCAAAGTTTATGAAGGTACATTATTAATATTATTGGGTGCGGAGTAAAATTCATAATTGAGTTATTCAATGTTTTCAAGAAAATCGCTGTGACACTCGATTTAATTTTCTGGAATCCCGTTTTTTTAATACAGCAATTATTCAACCCTCGTTGTTGGCCCAACGACGTCATCACCTTTTTAAAATTATAACCCGCATTTTTTTTATACTACAAGGAAAAAATGAAAAGTTCTAAGTAGTAAGTTAACAATAGAAGGCTGTGTTCAAAAATGCATTTATTTTTCGACGTAGTCCGCCCTTAGTCCGACGTTTCTCCAATGGACTCTTCTATCTCTAAAATGCAAATCTGAAAATCTGCAAAATATCTGTCTACGGCAGCTATCACCACGGAGTCGGAAAGAGCTCAAGGAATTCATACTTCAAATCTCGCAGTTTCCCCATTACATTTTTGTGGGCATTATCCCGATAAAAGGTTTTTTTTCTTATGCGATTCATTGGGAATTTTTTCGTCCAGTTGGTCCGGAAGACTTGATGCAATTAACTTAGCCTTTTTTGGTGCCCCGCCGACTTCCAGTCACTACTTTGATTGCTGTTTCATTTCTGGCGTCTCACCCACAATACCAAATCTACGCACAAATTCTGTTGGGTCCTTTTCAAAACGGTCCATAAATAGCTGAAATTCGATTTTGGATTTGCTTTCGGTCTGCATTTAACAAATGTGGCACTCATCTTGCACTAAACCTTCTCATACTTAATTCTTGATGTAAAATGTATCGTACTCTTTCTTTTGCAACTTTTGGTTGTCCTGTACGTGGATCATCTTTAAGGGATGTACAAGAACCGAGAATGAAACCTTTACCAACTTTGGAAGAATTTCCATTGTCGACAAACCGTCCAAAACGAAGAATTTTATGAGGGCACGATGTTCCAGTTTATCCATTTCAATGAACCACACAACACATTTACTTTAAAAAACAAAACAATTTCTGGGATTAATTTGATACTTGACGTATGTTCCAATTTGTACTTAAACTGTCGAATATTCAAAAGGCGTAATTCTACGGGTATATTGACAAATAATTAATTATAAGCGCCGAAACTGAATAATGAAAATAGATACGGTGCGGAGCACCCATGCGAATTACTCAGTTTTTTTATGTTATCTTAATCAGCAATTACAATTTAAATGCAATTCCCGTAGCTTAGAATGGAAAAAACTGGATATTATTTAAAAACCGCACACAGTGAGTTCGTCTACGCGCACCGTAACAATGTGAATGTGTCTTTGCCGTATTTGCGATAAACCCTTATTAACTCGCACTTCGCACCTTGCAACTCTCTATCAACACGCGACGCGGTCGGCAGGACTCAGGTGGCTATTGGTAACATGTGCGCTGTTTCACGCGTTTTGGAGTTCGAGGATTCCCAGAATTTATGTTGCATTGATTTGTGTTAGCCGCAGCCGCTGTTTAGGTACTCTAAAATCTAAAAGGCAGTAAGTAGTCAGAGTGGTATCAAGTCATCAAGAGTGTCAAGTGTTTTAATCTTATTAAAAAAAGTTTTTTTAGTGACAAGGTAAGGTTTTCTAGTCTTTAGTGAAAGTGAAAGAGTGTGAAGAAAATTTCATTTACGAAACTTTTTGCTTTACTTGTTACTTATGTGTGCCTAATTGTACTATGAATAGATTTAAACAAAACTTTGAAATATCGATTTTATATTGTTGTTTTTCGTTTAAGGTATGGATAAATTTGTGATTTGTCTTTCGAATAAAAGTAAGGAGGTTCCAGCGTCCGCGCCCTTTGAGTCTGTCCATTCAAGTGGCTACATTATAAGGAAGATGTATCCAAAGTCTTTTGTGAATTGTGTCAAAATGCACATCTAAAACGTAAAATTTAATAGAAATTTAACTAATATTTGAAGACATTTTTATTGACGGTGCTATTCACTTGTATGTTTATAATTATCTATGTATTTACACTTTCAGTTGTTTTGATATAGCTATCTTGGCCTCGGCTGTTGGGTACACAATAATAAACCATTATTATTAAACCATAATTAAAGAAAGATTTAAATTTCTTCGGGACCGGAATCGTTGTCGTCGCTAGAACTAGAAAACAGCCTTTCACTGCCAAGCTGAGAACTTTTCACTACCAACTTAAATTGTCTGAAAAATTTAAGAACTTCTGCTAGGGCCGTGTGAGGAATAAAGAAACTCCGCTGTTGTGTAATGTTTTGATTGATGGTTTTCTCGTTTGTTACATTAGCGACACCACAAACGAAACACTGTTTGATAGTAATTGTACAACCTTTGGTTTTGTGCTTTGAAAGAGATTTCACAAAAATATGAAAGAATTCACTCATAAAATATAGATAATATTAATTATGCAAAGCAAAGGAATAGTGGGATAGTGTGTGATTTCATCAAAAGTTTGCTTTATGTTTTTGTCTTGCTTTCGGTTCTGAAGTTTAGATGTTACGTGTTTCTTGAGAGTTCTTATGTAAAATTCTATCAGCTGAATTAAATCCTTAAATCTGCAGTTGTCATATAATATGCTATTTTAAAATATTGTTGCTTGTTGGGTACGTCAAAATTACAGATGAAAAACAGAGAATAATATTACAAATTATAAGGTATATTTAAAACAATAAAATAAATTGTAACAAAGTATCATAATACAAAATTGTCAACGGGCACAATCATTTTGGAATTGAAGCATTCATATACGAAATTTGGATGTATTATGATTATCCCTGAGTGTAAGTTGTTTGAATCCAAATTGTCTTCCTTGGTAGCAATTAAATAGTTTACATCGTCACTAAGCGAATTTTTAATTGTTCTAAAACAAATCAGTCGCGAAATCAAAACAATCGATTAATCTTCAAATATTGTACAAAATTGTAAGCTTACCCATTACAAGCGGTTATGTATTTGACCAGCGTCTTTTTCTCATCAGTACTCAAACTATCGACGATATAAAATACTTTGTCTTCGAAGAAATTTGGCAAGCTTGGCAAACCATTTTCAGCTCTAGGTTGAAACGATTCTTCATCTGTATCATCATTAAAAGTAGTTGTAGTATGAGAGGTAGAATCCTTACTATTTATCTCCGTTTCATCTGAGCTACTCTCATTTTTATCCTTTAGTTTCTGTAACGTATTTATCCTCTCTATTTCATCCTCGGTATCTGAACCACTTCTATTATCTCTAACAGTACATTACAAAAAAAACATTAAATGTAAACTACTGAAAAAACGTCGCTTTTTCCAAAAATCTCGTATTTAATTATTTAAAATGATTAGAAATAGTACAGTAACTTAATTTAACAATAAGATTCTCACTGGAATAAGTTACTTTTAGAACACGTGCCTCATTTCAAAAACTATCTGGAACTGTTCAATTCAATTACTATTTTACTTTTTGTATCATCGTTTCAAATTGATATAACACAATATCTGATGTATTAAAACCTTACCTATTGTCATCATCGTCGCCATTATTTTCAACAGGTGTGCTAGATACTTGATTTACTACCTCCTCCAAGATTTCCTCTTCGCTTTCATCCTTGTTTTTGTCATTATTATCAAGAGCATACCGACGCCATGGAAACTTTCTTCTCTTGCTATGACAATCAGTAACCCATGACTTTGATACGATTTTGCCTTTCCCTTTAACTTGATTAAATTTCGGTGTATTAGGGAAAGCGCACCTAAATTCATAAAAAAATAGGCTTGTTTCAACAGAAATCACAAACTAGTCAGACGCGATTCGATTTGCTAAAAAAATTCTGAAACTATTTTCTGACTGGTTTCGCAATATATGATTGGTTCTAACTAGTTTGTGATTTCCGTTGAAAGAAAGTTATTAAGTAATAGTACAAAGAACCAATATCTCCATCATGGATGAATGGGATTCATAGGAACTTCTGCAATCAACTATAGGATCTCGTAAAATTTTGAAACGATTTTTGTAATTCCAATTAGAAACAAAGTATATAGTTAAGGTATAAGATCAATTGCGCAAATAGTTCTATTATCACCTCGCTAGATTTTCGTTTGTGAGAATCGAAATATTACAAATTACATATACAGCGTGTCCACCTAGTGCGTGGACGGAAAATAATTTCTTTCCCGAGCAATTTAGAGAAAGTTTTCAAATAAAAAATATTTGCAGGATATTCAGTTTCCGCTCCGAACGATACAAGTTTAGTTTTTTTAATAGAACATCCTGTATATTATTACGATTTTAGATGCCTCTCCCCAATTCGTGTCAACTTTCATCAATATTCCGTATACCTAACTATCTTTAAGGCGTTTAAGATATCGGGCGTTAAAGATATAGCGACATTTCGCAAAATCTCAAAGTACATATGTCAGTTATCTCAAGAACTAAGATAGATAGGTATAGGGAATATTGATGAAAGTTGCAATGAATTGAAGAAAGGCATCTAAAATCGTAATAATATACAGGCCGTTCCATTTAAAAAACTAAACTTGTATCGTGTGCAGTGGAAACTGAACACCCTGTATACTAGGATATAATTTTATATTGTGCAGCATTTGTCTCCGAATATTTTTTATTTGAAAACCTTTTCTCTAAATTACTCAGGAAGGGAATTATCGTCCGTCCACGTACTAGGTGAACACGCTGTATACATGGCGAGCAAATTTGAATATTTTTATGTAGTTAACTTGGTAACTATTAGATATAGAACAAAATTTATAATATATTCTCGATGACTTTTTCTAAAATAAATTCATTGGTGAACAGGGAAATTAGCTATGTTCGTTACATACTGGAAGCTTTTATTGTCCATGCTAATAAATTTATGTTCATGACCAGTAGTGTATATCAATTAGATCGCAACAAAAAGTTTGTTGTAGTTTCATGACTCAACATTTTTTCATAAAATTTATTTAGAAGTACTTACACCAAATGTGTACAAGTTGGATCCCAGTTAGCCTTATATTTCGCCCCCATTGCAAGCGCCATGCCTCTAATATTTGCACGATCAGGGTTCTGTATTCCACTAATAACAATAGCCACATCACTGAGTAACTGATGAAATGGCCTTCGAGGTTGTCCTTTAATCTTTTTGTTTGGTGCATTTTCTGTTTTTTGAAGTTTCCTTTTCGAAGACCCTCCTTTAGCTTTTGAAGAACTTGCTTGTAATATATCGTGATTTTTCTTCTTTTTTTCATTATCCTTGTCCTTTTTGACAGGTTTTTCCTCGACTTGCTTGGTAGCTTTAGCAGGTGCAGTAGCCTTCTGAGTTTCTAATTTTTCTTTTTCTACTTTTTTCTGCTCTATAATCGTATCAATTTTATCATTAGGTCCCTCTTCGTCTTTACTATAAAAAATCTCATCTCGAGCACGCGATACGTTTGGAATATCTATATCTTGATTCACGGAAGCAGCATTTTGCGGTATCTTAACTTTTTTAGGAGTTGATGATTGATGAGGGGGCAACAAGGCATCTCTAATAGCCGCTGCGGCTAGAAATGAAAAGATTTAACTAATAATTTTGCCAAAACATTCATTAACAGTTGAATAAAGTATGTATGTATGTAAATGTAATAAAATAAAACTAAATAAATATATCGCAGAAAATATCCTTGGCGTACTTGACGATTTTTTTTGTGGGCCCATGCTTAAAAAGCTTTGATTCAGAAACGAAGCATTTTTTGCAAACTGGTAACAGAAATAAGGTGTCAGAAAAAATACTTTCTTTGTATTGTAAATTATAAATTAATGGAATTGACAAATTTCTGGTGCAGTCTTTTTACAGGTCTGTGTTCTTTGTACTAACAAAAATACAGTTTTATCAAATACCATAAAGAACTCTACTTTGAAAAGTGCAAAGTAGAATTTAATATTATTGCAAAAATATACAATGATCTTACTAGGATAGAGAAATGCAAACAATGGTTTGAAGTTCTAAGATGATGCTATTAAGATATTTTAAATGGGAAAGTAAAATCTGCTAAGAAACACGTCTGTCTACAAAGCCCCATCATTAAAGTAGAGTATTATTTGATTAACAAAAATCTCAATCAAACCAGTACTATCAATGTGTTTATGCATTTAGGAACATTTCAATTATAAGGTAATAAATATCCAGTTAATGCAGTTTTCTGCTTTATTTATACATTACAAAAAGTTATTAGAAAAACTCAAAGCTTTTAAAGTTGTATAAATTGAAATCTAAATTTCATGATCCTATATTCCTATTAATACATAAACTACTTTCCTTACGAAAAATATTCTTAAATTTATAAGTATTGCAAAAGTCTCATCTCTTGGCATTTTTTTTTTTAATTTTGCGAAGAATTTAAGTTGGTATTTCCGGCAGTAAAGAGCATATTCGCCAATTTCTTAGCGTGATGACTAGACCTCGCACAGTATGTATGTCTAACGTACGCAAAGAAAACGACCGTTGGTTAATAAAGTCACTAAATTTATCAATGAATTTTCGGATTTGCATCATAATGGAGCTAAAGTATTGTATAAAGTTCACACAGCGAACATCCTTCGCCAAGGCAAATGTAAAAACAATCCTAATGGTGCAAATTTATCACCAATCTGCGCTGCTAACCACTACACCACGGGGATCTTGATGCGAGGAACGTTCACTTTTTAATACCTGGTTATTATTTTTATCTGCAAATATATCATAATCTTTTGACAGGCAATTTATAATTCTTACATGCCAAATGCCCTAATTAATTGATATATTTTGGTTTCCGTCGGTGCACTATGAAAATCTCTATCTGTGGGTGAATTATAAAAATCTGTAATTTCCTTGGAATTTACCGGGACGAGGTTTTTTCAAGTATTTAATTACGTTGGAAATTCCAAGGAAATTACAGATTTTCATGGCAGCCAAAATATATGAATTAATTAGTGTACTTGGCATGTAAGAATTAAAAATTGTCTGTCGAAATATGATGATAAATGAAATATATTTTCAGATAAAAATAATAACTAGGTATTAAAAAGTGAACATTCCTAGCATCAAGGTCCCCCGTGGTGTAGTGGTTAACAGAGGTTTTTTCAAGTATTTAATTATAATTTACTTTGTTTACTTTTTACGGTTATTACATTACATACATAACAAATGCCGTTTTCAAAAATAGCAATAAAAACACTTCAACGCGTGCATATATTTGCTTTATTTACCAAACATTTTTATTGCGTCAGTTTTTATTTTTCACCATAGGGTATTGATTTCCAAATTTAACTTCTGTTGTGTATGAATCGCACATACACTTTTTACTTATAATAGCCCTCCCATGCGACTGATCCGATTCTGTCGCGAAGACCGATTATTCCAGGCCTAGTGACTAACGCTGGCCACGAGCGGTACCGCGCATCGGCGTAGAATCAGTTCGGACCGAGAGGAACGGTAGTATTACTTCGTCTGCGGAGCAGTACGGACATTTTCGCTGCCGGTCATTTGCGCAATTGTTTATCTGTCCTAGAAAAATTATGATTTCGTCAGCAAAACGACCGCGGTCGGACAAACTTCGAAAATTTATTGCAGAAATTCCAGACTTAATATATGAAGGTGCTAAAATTAAATGTGTAATCTGTAAAATCCCGTTAATGTGTTGGTCCAGACAACATTGTCTACGACACGTAAATAGTGAAAAGCATGTCTCAAAAAGAAATTGCGCACGAGACAATGAAAAATTTATATTTAATTTATGCGTTACGTTTATCGCATGTAATATACCGTTTAATTTACTAGACAAGGAACCATTTATCTGCTTTTGGAATAACTATTCGGAGTGCAAATTACCAAGTCGAACATCGTTACGAAGAATTGTGCCATCTGCGCGCGAACATATTGAACAAAAAATAAAATCGGAGTTGAAAGATCAAAAATTGTGGTTATGTGTCGACGAAACAACAGATCGGAAGAAACATTCTGTTCTTAATGTAATGGCACGCAAATTGGAACCTCATCAATCGGCACCTTCAATTCTATTAGTCTCCAAACGAATACAACAGTATACTGCCGAAGTAAGTTAGTGTTAAATACATTGGACAAGTTTGAACTTTCAACAAACCAACTCTTGATGTTAGTGAGTGATGGTGCTGCAAACATGCTTTCTGTAGGCCGGTCTCTTAAAAAGCATTCTGCTAATTTGTTACACATTACGTGTAAAATTCATGCTCTCAATCTTGTGGCGGATAGTATCAGAAAATGTTATCCTGAGGTAGACGCTTTAATAGCGCATACCAAAGCAGTATTTGTCAAATCACCGAAACGTATTCGCGAATTTCACAGACTGTGCCCCCGTATACCAGAGCCACCAGAACCTATTCTAACTCGTTGGGGAACATGGTTGCAGGCCGCGTTTTATTATCATAAATATTTTGACAATATTAAGAACGTGGTTTTACAATTCGATACAAAGGAAGCTGCCGCTATCCAGAAAAGCCAGTCGAAATTTCAAGATAGTCAGGTTAAAATGGATTTAAAAATCATTCACGACAATTACTTCGGGCTAGCAGATGCAGTAGAAAAATTACAAAATCCTGCGGTGCCGTTAGAAGAATCTCTACAAATAGTGCAACATGTACACGCACAGCTATGCGCGATTGAAGACGCAAAAAATGTTTCTGTTCTAGAAAAATTTGAAAGTGTTTTTGGGAAAAATTCTGATTTTGGCACATTAAGACACATTTGTGAAGGTGCGTCAACAGAATCGTTAAGTTATTTGAAAGATTATTTTACTTACGCAAATATTACGTCACTAGCTGTAGAACGTTCGTTCTCTGCATATAAACGCATTTTTTCCTCATGCCGTACTAGTTTTGCCGAAACAACAGTTGAAACATATCTAATGTTGCGGATATTTAACAGACATTATTCACTTTGTGATTTCACGGACGACTCTTAAAATGGTAAGTGTTTGAGCACGTGTTATTTAATTTTTATTTAAAAGATGAGCGAAATTATTTGCGGCAGCAAACATCTCTATTAGCAGAATAACTTTAGTGGAACGCGAGGCCTGGTCGACTCTACGCTACTGCGCGGTACCGCTCGTGGCCAGCTTTAGTGATGACATAGAAAGGAATTAGAGCACGATAGCAAAGTGTCATGCTATTTTCCCTTAGGTTACTCTTCTTCTTATATTCCTTTATTCATTGATGCAGTTTACGTCACCTTTTTTCCAACAATCACTTTTCGGTTCCATTCGATTTAGTATATAGATTATCTATGTTAGTTGAAAATAGCTTTATCAGCAATAGCAGTAAAAATACTTTGAAAGTACAATCTTTTCTACTGAAAAATAATCAAATAAATTCTGAAGTATTGTCTCAATACCATCAAAGAAAGTAAAAGGTTTTATGGCGTATTGCCCTCTTTTTCTATTTAAAGAACATGAGCATTAACGTATCTCTCTTTAGAAGCTGTTTTCATTTTAACACAAGGTGTAACACCTAACTACCCGTCATGTGTTCGTTTTGCAAATATTGATTTGAACTGATCTGACCGGAGCACCAGGACGTGTTAAAATAAATGAAGCGTACCTAAATCATACGCCAAATGTACAATTAACAAAAATTCAACACTTAAAATGTTGTTGGTTAGGATTAGGACACGATTACGTTAGTACAAAATTTCAAGTTTGATTTGTAAAATAGCGCAGCGGTTCAGTCCAAATTGATGTGAATTCATCTAACCTGATCTTTAAAACGAAAGCAACTATAATGTGCAAAGTTCAAAAATTTGTATAAAGAAATCGGTAGAAATATGCTGTTTTACAAGCCACAATAAATTAGACAATTTTTTAACGATCGTGAATACTTGTTTAGTTTCGTTAATAGTTGAACGGGGAATTATCAAATAGGACTGAACAAAATTCGTAGGTAGTTGCCTCTTACTGGGTTGGTATTAAAACAGCAAAGGTAGTGGAATATCATCGGAAAATCGTGGCAGAAATTGGGCATGTTCTTTCCATTCAATTAATCATACGATAAATTGTTCAAGAAAAACTGAACACTCTGTATACTTGAATATAATTTTATCTTGTGCAGCATTTGTTTCCGAATACTTTTTATTCGAAGGCTTTTTCTCTAAATTGCTCAGGAAAGAAATTATCTACCATCCACGCATTAGGCGGTTTACTTGCTGTAGATATCATCAATTTTCAAATAATAACAAATTTATACTATATACGTAAGAGCGAGCGTACTATGATCACCCGATTTTACACGAACTCAGCGCATCTAAACGTGCGCTGTGTTGAATGTCACTGTGGAATGTCATTTACTTGACAAAATTGCGCAAACGCAAATTCATTTGTCCACTTTGTTCACGTTATAAACGGCGTATTCGTTCACATACATGTGCAAGCCACGACTTCGCTCTTGCATTTCCGAAAACACCTTGCTCACGTTATAAATGGTATATTCGTTCACGTACACGTCCAAGACACGACTTCGCTCTCGCATTTCCGATAAATGCCGATTATGCTGGCTGATCATAGTACGCCCGCTCTTACGGTATAGCTATGAGGGAGCACATTCAAATTACGCGCGCAGAGATTAGTGCTATCTAGCAATTGACACTCAAACTAATGAAAATTACCCCCAACAGGCGTTTCACTTTTTTAACGTTGTGTTTACTATCTTTAAAGCCTGTTTTACACGCCGCGATTTATTGAACAAGTTGATCTTCGATTTTATCGTACCGTGTAAAACAGCAAAAATCGGTCTGATTTCTTGAACAATTTATTGTACGATTAATTGAATTGAATAGAACATGCTCCATTTTTGCCACGAATTTCCGACAATTTCTCACTAACATTGCTGTTTTAATACCAACCCAGTAACAGAAAAATACCTACCAATGTTGTTTTAGTGTTTTTAAAGTAAAGTGATGTTAAATTTCGAAAATTTACGGGGATTGATGTAATGTATAATTTGAATTAACTAACCGAAACTGAAGTAACCGAACCTATAACTGCACCTATATCAAAACTACCGAAACATTCAACAAGCAGATTCCCAATATATTTTGATACGCACATGAAAATTTCCTATTTAATAATTCCCCCGTTCAACTATTAACGAAACTAAACGAGTATTCACGATCGTTAAAAACTTGTCCAATTTTTTATAGAATGTAAAACGGCATATTCCTACCGATTTCTTGGTCGAGAACTTGTTCAATTAATAGGCCAATAAATCACGCGTATAAAACAGGCTTCAGTATTGGTTATCTCAGGTATAAAATGTATAGGTATAATATGGCAATTTATGACAACATTGCATGCAGGAGCATACACATAAATAACACTTCTAATTGCTAAATATTGCAGGGCACAAAAG
Organism: Dynastes maya; assembly: GCA_029619315.2. Classification (NCBI taxonomy): domain Eukaryota; kingdom Metazoa; phylum Arthropoda; class Insecta; order Coleoptera; family Scarabaeidae; genus Dynastes; species Dynastes maya. Next base: position 25,257,800 of record JAROYE020000002.1, read on the forward strand.
CAGAAGATATGCATATATTATAGAATTTCTTTGTTTATTCAATCTTTACTAGCATCATTCATTTCTTTGTTTATTCGATCTTTACTTACACATCATTCATTTCATTTGTTCAATCTTTACTGACACATCATTTCATTTCTTTTTTATGCAATATGTCAAGTTGATACTCACTAATCATTTTTCAAAACGACTAGACAGACTCGTGTTTTGTCGATTCTCGGAGAAACCAGTAGGCAACACGAACCCATTCCCATGAGACGAATAAGCATGAATGTGTCTAGCCTTCGTAAACATTTATTGGCTTCCCCTATCTTGCCCATAACTGAGGTTTGATTACAAATTACTGTTTATATATTATATTAATAATCATCAACAGAAAATTCACAGTGCATAAAATATAAATATGTGCTAACAAATAAAGTACAATGTAACAATGGCCAGTCTCACCAACATGTCTTAAATTATGTCATTCTTAAAGCACTAAGTATCACTTAAACAAGGACATTTTACGTATGGCGCATGTTTTCTGTAATTTAAGTGTTAGTTAAGTTAAGAATTAAGTTATCTCGGTGAGATTGGCCATATGATATTTAACGCAGTACATTAAAAGTCCCACAATGCCACAATTGACTTATTACATAAACGTAGCACTGCTAAATTTCTAAAGATTACTAACTCTGAAGATGTTTGTCTTTGAATCAGATTACAAATATATGAATATCTACTTCTTTCAAAAAGAATTTGATGTCTAAACAATTATTGTATATTTATGATGTGCCAGCAAAGATCAAATCGAAATGGACAAAAAATAGATATAGATTTGTTACAACATTAGTAGTTACCTGTCACTGGTTTATTTTCCTGTAATTCCTTCTTTCTAGCAAATAGACTGCCAATGGTAATATTATTCGGTGATTCTGGACGTAAAGCAAATTTCCCAACATGATGTGCTGGTTTTTCCTCATCTTTAATAGAAGTGTAGAAAGAAATAAATGATAGGCCATACTGCACATGTCGGTTAAATGGTTGAGTGCAAACAATCTTTATTCTGTCCCATTTTTCATCCTTTTCTGGTGCAGATAACTGGTCATAGCTGAACATCCTCACCTTGTTTATATTTGTACTTTGTCGTGATTCCAAAGGGGACATAAAAGATGACATGACCAGTAAAACTTGAAAGCCTTCATTAGAACAAGATCGGCTGACCAAAACTTCAACATAAGCTGAATGTTCGTTTCCAATATCTATGCTTGAAATTACAGTCGCTTCCTCCAATTGTAAAATTAAGTTTGCTGCTTTTGCTCCAGCTGTTTCGCACTTCCACTTTTTTGATGGATCATTTGATAAGATGTTATTTGCTACATGAACCTATACTAGAAAACTTGCTAAACTTTTCTTTGTTATAAAAGGTATACTTACAGGATCTTCGCTGCTAAAACTTATAACTTTTTCTATTTTAATTTTAGGCATTTTAAACATAAATTTATATTCAAAATCAGGTAATAAATTATCTTGCCTTACATATTTAACCTCTACTTTTATTCACTGTATTTGTGACAGGTTTAAAAATGGGCGGGAAAAAACAAATGCTAATTGCGCGCTATTTTTCAAATTTTGAAAGTAAATATTTTTCTTCAATAAATATTGTAACAAAATAATCATTCTAATTGAACTAATATCGCATATTGTATGGCAACAGAAAACAAATATTTTCCGAGGTGATCCCTGTCAGCCAAAATAAACAATATGTATGAAGTCCAATATAGGATTATTACATTACAATACTATTATGATCTGTTGATTTATATCAGATTACAGCTAATATAGAAATGAAAAGTCGACGATATTTTCTTTCATTTTCGTCCTGCACATCTTACAGTTTAGATGTAGCATTATCTACCTGCACAAAATGATGGCAATAGGGGATAAATGTTCCGCTGAAGATGCTTCTAGACTTTCAGTGTTTGGCACATTTTGTGAATCAGTTTTTGATGGCTTCTTGTGTTGGCCCGCTACAAAAGCGGGCACGCTCGCAACACAACCCTGTCCAATTTACAATTCAGAGGTAAGACTTTAAAATGATCTATCTAGTGAACAAATGAAAACTATTAAAGTAACAATACGAGTTTAACTTATCACAATTACGAAAGCAATAATTCGCTTGCACTGAAGTAATTGAACCAATAAATGTCTAAGTATTAATTTTAATCAAAGGCTATTTTTGCTTGTGTATTTTTATAGTATTATAATTTATCGATTCGCTTAATTTTTTTCAAGAATGTTTTTCAATATCAATGCTTAAACTCTTGACCCTTTGCATATCACTAACCGCAATATTAGTTAAATCACAATGTTTACGTTTACAAATACATAATTATCGATCAAAACTGTTAAGAGGTGTTTCTTCAATCGAAAATTATTCCTAAGAAACATTTAGCATACAGCAGCCTGATAAACAATTGCACTTTAATTCAATTTTGCGATAAATTAGCGATGTTTCTTGTACATAATTTTAGATTACTTTTAGGCAAAATATTCAAATGTTGTTTTGATAAGTGGTGGATATTAACCAAATATTTAAATATCCTAAGTTAATTCATATGTCCTCCACTAGATGTAAATGTCATTACAAAGTTATTACATTTTTATGAAATAGTTTGAAAGCACGTTTCAAAAACTTTTAAGGGAATATAATACCAATGAGGTTACAATAAATATCAATAACTTTGTAAACTTTAGTTATATTTCTAACTCTTATGACTTCTCTAGCAGTATTTATTAAAAGTACTACGTACACTACCGTTCATGGAAGTTCGGGCAAACAAAAAAATGTACGGAAGTCAAAAGGTTTGTTCGTTTGTCAATTAGTGCAATACGGAGTAGCTTGAATTTCTAATTTGCCCGTTCGTTTATAAAAAAAACTGGCAATCCGATGTTCGCTTGTATATGTTGGGCAGCTTCCGACAGTTTTGAACTACACAAACTTACACCTCCTCAGGAAGTGGAGTAAGTTTGTGCAGTTTAGTGCAGCTGTCATTCCATTATTTGCCTAACCTAACTTTACGTCATATTCATACAAAATGACATCCAGTGTAATCATTGAAAGTGAAATACAACAATTAATAAATAATAAGAATTTTCTAATGCTATCGTGATTGCCAATTGCCACCATTCTCAATCTTTTAGACTATGTATACTACATAAATACCAATTTGTACTGTTCGTTTGTACCCATTTAGAGTAGTTCTGAGCAATCAAAACGTCCACGTGATCATAATCCTATCACACTCTAGAACTAACTTGAGCAAGACAAACGAACAAACCTAAAGAAAATAAGAGAACACAAATTTATTAAAAAGAAAAAGTTAATGTAATACAAATAATTTAAATCCGATTTTCATCGAAAAATCCACCTTTTACCTTTAGGACTGCTGCCACTATTCTCGGCATCCGATTCTCTAATTTTGCTAATGTTTCATTGGGCAAGCTTGTCCATACCTCCTGGAGAATGGTCCACAAATGTTCCTTCGATTTTGGACACTTTTTCCTAACACATCGGTCTAATTCTTCCCATAACAACTCTATCGGGTTCAGATCGGGGGATTGTGGCGGCCATTCCATAATTTTTAGGGTTCTTTCATTTTCTTCTTGCTGCAGGTAATCTGTGCACAATTTAGATTTATGTTTGGGGTCATTGTCCTGCATAAATTCAAATCCACGACCAATTAATCGGACTCCTGACGGTATGGCATTTTCCTCCAAGATTTTCCGATATTCTTCTTTTTCCATTATGCCCTCAAATTTGAGCAAGTCCCCGGTTCCGATTAAGTAAAAACAACCCCAAACCATTACAGATCCGCCTCCATGCTTCACCGTAGGAACTATACACTCCCGTAACATTCTTTCCCCTCTTGATCTACATACGAAAACTCTCCGTCTATTTCCAAAAACCTCAAACTTGGATTCGTCAGTCCACAAAACGTTTTTAAAATCATCCACTGTCCAATCTCTATGAGCTTGTGCCCATTTCAGTCGTTTCAGCCTATTTCCTCTTCGTAGTAATGGTTTTCGACAAGCCACTCGCCCATGCAACCCAGCCTCTTTCAGCCGACGTTTCACAGTACTCACAGAAACTTTGGAATTTCGCTCATTATTGAATTCTGCAGCAATTTCTGATGCTGTTAGTCTTCTATTGCGCTTACTAATTATTTTTATTCGTAAATCTTCCGCAGGAATCGTCCTGGCCGATTACGATCTTGCACGTCACCGGTTGTCTTAAATCGAATTATAGTATCATGTACTGCAGATTTTTTTATTTTAAATTTATCCGCAATCCGACTTTCTGCGTACCCTTCCTGATGCAAGGTAATAATAGCGGATCGTTTTGAAACAGCTAGAGGCTTTCCACGGGGCATTTTAAGCAGTCAAACCGAAATTATTTTATTTTTCACTTGCACAACCACAGATACTTTCACAATAACAATTTCTTCAGAACTACTGCGTTTACAAATGTTATAATACTTTATAAAGGGTTTACGAATATTTCCAGGTAACACGAGTGAATCAGCTAACCCTCCTAGGGATTATTATAAAGCTTTATTGTCGCTGTAATTATTGGGGATTTCCAACATAATTATATATTTTATGATGACGGTCTTATAATAGACAAATACTACCTGGAAATTGGTAAAAGGCTTCCAGAAAAGGTTAGTTTTAATAATTCCTCACAGAAATGTATATTATATAATTTTAAATTTTTTTCCTAAACAGTTAATATAATTTGTCAGCTTGCCCGAACTTCCATGAACGGTACTGTATTTATAAACGCATAGTTAGTGTTCAAAAAGGCATCTATGAAATGACATTTCTTCAAACCTGCTTTAAACTTTAAAACTGTGTTAAACAAGAACCAACGCGAAATATTCGAAAATGATTATAAAAATGCCATTTCTATTTTCGAATTGTTAAATGCCTGCATAAGCACATTCATTCTTGTACTGGTTATAGGTTTATTTATCACAAACAGACTTTTAAATTTGTAGATATCTGTAGGAAATCATAATTTTAGAAAAGTCTTCGAACTATAAGCTTAGAGTGATTGTGCTTTCTTATTTCTCCTGAGCACTATCAAGAATTGTTATTGTACTTATGAGTCTTATGACGATGTTTAACTTTGTGGTTACAAGTAGTATTTTTAGGGAAATTCCCCCCAAAACTTCATTTGCAAAAATATAACCACTCTAACCCGGTGGCAATCAATTTTTCACACATGGTATGGAAGTACCTTATGTAAGTTATTACTATCGCTTCGCATCTTACAAAGTTTTATAGCAAAGATCTCCATAAAATTTACATTTAAAACAATTAATTAATTAAATCTACTAGATATGGAATCGTAGTAAATAAAATACTTAACGTTATTTCGGCGTCTTAAACACTTCACCCATGTCATGATAAAATCGGGAATTACCGATAGAGAATAGAGAACTAAGATTGAGCGTAACCGTTCTCAAGTATAGCTTACGCACTTTTACAATAAAATTCTAAAAATGTACTGACTATGTACTGCCTGAGAATATATTTTGTATGTCCTACAGTATTTGTGGTATTTGTCTGCTAGTCTCCATCTCGAAAGCATTGCTATCTTTAATGCCGAATCATGTAATTCTAAAATGCAATAACTTAACTCACATATTTACCAAAGGTTATGTTTTGAATTAAATGATAAAAAATATACAATCGATAAGTATGCATTGTAGTCAAAAATACCTTGTTATTATATAATAAATGGGTTATAAATATCCTTCTTATTCTCAAGCAATAAAATCTGATATTCAAAAAACGGAAATCATTTATCTAATCATAAATGTATCTCGTCTCCTATAAACGTTTGTATTAAACAATCGAAAATGAATGGTTTTTCGCAGAATTTCTTTATCACTTAAAATATCTTCTCTAAAATTTCGGAGTACACAATTTTAGAGGTGATTTTCTAAAATCTCCAGATTTTGCAATTAGGTAACAGAATTGCTCTAAGATTACAATAACAATCAAGGTCGTCAGACAAATGCTGCGGAAACAACCCAACATCCACAAACTTTGAGAAAGTAATCTTTCAGTTGTAAAAACTTATGACAAGGGAATTACGTAGCTTAAAGCTAAGAATTGCTTTTTTTAGGAAATTAAAAATTAAAGCTAAGTAGCTGATTTAGAAGCCGGAAGGCATGAGCAATAGTTACCAAGATTGAATGGGTATAAAGAGTCTTTACTAGAAAGCAAACAAAATTTGCGTTTTTCTGGATATACTATAGATGAAATCTTTCTCGATTTTTGAAACACTACTTAAATATCGTAATTACCTACATTAAAACAATTTTATTTTCGTTTTAGCAAAATGCGACTAGATTTTGTGAATCATCAGGAAAGTGGTACGTAAGTAATTACACAGGTTATCCCTGGACTAACTACACTCAATGTTGGGCCCTATATGATTCGACGAATTTCATTATCGATTTCGAACCAAATAAGGGCAATTCAACTACCAATTATACTTGGTTGCCGGTGATGAAAGCGATATCACACGTTGGATATTGGTGTTCACTTCTGGCGTTATTGATTGCATTGGGTATATTTTTAACCATAAAGTAATCTTTTCCGGGCTTTTACCTAAATTGATTTATTTATTTACTGTGTGTCTTTTTAACAAGCAGAAGATTACAATGCGCTCGAAATATACTACATATACACTTATTCTCCTCGTTTATTTTACGCATCATTATGTACTTAATAAAAGAGTTCCTATTTGTGGATGGTATTGCTCTACCCACCGATATTGTTTACATACATGGAAAAGGAAATTATATTAAGCAACACTACGTAAGTATAAGAAAGAAATTTCATAAAACGTGCTTAGAGGTTTTTTATTTAAGTAAACTATTATTTTAATTTATACTTTTCATTATAATACGAGGGTTGCCTTTTATATTTCGGGACTGGACTATCCTGGTGCTGCCATCTACCAGCCGACGTCCCTATCGTAAAGTTCGAGATTTTGTCGGTATACTTTACTCAGAACGTTTTGACGTACAGGCGTCATTTGTGTTGTTTACAGTGAGTTGAAAACTTCATCTCGGTAAAAACATGAAATTAAGTCGTGAACATTTCCGTGCGATCATTTTTTACAACTTTCGACGTGGATTATCGCAACAACAGTACATCGATGAACTGAATTTTGGCGACGAAGCACCATCAAAAACCACCATATATCGGTGGTATACGGAATTCAATCGTGGCCGTGGTTCGCTCAGTGACGAATTTCGTGAAGGTCGTCTTAAATCGGTTGTTGTTCCAGAAAACATCGATGCTGTGCGTGAACTCATATTGCAGGATCGTCATGTGACTTATCGTGAGATAGAAGCATCCTTGGACATTAGTGGGACCAGCATACATTCAATATTGCATGAACATTTGCCACCAAAAACATTTGTTCGGGTTGGATACCACATAATTTGACAGCCGCACAAAAAAGGGCTCGTGTCAATTGGTCAAAAGAAATGCTCAAGAAATACGATCGCGGTGTTTCCATGACATCGTTACAGACGACGAATCATGGATTTATGCATATGAGCCCGAGACTAAACAGCAGTCGAAAGTATGGGTCTTCAGAGACGAGCCGAATCCAACAAGTTGTTCGTGCACGAAGCACTTCTTCGGAAAAATGAGGAAAACCAACCACCAGGACAACGCGAGTTCTCACACATCGGCTCAAACAAGAGAGTTTTTGAGGACCAAAAAAGTCGAATTGATGAGTCATTCACCGTACAGCTCTGATTTGGCACCCAACGACTTCTTCTTATTCCCGCACATCAAAAATAAATTAAGAGGTCAACGTTTTTCAACGCCTGAAGAAGCGGTTGATGCGTTTAAAATGCATGCTTTGGAGGTACCTCCGTCGAAATGGCAAAAGTGCTTCGAAAATTGGTTCAAGCGCATGCAAAAGTGTATAGATCTTGATGGAGACTATTTTCAAAAACAATAAGGCCATTTGCGATGATTAACTTCTTTTTTTGTTTTCTATTCTCGAAATATAAAAGGCAACACTCGTATCTCGGTGCACCCGAATTCCGCTCGATGCCAGGTAAATTACCCTTGGATTAGTAACCCTCTGTTAATCTGTTAATTTGATCCCTATAATTCCTTACCGAATTCCGCTCAAGCATAATCCGATTTACGGTCACAATTGCTACTTATGCTAATCCGTAAAGAGGGGTTAAGTGTATTAAAATTACAGCATATGTAGTAGGGGTAGTATCATTGATATTTTTGTATAAAAGGAAATTACGGATGTGTTCGAAATTATATGTTTTCAAACTATTTGACTGGTTACTACTAATGCAAAAAGTGTTAAAATGGAAATTGAGCGAATCTATAACGAAAGTGAAGATCTCCTCATTGTTAACGAAGGATGCAAGTTTTTTAAAATGAAAGTATTAAAAAGCACTGGTGAAGTTTGTTGGGCCTGTATATATAAATATTGCAATGCCAAACTGTATATATCAACGAACAACATAACCGTTTATGAGATGTCTTTGCTGAACGAAGCAGAACTGCCGCTTTTAAGATAAAAGCTTCTTAATAATGCCTCGGTAGGCAATAGCAAATAAACTTTGATGGCCGTGGATTGGATGCAAATCGGAAATTTTAAATTAGACAGAGTGACGCACAATTTAAACAAAAAGCACACAAAGTGGCTATTGTCCTCTCCAATTTAAGGTAATTCTTGAGGCTTACGCGTGCACTTAACTACTATTAAATAATAAAGCCGGGAATTCCTACTATTCACAATCTATACGAACTGGGAATTCGTACATAATTTAGACAAAGAGTTGTAAATTCGAAAGTTGCTGTTTACTGCCCACCCTCCAAATTTTTCTACCCGGGTGTCGCACAACCTAAATGAAAAAGCCGGCGCTGTTGGTGAAATAATAAATTATGCACATTTTAAGCGGCACTGTCATCTCCCGTAGCAGGAAAAGAAAGCCCAGAGAATGTTGCTTACATTTGATTATGAATTTACTAACGTAATTTGTATTTTACAATTTACCTATAACGCTTTCTTTATTATTTATATATGTGAACCAAAAAGAACAGTAATTATACATTAATATACAAAATTCTTTCAGATATGCATTAAAAGGGATAAATGCATATTATATGCAAAATATGCACATTTGCATATAATCCGGTTTTTAGTCATAATAGTATCCCTTGTCTCAGATTTTGATGAAAGCGATGGTACATGGCGAAGAAACCGCGTTAGTTAGGCATAAAATAAGTAACTCTTAAAAAAGGAAAGCCCAAGACAACCTCAGATCAACTACTGAAAATGATACATTCTGAGTTAAACAAAAACCCAGATTTAATTAATTGTGAGACGTCAACGGACATTGCGAGAATTAGAAATCATTTAAATTACACGAGAAAAAAAGTGCTTCCTCCATTGCCAAAATATCGTAGTGAAGTTCAACAGTGTATAAGTGGAATTAATATAACAGCGAAAGGTGAAAACTTTATTATTTATAACGGAATACAAGAAAACAATATTTTCGTATCGCAGTAATTTGCAATTTTTGTGCAATTGTGATATATTGTATATGGATGGTACATTTGAATACTGCCCAACATTTTTTTATCAGCTGTTCACAAGACACAGCTACATGAATGATACTTATGTGCCACTAGTTTTTTGTCTCTTGCCAAATAAAGAAAAAACGACGTATTGAAATATGTTTAAAATTTTAAGTAGTAAGTGCGCAGATAAAGATTATATGTTATCACCTAAAACTATATGTTTGGATTTCGAAATCGCAATTCACTCAAGTGTGAGGGATTGCTATCCAATGTCCAAAATTATTGGATGCCGATTTCATTTGGCTCAATCTTGGCGTGCAATTCAGCGAAATGGACTAACCGCTGCTTATAAGGATACCATTTGCGAAATTGGAAAATGGCTACATTTCGTGCTTGGATTAGCATATTTGAATCCAGAAGAAATTGGCGATGCACTGCTTTTTGATTCAAATTTATTATATAAATACATATATAATATAGCTATTTTGAAATAAAAATATACTATTGTGATGCCGTGTTTAATTACCCATATGACTATACAATCCCTTTGAGACCTACTTAAAAAAGGTCCGAGCGAGCGGAATTCGAAATGCTTTTGTTCCTAGACGCAGCGGAATTCGGTAACTGATTTTAGATGGCTGAAGAGAAAATTGAACCATACCGAGAGTAATTAAAAAAGGTCCGAGCGAGCGGCATTCCAATGCGTCCTAATATCTATCCTGCTATTTTCTTTGAATTCAATAGCTTTTTGTTTCAGAGCTGGGAATGCAAAATAGTCATAGTGCTTCAAAATTATTTTATTCTTGCCAACTACATGCTATTATTAATGGAAGGCATTTATTTACATAATCTAATCTTTCTGAATCTGTTTTCCGATAGTAGTCGTATAACAGTCTATTACTGTTTAGGATGGGGTATGCTCAGTAGCTTCCTGTAATTAACAAGCAAACGTTTACTTAGAAAAAAAATTGCAGTCGGGTTAACATTTTTTTCTCTGAAGTTTGAATTATTTTGCCACAATTGTTCACTATTAAAAATTTTCTACCACGTAAGGAATTGAAATCAAGATTAAAAACAGCAATACTTTATGGATTTTAATAATTTTAATTAATTCCAACACTAATTATTATAAATAATCTTTGTTATTTTTTTATGGTTGTTTTTGCTTTGTTGCTTAATAAGCAGATATTCCACACTTCATTGTTTTTAGTATCGTTTTTTGTTGTGTTAAAGTAGGTTTTCAATAACTCGAGCGAACGAGTGACGACGAGTACCAGCCAATTACAAACGAGTATATGTTTGGCGCATGCGATTTGGAAGTGATAGAAATTATTTTTAGCACGCGACCACCGCGACTTTTGTACAGGTCTACATAGATTTCATATTTAATTTTTATGAATTTGAGTTGTCTGATAAAAGATTAATGTAATCTTAATATAATAACAAAAGAATGTTTTAATTGTTACAAAGTTGTATCTGCGTTACTTTCACTTAAAACAAAAAAGATGAAATACATGGAGGAAAAAACGAAACGATGGTCTGTGAACTCGGTCATTAAACAAATCGAGAGAAAAGCAATATTTTCATATGTTGATTAAGAAATAACCCAATTCCATTTAACAATTATTTTCTCGTGATACTAGTACAATTTGCAGATCTATTCTGAAACGTTTGGTACTTTGATTAATTTTTTTTTTGAATGTATGGCAAATGCCATTCAACACTTTACCAAAATATAGCATGGCAGGCTTTTACATAATTTTCTGATTCGGATCATCTGCTTCTTTAATTTTACCAGGTTTTGTGCCTTTCTGCAAAATGACTGCTGTAATGCACTAATCAAATAAAGGATCTGCATACTCTATATTCAATTTGATAACAGTTTACTATTTCACTGTATAATACATTCTTTGCTTCATACACTCCTTCATTTTCGCGCAGTAGATAAAGTTAACGTAAATACAAACATTGTATCAACCACGCTGAAGAATGTAGAGTAATGCAATGGTCTTCTGGAAATAGACGGACAATCGTGTCTTTGAAAACTGTGTTGAGATTCGACCACGCGAACGAAAATCTGCCGCTCGTCCATTCGAAAACTTAATTTTACATATTAGGAAAAGTATTAGCTTGACAAAATATAATAAATACGAATGTCCGTGATCAATTGCTACCATATTCACATGAATCGTATACCGAGCCTTCTTCCTCCACCACACTTCTCTGCGAGAGAACCTACAGCGCTTTTTGTGACCTTGGTTGTTATTTGGTACTTACTCTGTTAGACGAGATTTTTGGAAAAATAGCCCAATAAGAAAACAAAAAATGGACCTTTAAGTTTACGCTACAACTAAAATTCTGTAATTTATATAATATTGATTCTTTTTCAATTTGGTATCTGATAGATGTGGTAATTTGGGATTACTGAACCAGATGCATCACAGATATTTGCAGATCACTAAATGTTTTCCAGTTACATTCTGCATAATTATATAAGCTCTTGAACAAAATTAACGCACAACTTTATTAAAATTAAATAATTATATTAATGAAAATAAAATTACACTAAATTATAATGAAAACTTACAAATTGGGTTTATACAATCGTTTGAGAAAGAAATTAGCGAAACGTAACCTGATTTTAAATCATTAAACACTTCTTTTGTTGAAAATGAGTGAGATATGAACATGAAAAACATTAAAAAAATCGAAACCAATAGAATTAATGGATCCAATGTGACGTTACTATCTTATAGGTCCTCCCCTACTCCTAATTACCGAATTCATATGCCTTAGCATGCTAGCGATTAAATTTTCAATGGTATTCTGGGGAATATTTTTCCATTCTTCAATTACTGCACCCACCAGTTGATTGTGGTTGACAGGTGGGAGTCTACGACCTCGGACTTTTTTTTTAAGATGGTCCTATAAATGCTCGGTGAGGTTGAGGTCGAGACTGTTAGGTGGCTATTCCATTAACAGAATATCAACAGCATGCAGGTAGTCGGTAAGCTGTCCAACCACGTTGGGACGCGCGTTGCCTTGCTTGAATAAAAAATTAAGACCCACAAAAGGAGCAAATGGCATTACGTGTTTAAGTACGATGTTCTACAGGTAATAATCCGCATTCATAGACCTCACACATATAGGGACCAACTCTGTATGAGCACCGAAGCAGATGGAGAAATGTTGCAACTTGCAAATCTCTCTCCTTCCCTTTGCCAAACACGTTCACATCCATCAGGAAATTTTAGGCTAATCCACGTTTCGTCAAAGAATAGAAATCTTTCTCCAATCGTTAACAGACCAATGTTGATGATTTCCGTCAAAATGCAATCTTTGAACTTTGTGCTCTCTGGTAAATAATGTTTTTTTGCCGGTCTCCTGCTCCTTACATTACGAACCGCTGATAACTCACTTTTTAACACATTACTAGTGATTCTCCAGTTTCTAAGAGTAAATTGTCTCAGAAAACGGGCATCTCCACCGATAAATTTCTTTGGCGACTCATTTCTCTACTTTGAAACACTAGTAGATGAATTTAAAACACGTATGTGATATAATCGGTAACAAAAATTAGCTTAATAACTTGCCCTAATCAGCAGTTTCTGAACGGATTTTAAGTCGATTGTGGTCAAACCTGCTAATTAACATTTGCAGTTTTAAAGCAAAAGAGTATGTGCTTGAAATGTCAGAGGAAGTCCAAAGCCTACTTGTAAGACAGTTCGTAGATCAAATGTTATCATTATTTCTGAATGTTTTTAAAAAATATTAGTGGCGCGTCACATTCTTTCATCCGAAATATTGCTAGAGTGAATAATTAAAATAAATTAATTCGTTATAACTAATCTTCCTTCATAATTTAATCCGCAATTTTGGTAATTGTTAAACGTTTTCTTGTTAATGAAGTAAAATATAATGTTACAGAATGAGAACCAAAACTAATCGAACGTTTTTCTTAAAACCTCACAAAGCAATGCTTACAATTTCTAATAAAATAGATCTAGCCGGAATTGCAGCAAGCATCAGTATCCGTTTTACTTTTGGATTCCGATAGGTTTTGGATCTCGTACAAAATCGAGTTTTACGCTGTACTAAAAATTCTTTCTTTTAGCTTTACCATTACTTTTTATTGTACCATGGGTTATACTGAGGGCTAAATTTGACAACAAAATGTGTTGGACTATTGCAGAAAATAGAACTATTGCTAAAGTCATACAAACACCAATAGAATTATCTGTAATAGTAAGTTTACAAAAGTGAAACAAAACTAATGCGTTGTGTTGTTGTTTTGCAATTGCATGTTTGCATCACTTTCATTTCATGTTATTTACAAATTTTAAATTTTAGATAAACTTTTTCCTATTTATAATGATCGCTAAACTTTTATGCACAAAAATAAGTTCAATGAATATTCAACAACGTAAAAGTAAATATAGGTAGGCATAGAGCACAAATACAAGAAATTTTAACTACATATATTTCATATTACAGTCGTCTAATACGGTCAACTCTAACACTTATACTCTTGTTTGGTGTTCCCTACATTATGTTCGTTTTAGTATCAATATTTGACAGCCAAACTTTAGAGCACATATGGATATTCTATGATCAAGTGTTTACTTCTTTTCAGGTTTGCTGGATACACAATTTTATATAATCGTTTTGCTTAAAAATACTTTATATTTTTTAGGGGTGTTTTGTTTCATTGATTTATTGCTTGTTGAATAATGAAGTTCAAGCAGAGATTAAACAGAAGTACCTACTGCTGAAGAGTAAAAGGAAACCACAAAGATCTAGAACGGTGTCACATACTCAACAGTTTACCATACCGCTACAAGAAGAAATCTCACATGTTCCTCAGAAATCTCCAGCCCAATGGGACGCTTTACTCAACGATGCCTGCTAATTTATATTGTTAAAATATCATAAATAAATAATGTTAAACACTAAGTATTTATTAAAGGTAAATACATACAAAATTCTAGCATTCAGTACATTACTTTGTGATCCACAAAATATACAGGCAACAAATTAATTTTATTATAAATTACTCATAATAACACATTTACATTTACAATAGGATTTAAATCTATAAAAGTACCTAACTACATAGGCTAACAAAATAAATTAAGATTAAAAATTAAACCGATAAACAGTGTTCTAGTGCAATTTGCTAAATTATTCTTTACGTGGTTTTCTTTTCCTAACTGGTTGATCTCCTTCACCGGTCTTTGCAATTGGCTATAAAATGATAAGGCATAAGTACATTAGTATTACGCTAAGTTTTTCATTTTTACCTCCGACTTAGGTTTTTCGTCGTGCTCGTCTTCAATTTCACCTTCTTCTTCGTCTTCTTCATCTTGATCTGAATATTTTTCCTTATCCTCATCGTTAACTGGCTCCGATTGATCGACATTAGTCAATACGGGTTCTGGATCATCTTCGGTAACTTCGTCAGTCTTTTTCTTTTCAGCTGCGGTAGGTTCCTCTTCGGTTTCCTGAGATATCTTTTATATAGCACTTCTACTCATTAACGGGATTCATATTAAACATACCTTGTGACTAGCTGAGGAACTAGGTCTACAGCACAGGTATATTGTACCAACAACAATTAGCAATAAAACTAAGATATAGAATCCCCAAAGGGCTGGATACTCATTGGTTACATTTGCAATCTTCTCTAGTATACTCTCCTGCATATCAAAAATATAAATTATAGCGTAAGTAGCAGAAGTAAGCAAAATATTTAAAGGAAAAGGGGGCCGAATGACGATCTTTACTTTCGAAAGCATCTTCGATCTATAAATGTAATCAGAATGTTCGATCTAGTACGAAGCTATGGATAATGGCATACAAGGAAACATTTTAAATTGTAACCTTTTTTATCCACGATCGAAGATAAAAGATATAACCGCATACTGGTATCGCACAGTATGTAAAGTAAAGAGCCCAAGATTTAGGTCTGTAGTTTATGTGTTTCATTATTCTCCCCCAAACACTAGTCTATAACACAATGAAATTAAGTTTTGCTTGTAAAATTACTACGACTATATCAAAATGAAACGCTTATTAAGTAGTAATTAACCATAGCACAAAAACAACTTTACTCACCGATTCCTTGTGAATCTTCAGCCTCTTCTTGTTAAATGTCCCTGCAGCCCACTCCTCGGCCACTTTAATGTCTTCTGTTATGATAACATTGTCGAAAAGCATATTGTTTGACATTGACCAAACTTCAAAGCCAACAGCAGACTAAGAAAAAAATACTCGTAAAAATTTCAAAAATTAATGAAGATATAAATTAAATGTGGAGAAAAGTAAAACTATAAAGTAAAATATACGATATGATTGCTAAGTTCTTGGTTTTTACCAGCGGCCTCAATAAAGAGATCAAAAGTAATGATTGAAAAATAAATGGCGATTATTACGTCAATTATTAATAAATTAATTATAGCTAATGAAATTCTCATAAATAGCTAGAATTAGGCGTTTTGCGTATGCTTTGGACTACTCCTAATACGAGAGAATCAAAAATAGAGAGATATCATGTATCAACTTATACGCATACATCTCTGTCACGAATTATGCTTCTGCTGTGAAAAAATTATGTTAACCAGTGAATTACACTACATATTTGGATATACAGTAGACGCCGCTTATTAGAATCACATTGGTACAGAGCATACTAGGGTAGGTAAGGGTTCATTTATAGGCGCGAGTTCTATACATATAGCGAATAATGTTGTCGCTTGTGTCAGCAACGTCCCCTCCGCTCCTCAGTGCCCCTAGACAAGCGCACACAAACGCAACTCAGTCGCCTAGTATACGTAGTTGAGGTAACAGCTCGCCACAGATTTTAATAAATACGCAATACATCTTATTTGATTTTTGTCCTATTGATGGATTTTAATCGTTGATTATTTCAAAATAAATACTATTGTCGTATAGAAATAGAACCTCTCATTATAAACTAACACTGCATTTTTTCATTTCCAAATATCCAATATATTAAATGTTCAAATGATAATAGGCGCATAACAAATACTTACATGTTTTCTAAATCTAATTGTTAATGGAATTTTATGATAAAATGAATCGTATTTGTATGTGTAGAAATTCAGTTGAACGTATTATTATAATAAATGTTCAAATAAACAGTTATTTGCAGTACTGCCTCTACCGTAGTACGATTTAACGACTTCTATAATTTCGAGACACAAACAAAGCAAATCAAGGAGAAAAGATCGAGAAAGGCAAGGATAATTAATTAAAGATATAAACTACGGATATAATGCATGGCTAGAGTCTAGCTCAATCCTAACGGCGATTGGATTCTTACTGATATGCAGATTCGCTTGGCGCGACCCCCCACCTTATACTTTCATAGCGGGCAAACGTTGCAACACTGTCTATTTTTTAGCGGTTCACTTTACTACGGAACTTACTAACGCGGCATATGAGTCAATTAAGCGGCGATTGAAATAAGCGGCCCTTGCAGAAAAATCATACCATAGGTTCTACATATGATGTCCGTGAAGTAACATCTCATATGTGATAATTTATTTATAATAAATAAACATTTAATTTGGATTTTAAAGACATTTTAAAGATAATGTACAACATATTAAGAATTATTTTTATACGAGTAAATAACAATGATAATTATACTTGATTAAAATACGCTGGTTACATGATGGCGTAGTATCGTATTTTTTAAATTTCTTTCTTTCTGAAATGCTGTATGTGCGAGGCATAGATTGAAACTGACGATGTGCTCTCTTATCTGTTTGTTTTCACAGTAATCTTTAGTAGATAGTTCTCCGAATATTGAGACACATCGGTAACAAATGTGAAATGATTCAAATAAACGGCGGGCGCTGTTATTAATGATACAAATAAGCGGAAAAATTAACATTGTATAGTATGTAACTGGATTTGGCTGTGATTAACCAGTGATACAAATAAGCGACATGTACTGATCTTGATACGACAGCATTGTTTGATCGTTTTTGGCGTTCACTGCTACAAGTGCCGGACTCATTGGTGCTACATGATATTCATGAAAAATAACAGTGAGGGATTAATATTTAAATTGGCATGAACATATGTAGGTGTATTAAGCCGGAATTACATTATACTGGATTCGTCTTTTTTTCATGCTTATTTTAAGTATCTAGAATTTAACCTTCAATATAGTAACTATAAATTTAGAGTGCAATGAAAGTATCAGCAAGTCGCATTACATATACTTCAGAGGACTATTCATAACGTCTGCCAACACAAATAAACACAGGTGATGGATACAAACAAAGTAGGTATGTTGGTAGGCATGTTACTGGACACTTGTGCGCATGAATAGTTCATTTCTAGTACGAAAAATAGTATGGGAATAGGACATGTTCTAGTTTTGAAACTAGTATAATATGCAACCATACACCATACTTTTTCCAACTTTTTTCTAGCAACTTTTCTAGCTACTAAACAAAAGCATTGAAAAAAGACGAATCTAGTATAATGTAATTCAGGTTTTATATGTACAATAATTGATTTAAGTAAACTGCTAACGATTCTTTTAAATCTACATAAAATTAAAATGAATGTTTAACAACAAAATTTTCATGGAATCTGTAAATCATCAGCATTTCTACTAAGCTCACATTACGTGATTAATTACACTACCTATAATATTTAATAATTCAGACATCTCCAGCATTTTTCCCAAATTTACAATTGATCTATTTAAATTTGTGATAATCGTATTAACATGCAGCTTGCACATAACTAAGTGTCCCATCATTAATATGTTTAATAATGTTAGAAGTAAGGGGTGTTCAAGCAAATAAGTTTTAAAATCTGGACTAAATCAGAGAAATGGATTGCTGTTCCTCCCAATACGTAGTAGTTAGTTTCTCTTAAGATGGTTAAAAAGCCGTTCGTGGCTTTTTTATATTTTTTTTAGCTTCAGAGCTGTTGCCGTAAAGTTGTTGCGCCAAGTCAATTGATAAACTCATAAAATTTCATTTAAATCTAAATTCTCGGGTTAGCTGTAACTACTCCCTTGTTGAATCTCGCTGGCTAACTTCGGACTTTAATTAATTGCCTCTTTTCAAAGAAAGATGTATTAAACTTCCATAAAAAAACAACTTTTAGCGTGATCCCACAAACATAAAAAAAGTTATTAATGTTTAATGGTGATTTTTTGTCGGGAAATCAAAATTTACTAAAAGTTCAAATATCTTAAAATCCATTAGATTTTGGATTAAGGTAAATGTGTTTAATATGGTTCCTAAAGATCTCGTCTATTGGCTGTTCAAAACTTTACATCGTTGTGCCAAACACCCTGTATATCTAGCGGGTGATTCAGCGTACCTGTTCCAGTACAATGACTTTGTTGCTAAAAGAGGTATTAATTTTATTTTTTTTCACATATTATGTAATTAGAATTTAACATTTTACTGATATTATCAACGAAGTATCATTACCGGTTTAACCGGAAGTCGCATCAACTTTCGTATTTTAAATGGAATGTTATACTTTTTGTTGTTTATCTAATAGAGAATTTTTTTCTCTTTTCAATGATATAATACATGTATACATTCCTCTCGATAGTATCCCCAAAATTAATTCAAAAGTTTAAGAGGTTTCACAAAATCTCTACTTTGGTTTTCATGCAGCAATCGCTGTATGTATCCAAGTAAACCGATTTCTTATACAGTAGACTATGGAAAGCAATTTTTTTTTACGGTTTCAGTTACGCTTATTTATAATTTCTGTTTCTTACTATTATGGATTTTAGTAATAGAGAGAAATATGATATGCTTTCAATATTTGAAGGGTGTCGCCGTAATCGCCGTGTTGTCCGTAGATTTTATCAAGAACGTTTTCCAGGTATTTCACTCAGCTGCCGAGAAATTTAAGAGGGCAAGGTTCATTTAGAAGAAATAGAAATGTCTTCGCGCAATAAACAGCTACAGTAAGAAATATAAATTCTAAATAAATATAACTGAAACTCAAAAATAAATTTGTTTTCCATAGCCTACTGTATAAGAAATCGGTTTACTTAGCATGCAAAGTCTACTAAGATAAAGATTTTTTAAAACCTCTTAAACAATTGAATTAATGTTGAGTATACTATCGAAAGGAATGTGTACATGTATTACATCATTGAAAAGAGAAAAAAATTCTCTACCAGATGGGCAATAAAAAAGTGTGCCGTTCCATTTAAAATATGAAAGTTGATGCGACTTGCTGTTAGACCGGAAATGATATCTCGTTGATATCAGAAAAATTTTAAAATCTAAATAAGATATGAAAAAAAATTAAATCAATACATTTTTTAACAACAATGATATTGTACTGGAGCAGGTGTACTGAATCACCCGGTATACATAGGTATGTAAATAACTTAAATCTAAAATCTCGTAAAAACTTAATACAACATTATCTGCTATATTAAGTAACCATGTCACAGTGTAGTGTGAAAGGATGTAAGAATTACTGTCAAAAGACTAAGGGAAAGATATTTGCTACTTCCGGTTTCCTCAAGATTGTAATTTATGTAATCAATGGATTAAATTTGAAACACACTGAATATTAATTACATTACATTAATTACATTTATAGCATCTGTGCGAATAGTGGCTGCGAAGAATCCTATTTTTTCAAGAAAACATTCGGCTATCCGATGGGTCTGATGAGGTACTTGAATCTTGACGCTGTACACTAACGGAATTTTTACCGTCAGTTACAAGGTAAAATAATGTTAATTAATTTTTTAAACCAAGTGTAAAAGTCTGGTGCCAGTAGTTTGCAAAACCATCAAGACGAGCTGGCAATTCCAACAGAAGAGAGTATATTGGATGTGCCATGTAAAAATAGTCGTTTTACATTTGCTGTTCAGACCCATCAATGTCATACAGGTGAATAATAATTTCTGTTATGACAAAATTTTTGTGTAATTGAACAAAGAATTTTTGAATTGTACCTTTTAAATATAATACATAATATTCAACTTTATATATTGTGAATGAATTTTTGTTGATTTAACTATTAAATGAAAAATTATTGATTAATCCACACTTTCAATCAAAGCAAACGTGTCATAATTTTCAGGTATATTGTTATACAAACATTGAGCACGAATAGAGATACGACAGGAACTGTATAATTTGCCAAGACGCGTCATCAAAAGACCAAGACCATGCCTTGTCTCCTTATACTATGGTATTACCCATAATTTTGAAACAATATTAAGTTGCTTTAGAATTTCCCCTGAATATAGTTTCCAGGAATAAGACTAATATGATTTCTAAAGTATTTCTTCACAATTAAATATCCTTTAAAAATATACAGTATTTCATATAAAAACCATTACTTTTGCAAATATCTCAAAATTAAAATATTCATTGATACAACAATTTATTAGTCAAATCTATTTCAACTTTAAAATCCCGAATGTAACAAAGTTAGCTTTAAATATGATGCAGAGTGCGGACGACATATAGAATCACCTAAAGCCTGTTTTACACACCGCGATTTATTGGCCAAATAATTGAACAAGTTCTTGAACAAGAAATCGGTAAAAATACGCCGTCTTACATTCCACATTAAATTGGTACAATTTTTTAACAATCGTGAATACTCGTTTAGTTTGGCTAATAATTGAACAGATGAATTACTAAATATGAAATTTTCATTTGCAGATGAAAATGGATTGGCAATCTGCCTTTGTCAAATGTTTTGACAATTTTGGCATAGGCACAGATTAGCTTAGGTTACTTCGGCTTCGGTTAGTTCGTTCAAACTATCCATCCATCATAATCACCATAAATTTTCGAAATTTATCCCCACTTTACTTTAAAAACACTAAACAAAATTCGTATGTACTTTTCTGCTACTGGGTTGGTGTTAAAACGCAAAGTTAGTGAAAAATTATCGGAAAATCCTGACAAAAATAGAGCATGTTCTATTCAATTCAATCAATCGTACGATAAATTGTTCAAGAAATCGTATTAATTTTTGCCGTTTTGCACGGCACGATAAAATGCAAGATCAACTTGTTCAATTAATTGACCAATAAATCGCGGAGTGTAAAACAGGCTTAACAGGAGATACTCCAAATTACAAACTGCAAACGCAAATCTTCCTTCCTGCCGCTGATTGCAATAGTATTTGATTCTAGGTGCCTTCTGCGGTATAATTACGTTTATTTAAGCAAAAAAGTTTTTGCCTACATCAGTCAGAGAAATGTAATGATTAAATTTAAGTGATTTTGTTATACTTGCAGGTGTAATAGTTTCAAATTCATGAAAACATTTTATGAACTTACAATTGATTGCATCCTAAATGGATATTGATCTTCGAAATAATCAGGATTAGGGATTCGTTTAGGTCTCCATTTCCCCTTATAATTTGGATTGTCAATCAATGGTGGCATCCACTTTCCTTTATACTTAGGATTGTTTATCAGTGGCGGTTCCCATTTACCACATCCAACGGCATTTGTACACGCAGGGTTATCGATGAGGGGCGGCTCCCAATCCCCATCCATTTCTGTATCCCAATCGTCTGGACGAATTGCATCTGGGTCTGGAATGTGTTTTAGCTCATCTTCAAGCCAACCTTCGGGTATTACCGCATTCTCGTCTATTATTTGAGCTGGTGCATCTTCATCCCAATCTTCAGGCTTAATGGCTTCTGGATCAGGTATCCTTTCCCTTTCATCCCAATCAGCTGGCTTCTTCTCAGTTGGATCATCTATTTCCGCCGGCGGATTTACTGGAGGTGTAAAATCCTCCAGTAAGCTACCACTATTAACAACCTTATTATCTATAATAACCTCGTAAGTATTGTCTGGTTTAACAATTAATGTATATAAATGTGGAAGTTTATCGTTAAAATAATCTTCTAACCTATCTTTAGGTTTTTTGCAATGCTTTTCCTCAATTGTACCATTCTTTGGATTAACATGCCTAAAGATAAAATGCAATTTATGTTCATTACCACATTTATCTGGACCAAACATAATTGTATATGGTGTTCTATCATGGAAATTGGCTAAATTTTTAGTTTCAGATCCCTCAGTCAATAACTTTAAATATGCGCCACCACATTCTTGACCTTCTTGAAAAACAACTTCATACTGAACAATAAGAGGTTTTGAGTTAAACGTGAATGGTCGAGAGAGTTTTGCTGAAATTGCTGAATGTTTGGCCTTGGATTTTAATACCAAACCTTTATCACCTGGCAAACCATCCCTATCTGGTGCCTCAACTGACCATAATCCATCATATTTAGCTATATCTTCAGAAATACCTTCTTTTTTGGCAGCAGACTTAATCCAATGCTTTTCAAATGCATCTTTATCATCAAAATGTTCTGCTATATATACTTTACTAGCATCAAGAGGTGTTGGGCTACTATATGGAATATCTACATTATTTGGTTCATCAACAACTTCTACAGTAGCCTCATCCTATAATAAATAAAATGAAAATATAAATCTTGCTATTATTACAATTCCACTTACAAAATCATCCGCTTCATTTCCGAATACTACCACAAAAATAATAAGTAAATAAAATACATTTTTCTGAATACCCATTGCAGGCCGTCACTTCATTAATGTGCTAATATCTAAAAGAAAATGTTGTTTAGTAGTGGCAGTCTCCCTGACAAATATTTAAACAAGATAAGAAAAAGAATGGTGCAAGTAATTGTACGACACTAACATAAAGTTATGCAGATAATAATCTTAGTCTGGAAAATATCTTTAATCACATTAGTGACATATTAAGTTTGAAGCATGATTGGAAATAAATGTCATAATCTAATTAGGATTAACCTCAATTATTTCCCGTGCGATATTAAAAGTAAAATCGCATGGAAAAAGTATTTATTGACTTAAAACAGCAAAATTGACTTGCAATATAGATCTAGAAATAATATTAATGAATTATTTTACCTAACTATAATAGTTTTACTATCTATTCACACTACACCTCCTTTTGTGAAATGCCGAATAAACAGTGGAAATGCAACCAATCAGAATTAACCAGATGGCATATAATTTCCAAAACGTTTGAATTTAAGCGCCAACAGCTACTACTATAATTTAATAGTTTAATTTAATATTATTTTTACTATAAAAATTAACAATAATTAAGTTTACGTAGGATCTATATAAAAAAGATTTTAAACTTTTCTGTTTGTTAAAATGTTTTAAATAAAATTTATTGATTTCCATCTTCCCCGCGATATAAGCCTTGTTTCTGCAGAAATCGCATAGTCAGAGCTAATCAATTCTCGTGAAATCAGTCAGAAAATAGTTTGGGATTTTTTTTAGCCAATCAAATTGCGTCTGACTAGATTGTGATTTCTGCAGAAACAAGCCTAGATTGACCTTAAATCAATTTGCATCGTTCCCTCCTTCATTTCTTCGACTAGTTAGAGCATTGTTCTTTTCTTTCTTTTATTTTCATATATTTCCTGAAATATTCTATTCGATATCTCTTTTATTTTGAGTAATCCGTACAATAAAACAATAAAATGGCAATCGGGGGAGTATCGTTGCGTTCAGCGGATGCAACTGTAGAGTAGATTGGAGTAGATAACCAATAGGAATGAGTGACCTGCTGAATGCGCCCAGTAAAACTTTGCTAATGAAAGTTCACAACCGGAGGTAATGAATGGTAATGAACTCTTAAAATGATCTGCTACAATCATGATGATTATGATAAATAGTGTTGTAATTGGAAACTCTAACGGTTATGTTGAGCCTTTATCTTACTTCCAGTATACAGAACGTCTCAGCTGAATTGTGCAGCATATCAAGAGATAAACAAATGAAAATATCTTAATCCGTTGTGTATTTACAAATGTAATGTATGTGTTAATGTACACTATAAAGAACAAATCGCGTTAATAGTTATAGAAAATTTGGAGAATGTTGGATCTGTAAAGGTCAAATACTTTTATAATGTTCTTTCATTTTGTTATTGCACAAAATATGTTCTGACTAGTGGCGGCTCGTGGTTAAAGTTGGGGGGTGGTCATAATGACAAAAAAATAAAGTTTGTCTTGCCTTATACTCCTTCAGAACAATTCTTCGTTATTTGAAGCGTTCAAAAATATAATGCACACAAAGCAATAAAACGCATTACTTGCATCACAACTGCAAATCCAACCAGCCAAATCATCCATAGATTTACGAAAATTATTATACATTTCTTTATTGTTGTGTATACTCGGTAGTTCGCTCAGTTTTAAGTTTGAGCAAAGGGCGACCGCTTCTTTTCAGTTGTAAGCATATCTGAAAATTTAGTTCATTACACCTCCATTTACAAAAAAAATTAATGAAATATTTAACCACGGATTAGCACGTTAACCTTTGCTTAACTTAATTTTCTGACATCACAATCACGATTAAACAACTTTAATCACCAATTAAATCAGTTCGTGATTAAGACCAAATGTTACTTTGACATCTGCCAATATTAACGAGAAAAAAGTAAAATACCAAGAAAATTGCTGTTATTTGCATAGATTTCACAAGAATTTGATAAACATAGATAACCTGGTGAAACGAAATCGAAACTCGAACACCAAAAGTATATACTAAACAGCGAACACGTTACTTTACTGAATTGAGCTCTTTAACGAAGCTGCACTTTCTATATATACCTAACATTCATTTTTTGTAATCGTGCAAGTTCGTAAAATCTTCAGCCCCATTTAAGACAACGAGGTCATGCTAAGAAACCAGCCAAGTCTAGCGAACACACACATATACCACGCATGCATAAATTTGCGACGGGATAATTGTATATGTGCCGTGTTTTTCTTAATATACATGTACACAGTAGCGGTGGGTGATGATGATGACGTAAACGGGAGGGCGCGGACAGCGATTCGATTCCCTTGTGTATTTTCCATGCATATTGTACTGAACAACGGAAATACACGAGGAAATCGAATCACTGTCTACGTTTACGTCATCACCATCAACCATCGCTACTGCATGTACAGATATCTTGCATTCGTACACAAACGATCACAAATATATTACGTTTTAAAATATTGCATATTTTTTATACACTTTTTATATTTTTTGTTTTATGAATTTGACATATTCTGTGCATTATATTGCAATAACGAATAAAATGTAACTACCTAACTTGAAAAAAATATATTCTGTTGTTTAGAAATGAAGAGGTACATTGCGAAACGCAGTATTTATTTCTATATGTGCCCCTAGTAAATTAAAGAAACGTGGCATATTTTTGAAAACCTCTACACTAGTATCTCGCACCTTATACAAGTGCCATATCGTTGCCTTAGTGAGAAATATGTTTAGGAGGCCATTAACCAGTTGACCTAATGGAGAAGCCGCCGCTAGTTTCGACTGCTATTTAAAATAAAAAAAAAAAAACGGCTACGTTAACACTATTTCTGGCTTTAAGGCGGGTATTTCCAACGTCATATAAACCTACAAATAATTAACGTAGGCATGACGTTGTATACTTATTTTTCTTATTCTAAATTCATTTATTTATAAGTTGGAAATATCGGGTAATTATAACATTAAACTGCTTGCAACGCAGCAAAATTTTACTACAATAAAAGTTGCACAAAGTATTGCTTCTGGACCAGAGCCCATAATCTACGGGTACTTTTTATCATTAAAATCCACGACAGTTGCGCCAGCAAACTCACACGGCAGAACTACTCCAAAGCAGCGGGAAATTGAACTTGTATTTATATGTTTATGGTTTCTTGTAACAAAGTTCCAAGAGATACGAACTAATTACACACCAATCACATCATGGGTCCTGATAGAACGTAAGTTATGATCAATATGTAATTAGTATGTAGCTGCTGTGGAACCAAATACTTGATTGGTTGTTCCAGGAATAAATAAGTAGAAAAAAAACTCCAATTCATGAATATTCAATATTCATATAGACATATGCAATATTATAAAAGCAAAAATAGCCAGCATTTACGATATGCTGTCTGGATTCAAAATATTTGTGATTTTTTTGCAGTTTCTTTATTTTAAACATGAAAATTTGTCTATTACCATCATGGTTATATTAGCTAATAAATTTGTAAGTATTAACTGAATTAAAATTGAAATCATATCCTACCTTGATAATTTCACTTTCGTATTTAAAAGCACGAATCAATTATTGGAAACCTAATAAATATGTTTTTCTTTCACTGGAAATAGGCGTTATTACTTGCTCCGGCTTTTGATTGGTTACGGTCCTTTCACAATAGGCTTAACGCCTTGCGCCAAAAAATTTGTCATTCCCCCTACTCCTGGAATACAAGCCGAACAGCTCCGGCTTCACGCCCAATTTTAATCGAGGTTGTGTTGTTATGCGCAAAATTCAAAATAACGTCAAAACAATGTGCTAAGGTTAGATAATTACAAGGGTATGGCTCTAAAATCACAACCCTTAATGAACGCAGGTACGAGTGATCTAATAACTTATTAGATAAATTCCAATCACCTTTACAATTACTTCCTTTTCTACAAAACTTTCCATTTCTTTCATTTTCTATGATTATATAACTCAACTTTGGTTATGTACACATTGGTACATGACACTTGACAGGCGTAGCACACAAAAGGTGAGTTCGGATATTCGTTCAGAGGCATCCTCCTTTACGAAATAACTGTGATTATAAACTGAAACGATTTGCAAGTGATTACAACTGACCTTGTTCAGTATCTTAGCAATTGCACCGAAACTGAATATTTGTAAATGGAACGCTATCAGCGTCAAAGTGATTATATGGTGATTTTGAATCAATATTCAGTTAGTAGGGTAAAAGGAGGATCCTTCAGAATAACTCCAGTTACCCAAAGTACCCTACTCGTGCTCTTTGACGTTCGGAAATATCGTAGAGATCTTCCAGCCAAGTTCGAGTACGATAGAACATTGCTAAAGCGAGTACACGGTGTTCGTTTAGGTGTATAGCACTCTACGTGCTTTTTACTCTGGATCTGATCCGATCAAATATCCGAACTCAATTAAAGTTGTAGTTTTTCGGGGTTCTATTCATAGGCTGTTCAAGTCTTGGCAACCCTATGGCTTCATACTTATGAAAGGAAAGCAACTATAATAAATTTTACCTAAATCGAAGCATGTCAACAAATCATACAACAAATGTAAAACCTTTTCTTCGCCGATTCACGCGCAGAATTTACAAGAAAAATGGAGCAGGTTCTACCACAGTATAACTATATGCAGTAACGTTACACAACGCCATATTGCTTATTGGTTGCCATTGTTTGGGTGTCCATATATTCACAATTGTCAGAGTAGTTAATAGTCAGATTGAAGTTGTATGACAGATTTTCCCACTTGATGTCCCCCCTAAGGTCACTGAAATTTAAACACAAAAACCTGTTCATAAAGAAAGAATGTCGTTATTGTATCAAGTTATACTATGGTTCTACTGACAACGTTACAATTTTCCGTTCTTGAAAAATTCTACAACAATAATGTGGAAATTCTTGTGTGGTTACAAACGAGCTTTATACATTAGCTGAATTATTTCAAACAGTTCCATAAAGATTTAAATTAAAAAAGGAAGTATAACAGAGACATTTATTTGGACTTTGCTAGAACGATAGAAAACAAAAGTTTAGAATAAAAATATTTATTTGGCAATACAAAATTGACTTTAATTTATTACATTTGTGTAACAGATATATTATAAGCATCAGTGGCGAAGCGTATAATTTATATTGGGCAGACTTGAGATTACAATGTAAGATAAAAGTGCTATCTGTTTATAATTAAGTTCAATACGCCTGTCTTTCATCTTATCAAAAACGTTTCTTTAAATGTGACATTAGACATTTCGTTTAATAATTCTTTTTCTGTGGACTATATTCCTAAATTCAATAATCGATCATCCGTTATAGAATTCCTCATGTAGTTTTTAGTACGCCTAAACTTGTCCATACTCCTTTCACTACGTAGAGTTGAGTAAAATATTTTCTACATTTGGCATACCGGAACGACCAAAATCGGACCACCGGAAAAAACGGACCACCTTTCACCAGCAACCAATTTTCGTCATTCTTAAGCAGTTTAAGGAAAAACATGAGGGTAACACCAACCTGGCCTGAAGCAAATGGAGTAACTGAAAGATTCGTGAAAACTCTAAAAAGATCATTAATTTGTGCCCAGTTGGAAACAAATGATTTTGACTCACAACTCCAAGAATTTTTATTCAACTATAGGACTACTCCATATCAATCAACTGCACACACTCCATTCTCATTGATGTTCAATCGTTCAATCAACATATCTACCAACAAAAGCTGAGGAGAGAAGGAACCAGAATGGGAAAGTAAATCAAAGACGTAGAACCAAACCACGCAGTTTCAAAACTGGTGATTAAGTGCTATGTAAGCAACTCAAACCCTACATCATAACGAAAATACAAGGTACAAGGATCACAGCGGAAAGAGAGACAAACACTATAATAAGAAATGCATCCTTTTACAAAACATTTACACCACCTCGGCCTAACCATTCCCAAACGTAGATCCCAATCATTCCCGAGCTCGAGGAGCATACAAGCACCTTGCTCACACCAGAAACTGAGACCATAAGATCACCACCGACATCAGGTGAAGACAATGGGAAGACCACGGAAGAAACCAGCCTGTCTTGAAGATTATGTCATGAACTAAAAAAAGCAGGGGAGGAAATGTAACGTATATAGACAAACAAAGTAGGTTATCTACTTTATCGCCAGGGGATAAGAACGGTTGCAAACAATTGGACTCCATTGACGCTTCGCCACTAAGCATTGTTATATATCAAACATAACAGAAAATATATATCACAGGTATATAAGTTCACAGATATTGTATACAAAATACACCTAATTAATACTATATATATATATATATATATATATATATATATATATATATATATATATATATATATATATATATATATATGAAACTGTTGCATAGAAATTTTAATTACTACACCCATGTATGGCGCATTATAATATAATGAAAACAAAGATGCCTTTGGCTAATGTATATAATACAAAATTAATATACAGTGAGCTCTTAAAATCCATTATTGTTTGGTGTTTTTTTTTCTTAAAGGTATTCTAATGGAGGGGCTCATAAAGAACGAAATTACACATTTCGTGTCAAAAAGTAAAGAAAATGGGTTTATTCCCATGGTTACAGAGAGGTTCTGAACTTTACGTGATCACGATTGAATACCACAAAAATAAGGATGGTACAATACTTATCAATCAAAGCAACATTAGTGATGGAGGTACGTTATAATAAATGGTTGCACAAAGTTGGGAGATCTAAAACTTAGATTCTGCATTTGAAATAAATTATTGGATTATAACATACCTATACTATATACAGGAAGGGGCAGTCAAACCACACGTTTTTAAGAAGTTTGTATGGTAGGGGCGTGTGTGGTGGGGGAAGTAGGTAATAACCTGTATGTTTCCCACACACACACGGGGGGGTTCGATACTTTAGGACCTCACTGCATAAAGAGTGTGTTTTCTAATTGCGCTTTAGGCTACAACAAATTTTACTCAAGCAGATTGCTATGTTCGAATAAATTGTGAGTAATGAGTTTTAAAAAACGATTTACGCCGTTTGAGCAATCCGCCTACGCGTCAATTGTAGATTAGGATGGTTAGATGAATGCATGTGTGTTTCAATCAAATTTTCGACTAAAATTAATATTGATAAGAGGTTATTAATAGTACCAAGGGAGTTTTTCATGTTATCTGTCTAGCTATGAAAACAATATGCTATCGCGACAATTTTCTTATATCAAGTTTCTGTGACATTTTATAAGGTAATCTCCATGTTTGATTCCAATCGCTTAACATTTACCATTCACATATCAGTTTAAAGAAGCGAAAATGAGTGATTTAAATCTTGAACACAGAAGTGTCACGAAATTTCTATCGAAAGAAGGCGGTAGCCCGAAGAATATCCATTAAGAGAATGATAGCAGTGTATGGAGAAAATAGTCCGTCCTATTTCCAAGTCAAATATTAGTGCAAGCATTTCAAATGGGCAGGGAATCTATTCATGATAACCCAAAGTGTGGAAGACCTTTGGAAGCACGAACTGAAGAAATTATCAACAAAGTTGAAGATTTGGTGTTGACTGACCGCCGAGTAAAAGTATCAGTTAATGCTAAAGAAATAGGAATATCGGAAAGGAATGTTTTTACAATTCTACACGAAAATTTGGGAATGAGCAAAGTGTCGGCAGGATGGATTCCCAGGCTGCTTGACAAATTTGCGAGGAAAATTTGACTACTTTATCCCGAAATGAAGACTTCTTCTATAGAATTATAACCGTGGATAAGGGCTGGCTACACCACTGGGACCCTCCTACAAAAGAAAAGTCCATGCAATGGATTCATAAGGGCTCTCCACCATCCAAGAAGGTGAAGACGGCGAAAGTGATGGCCAGTGTTGTGGGACACGGAGGAGATTCTCTTAATTGAGTATAAGCCAAAAGAGACTACAATAACGGGGAATGTCTACAAAGGCACGATTAGGAACATGAAAGCGGCTATACGCGAAAAAAGGCCACACAATTGTGCTCAGAAGACTCTGCTTCTGCACGACAAGTGCAGGGTTTATAAAGCACGAATTGTTCAAGCAGTAGTCAATGAATGCGGTTTTGAGGAATTATAACATTCACTCTAGAGTTCCGATCTCGCCCTCTGTGACTATTATCTTCTTCGAAAACTCAAAAGAACACTTGAGAGAACGTTACTTTTTATCGAATGACTTGGAAAATGTCGTGGAGTCGTATTTTGCAAGATTACACAATTTTTTTTTTTCAAAAGTATAGCGTTATTAGAAAAACGTTGGAATAAGTGTGTTAGTGTTAATGGTTCTTACGTTGAAAAATAACATTTTATTTGTTCTCTAAGTCGTTGCTTTCATAGCTAGGTAGATAACATAAAAAACTCCCCTCGTAGTAAGAAAAAGATATGGAAGATGTATTTGAACAAATTGAGCTGTCTTGGGTTCGAACAGTTTTAAAATGCAGCTGTTTTATTCAAAAAAATATATAAAAAGAGTTTGTGTTGCTTAAACTATTCGATCAAAGGTTCGAGCAATTAAAAAACACACCCAAAAAATCTCACTGAAGGTGACATAATTTTCGAGATTTAAAAAATATACTCTATAAAATACTTGGATTTTCGTTATGCAAGATGCATATTACATATTTGAATAACATCGTTATAATTATGAAATTAGCGTACTTAATCTATTACGCACAATCTATAGTCAAATTGATTAAAGCTATTGTAATTGGAGGGGCGTTTTAAGCAAGTTTACGGTTATTAAATAATTACGTAAACAGATTAGTAGTTTTGAGCACATAGAAGACAATATTCATAAGAATGTTCATGAACATGCGTTTTTACATCATTATAATCGTATATTAATAAGCTGCCATATAATTCTGCATCTTAATGGAAATAAAAGCGACTTTCTGTATCCTCTGCGCATCATGGAATGTTATAGATACCATAATCTTAGATTCCTCCATTATTACAGCCTCTTTGTTGAATAAGGTCATCAAGAAATAATTTGCGTGGCTTTGTTGACATAATTTTACAATTAAATATTACAGATATTATAAAAATATAAACACAATTGTGGTTATTCAGTTTTTCCAAAAACTACCTCGGCCAATGATGTAAATTATCTTTCGAGACTTGGATTCACTATAGACGAATTAATTTTTAAGTCTATTGCATGTAGAAATATAAATTGAGCAGTTTCTTTTTATTACAGTACTTACAGTGCTAAGAAAGCTGTACATAAGTATTATCAAAATTGAAATGTTTTACCAAAAAGAATATAATATGTATATACAGAATATCTCAGTTAGCGTGCTCGCCAGAGAATCTCGTAAGTGGTTAGAAATAGAAGTTTGGTTAAATGAAACAGAATGCACATGACGTCAGGGCCTAGTCTTCTAACCAAGCAGCAAGAAAGACACACCGAAGCAGAGAGACTAGCGGCACTGTTCTTCAAACCAGAAGAACGTAACAATTGGGTTTATTTGCAGACATAACGGGCATAATAAAGTTATAAGTGAATTAAGAAAACAACAAATTGTGATATCTATCAAAATTATTTATATGCAATTTATACATCCAACACTCAAGAAAAACTGAGTTATGTAACTTTTTGAACATTAACAGTAAATAGTTATGCACAATTGTTAGTTATGTTTTGGCCTCTTTTTTGTTTCTGTGAATAAGTAAGTGTAAAAAAATATGTGAATCATTTTGGTATATCGGCAAATAAACCCAACAAGTTATATATTATTAAAATCCACAAATTATGGTCTTTTTGAGATGATTTGTACGATTTGTATGTAAAACAAAGAAGTCTTTAATAAAAATCTCAAAACGCATTGATGATAATTGATAACAATGATAATGCCAAAATACTATTCCCGTAATTTTTACGTAAAAACAGCTAGACGACAAAATTCAGATTGCCGGTAATTTTTCCCTTGTAGCAGACGTGTTGTTTAATTTTCCTAAACTTTTTTATTTAAAAAAGTAGGCTCTGACACCATGCACATTTTTACCGTGAGACGGTAAGCACATTAACGAGATTAACCTGTGTACTCAATTGAGTATACTTATAATTTTATATTGCTTTTATTACACGTTAACAAGAGAAACCGATTTTCTACTTATTTGAGCAAACTTATTTACACCTCCGTAACATTTTTGACAATTAGTCAATGAAAACATATTTTTGTTCACTGCGTAACGTAATTTTATTTCCTACCAGTTTATTAAGAACATTGTAAATTTCCACCATATCTTTTCTTAGAAATCAGTTATATGCCACTTCGAAACCCTTTGCATTGCATTTTTTATTAACTAATTATTTTTAACTGGTCCTTTATTTTGATATGATCAACTGCTTCAAAAGTAATTCTAGTAACGAAACATCTATTCTAAATTATATTTATATATGTTTAGAACTTTAGTTTGAGCTACCCTTTGTATTTCCTTGACATTTTTTAACATTTTGTTTTGTCAAGCTATAGAATTAATCACACATTTAGAATATGTAGTTGGCAAACACATACATTTTCTGTAAGCTCGAAGGTTGCTAATAGATAGATCAGCCGTGCCTAATATATAAAAAATACATATTACCTGAAAAATAACTTCTTTTAATATTTCAATAATTATAAACAAACATACACTGTCACACAAAAAATCCGCATCATATGGCGATTTTTTTACAAATCAAAATATGCACATTTTTACTTTGCCATTAGTTTTTGTTTAATAAATAATGTCAAATAACATGCACATGAGCAATAACGTGACTTTTTTAACTGCCAAATTTGACATTCCTTTCCAGAAAATTACAAAATATTGCACGATTTTTGGAATGTCAAAGGAAGAAGTTGTTTGTTTTCAATTTTTTCTGATTTATCAATTTTTAGCACCCTGTTTAATAGTGCAATTTTTGTTAATATGTATATCTGTACAATTCAATTTATGCGTCTAATTACTTCATAAAAAATCGCAACGGAGGTTTTGTAGCGATTTATACAAATTTGCAAGTTAATATTACAGTATTTTTCATTTATGTCAAAAATAGGCATCTAAAAGAAAATTTAGTAATAAAAATACATTCGAATACAGGTTTAATAGGTTTAATTAAAATGACAGATATTAAAAAAAAAATAAAAATAAATTAAAGCTGTACTAGAGTTTTGAAGCTTAGCAAATTGGAAAAAATAAAAAAAAACAAGCAACTTTCTCCTTTGATATTTCACAAACATTTGAAAAATAGATTCTCATTTTCTGAAGAAAGCGTTGAATATGATGTTTAAAAAAAGTCACGTGATTATTCGATTTGCATGTTATATAATATAACTTTTCAAGCAGAAACAAATGGTAAAGCAAAGTTTTACATATTTTGATTCATAAAAAATGTCCCATATAGTACGAACTTCTTGTGGCACTAAGTTAACCCTTTGTGACCCAAATTAATTCTTTTTTGAAAATAAATGCTTAGGTGACATATTAGAGTTTATTTGACAAAAATGGATACAAATTATGATATTTTTTCGACGACTTTCGATCCATAACATACGCGATCTATTTTACACGGTGGCATCACTAGGACACCAGCAAGTCGTGAAATAAATAATTTTGAAACGGTGGTCAGCCCAGGAAACCACCAGGCCGCAAAGGGTTAAATGTATTCACGTTGTGAAGGGATTATTTTTTTATTTGTATATATTTAAGCAAGCCATTCTCCTTCTAAAAAGTATAAAATAAATGCATAAAATTATTATTAATAGTTAATCTTAGTAGACATTATTTATTTTAGACAAGAAGTAATATCATTTGTAAAGGGTAGTTATAGTTTATTGTCACATTTAACTTATTTCCCCAATAACATGATCGAGCATTTAGGGCTTATTAATTCAGACTTTCGTGCTTCTTTAATGTTGTCTCCATAGCTAATTTACCTGACAAAATACCGTGAGTTTCGATCCTATGCCAGAGGGAACCCATAATAATTGTAAATGTCATAAGGAGAGTGAGCAAACCTCTTACAATATGTATAATATATCTATAACCGAGTGGAGCATCAAAGGGTATACTGCTTACTAGTAGTAGAAAGAGAAACGCTGATAAGAACCAATAAATAATTGCGGTTGTTTTCAAGTTCGATAATGCATCATTACAAAGTTCAATTGCCTCTTTTAAAACTGCTACAGAGTCTGCATAATCTTTATCTTCAATTTTGTACTTGTTTTCTAAATAAAAATCTGCAGAAATTGCTTCATGATCGGAATAGCTAAAATTACAGTTTGGCACTCGATCTGGTAGCGGCAAGCAATATTTCTTTAAAGTCACATTTGTATTCTCATTAGTTCGATACATGATGTAGTCAATTCTCTTGCCTGGGAATCCTTTTTTAACAAGAGATTTCGGTGTATAGCTATTTTCGCATGTTTCGTTTGTTCCAAATCTTAGACAGTCCTCTTGTTCACCTCTTGCTTCAACGAAGCTGTCTTTACATCCGGAAATATTCAAGAGAATCCTAAAACCGTTTTATTTTTTAATAAATTGAAAAATTTTTGTATTTAATGTTTATATTCATTCGGGAGCACTCGTGCCTCCCAAAACTCCGTGATAAGTAGCGTTCGGGTCGATTTAACAGCACAATTCGTTTTTAACGGATTTCTTGTAAAGAACATTTTCCTTTTTCTTTCAAATTTATTAGAAAAATACGCGCGCCTGATCGCAACAAATTCATTAACATTTATTCTATAAAAAGAATTCGTACACTAAATCCTAAAACTAGCCACATTATAAAGATACTGGAAATTTTTAAAATCTGACCATAACACGAATGATCCCGGGTTTATCTAACGTAATATCCGCAGATGAACTTTCAAATAGAGAAGAACACATTACACCATATGCGCAGATGGTTTATTTTAGTCTGGCGAGTTGATTACTACTCGTCAAAGGGTGAACCATACTTTAATAATTTACCGTTACTGATGGCCAGCAGGTTAGAGGTGTTTAGAGCAATTGTTTGCCGTTTTATTTTTCTGTGTTCCTTTTCATTGTATGAATTACTGTTTTTTTCGAGACATTTCAGAGCTTCCAATTTTTGTATAAGTCAAAACTTTGCACAATTTATGAATAATGACAGCAAGAACTATGGGATAGTACACTTACAGTATCGGCACACTTCGCACCACAAGTTATTTAATTAATCGAATACGAAAGTCAGGACTTTATAAAATTGCATGCAGTGACTGATATTGAACAAACGCGACGGGTTATAGGCATCAGGCTCAAAGAGCACATAGTGCATTACTGCTATAGGAGAATCGAATCGTCAAGTGTAGCCCAGCTCATAAATGAAACCGACCATAATATTAAATTAAAAAACCTTAAATTAATTAAGGATGTAACATCGCCGCGAGAATTACGAAGCCACTTATATGAAAAAGAATGCAAACTTGTTAAACTGAGAAAAAAGTCCTCTAATGGCCAGTCTCGCCAACATGTCTTAAATTATAAGTAATTCTTAAAGCACTAAGTATCACTTAAATACGTAAACTTTACATATGGCGCATGTTTTTCCATAATTTAAATGTTACTTAGTGTAACATGTGGTGCCCCCTCTCTGGACTATACATCGGATTTAGGAAAACTTCAACATTTGCGAAATATGGAGAAGCAATTTTGCTAATCATTTTCTCAATTAATTTACTTTGTAATTGTAAATTGGATTAAAATAAATTGCTCATTAATTGGTTTCTTTTCCTTTTATACTCAGTGTCAAAAGAGACACTATATTAGCGGCCTTGGCAATATAGAGAGGTGTAGTTACGCATCTCGCTAACATATGTCGCCACAAATGCTCATTTACTTTTATGAGATTAATCGGAAAGAGGTCCTGAAGTTTGGTTTGTTTAAATAAATAGTTTCCACGCCGGTTAATTAATTACAAAATTCATGAACTCGTTGAGAAGTGTCTTACGGCGACCTGAAGCACGATGTTCATCGAGAATCTATCTGAGATAGCCTTTTGGGTTCGTTCAAAGTTGTGATCAAAACAGGCAAGTTTTTTGTACTTTACATATTTAAAAAGGGCACAAAAAACAAACGACATTCGGATTAAAGTAAAACAAAACGAAATGAAATTCTTATCTTAAAATTGCAAATTTAAATAAAATTCAAAATTTCGGCTAAGACCATGTACAAGAAATTGTAAGTAACGTTAAACGTATTTGTTGCGGAAGACTAAAACTTGCTTGCAAGGGGAAATAAACGGCGCCTCGGAAATGAGTTCCCAAGTCGGTAAAATCGACCAATGAAACTGTTACCAGTGAATTAAGAGAACATAGACAATACAAGTCCGTCCACCAGTTATCAAAATTTAGTTAGTAACAGCTCTAGTCGTTGAGATAAGAAAACTCGGCGTTTCGGAAATGAGTTCTCGAGTCGGTAACATCGGCCAGTAAAACTGTTACCAGTGAATCAAGGGAACTTAGACAATATGGAAATACCGTCCACCAGTTAACAAGATTCAGTTGGCAACAACTTCATTAGGCGAGCTAAGGCCCTTCAGATAATAGGTAAACCATCAGCGAAGGGTCAGACAAGAGAGAACTTCTGCTGAATGCAATTATGGTCGATTTTATATACAAAATATCTGGATGACGTATTTGTTTTTTGTACATGACGTATGGGGATAAGAATAATTTAAAATGAAAATGAAAGAATGTTACACATGCTCCACAACGATTGATTGGAAAGTTAAGTATATTCCAAAAGTTATGTACAGCAATGTTGAAAAATATGTGACAAAATAGAAATTGAGCAAAAGTGAAAAATAATTTAAGGAATTGATACAAAAAAATGATTTTAATATTTTTCTTCACAATGAGTGGGTGTTTATGAATGCGTTTGTATATGTATTTGTGTATGTGTGGATGTATGTATGTGATGTTTGTGTATATATCCAGGTAAGTAACTTTTCCGCATTACAGCATGTATGTATATTAAAAAAGCGTAATATTCAAATGCACTTCCTGATGAGAGTTTAAGATTCATGGCACCTGAAGGTAAAAATTATTGACGCGGTTGAGTAATCCGGTTTGTCCAAAATGACTATTCTGTCCCTTTATTTGCTTTTAAATTAAACAACTTTTATTTTTGAGGCCCTTAATAATCTTGAGATCACCTGCGTTATTTCTCATCGTTCAAGTTTCTCAAAATCGTAATTTTGCACGCGTTTCTTACATAATCTTTCGTTGTGGCATCTAGGTTCCTAATCGACGTTTCTACTGACGCAATGAGTTCTTCCACCGAGATTTTTGAATCGCGGATGCAATGTTTTAGTCCTTTGTTTAACAGTGCGATTTCGGTTTTATTAAAGGTCTCTGATGATTGATTACAGTTCAGTGGTGTGCTTTCCACGGAATATGCGGTATTTTCGTCCTTTTTAGGACAGATTTTGCGGAATTTCTTGTTGTGGCATAGCATTTTTAATTTGAATTTACAATTAATCCGTTCAATCGGACATCTTTGCAAATCACACCATTTTTTAAAATTGTTTTCGTCTAGTTTATGTGACTATTGAGGTATCTGATTTCAATTAAATTTAGCAAACATAATTCATCCCGACTGTAAAATTCCTATCATACCATTACGACTCATATTATTTTGTAAAAAGAATCATCAAAATTATGTATATATATTTTTTTATACGTTAATGATTTATATTTGATTGAAATTGTAAAAAAAATGTACCTGTATGCTAAGTCTCCAGGTTCAGTATTTAGATCTCCTGCTAAAACTACTAAGTTACATGAGCCTGATGTGAGCTGGAT
The DNA here is from genome assembly GCA_029619315.2 of Dynastes maya. Taxonomy (NCBI): domain Eukaryota; kingdom Metazoa; phylum Arthropoda; class Insecta; order Coleoptera; family Scarabaeidae; genus Dynastes; species Dynastes maya. The sequence continues at coordinate 25,296,897 of JAROYE020000002.1, forward strand.
AAACTGAGCTGTATCAAATGCTTGCAGTACTCTATGAGCTTGATACTCATCACAGCTTCGATTATATTCTGCATGCAACTATAAATAGATTAGGGAAAGTTAAAGAAGGAAGAATGTATAAATGGTTACTTACATGTGTAGAATAAATGTTTATTTTGAAATCTTTCACGCTAAAGCAACATAAACCAACCCCTTTACCGCCAAACCAATCCCCATGGTGTATTTTATGAATATATCCATTAACAGGCCATTGATGATAGAATACGTCTAGAATTTGATGTTTGGATAATGCACATACTCCAGAACCAGTAACACCACTAAAATTATAAAATAGATATTAATAATTTGATTACCTTTAACTATAATAACAATATATAACTAACCTATAAAAATAATGCGAAAATGGTAATGAATTCTTGACTTTTTCTTTAATATAAATAAAATCTTTATCTAACCAAACTTCTTGCAAGCAAACTACATCATATTGACTACCTGCGATGACTTCTGCAATCGCTTGAATACGTTGTTTTCTATTTTTTGCAACTACTGGCAGGCCCCTAGGGTACATGTTAATACATAATATGTAAAATTGGCTATCTTTTCTTACATACCAACAATTTAATGTTAACACTTTCAAATCCATATTTGAAGGAAGATTTCTGCTAATGAACATATGGTACTTGTAATTAAATTGTAATGAACTGATAATAATTGTTAATGATGCATTTGATAATATAATTAAATGTGGTCCAAGTACTATTCAGTACTATTTGTCACTCAGCCACATCCACATTTCACACACGCTCATATTTATCATTTGCATGGCATTTGTTTATCTGATAATTGTCAGAAACTGACGATAGACACTAGGTCGAAAGTTATTTATATGTTGGTATTGGTTGGTATCGGCATCCTTACGATCACAGATTATGCAGATGGCCAAATGCGAACTCTCTAGCGTCGCGTTTGATCTTGGTGGTTCAAATTTTATGACTATGACCTTAAATAATAAAGTGAAAACGCCATGTTGTTAGTGGTGTGCGTGCACGGAATTTAAATTGGCTTTATATATATATGCAACACATATTCGTTTATTAGTTTAAAAACATGTGATAATTTACGTACAAAATCGATTAAACAAAAAAGTAGATCTATAAAGCAGTAATTCAATGAAATGACACGTTTTTCCAAAATTTGCACACAAAACATACTGACATACTAACTAAACTTAGAAATTACACTTTAAAATAAGTAATATTTCAAAGCAACGTAATTTAATATATTTCTGAGTTACAGTTCAATATTGTTATAAGTTTTGTTTATTTTTTCTTGTCAATGTTGAAAAATAAACCATTTTCTCCACAAAACTACTACATATTCCTTCATAAATTTGAATACTATCGAATAAATGAAACCTTTAACGAAAAAAGGTTATAATTTGAAATATTACGTATCTTAAAGTGTAATTTCTAGAATAGCTTCCATTCAGGTCCTAATTCACCGAGGAAATGAAAAAAACTGCATCAAAAATACGTGAATTTTTCACGTACATTTCAATAATCCTTGATAACAACTTAAAACACCTAAAGAGTGCCACTAATTCCCGTTTTCTATTAGTTATATCAATTATGAATACTTTAAGCAGATTAGGTGTTGTAAATGTGAAGTGCATAAAGAGTGATCCAGGTAAAAAAGGCAATTTTTTTATTTTTGATATAGGAGGCGGTGATTTCATATTTGAGTATAACTGTTAATTCTAAACATTTCCTCTGTTTTGAAAAATAAAGGTACTTTACTCTTGAGCCTCTTTCAATTTTAAATGCCCATCCGGTATACAGTAGAAGATAATGGGTGCAAGTTGGTTTTGAAAGGTGCCCAAACTTTCTGCATTACTAGGATTTTATAAAAGTCAATACCATGTCCATACTAAAAAAAAATCCCATACGCGCGTACATGCGTACTTTTTGACACACGTTGTATAATAATGGTTCTGTAAAACGTCAGAAGATAGCGCCACGTAGACCATTTAACTGGATGTATCAATTAATTGCGGTTAATTTGTGATGTCATAATGATTGCTGTCGGTTATAAATATTTTTTGTGCTGTGGTTTTGTTTATTAATGTCCTTTGTTTAATACATTCGAATAATACTCTAATTTTAATAAATAAACGTGCAATAGTAAATGTCTATGAATTTTTAGTATTAATAGTAATTATGGTGAATGTATATTCTTATAGGTAAATAATATAACCTATAAGAATTTTTATATGCACTACAAATGGAAGCTAATGTAAATGAAGGAAATTCAGAAAAGGAAGCCAGTGAACCAAGCACAGTTGATTTTTTTAATAAACATTTGCCCTATATACCAAATGGAGAATTCGATACGGTGTACTATGGTGTACACATTCCTTCTGATGCACAAGTACATGAAGGAATTCAAAATTTCGTATTTACTGACAAACTAGAAGCATTTAAATTAGTGAAGAAATATAAAAAGGCGCGTTTTAAACCTTTTTACTATTATCATGAAGCAATGGAATTTGCAGAACAGGGTGCAGAATTTCCTAATAACAATTTTAATGTGTCTAAAGGTAATACATGCAAAAAAGGCATGGATCAGGCCTCTTCCACCATTGAAAAGTACCAATTCCGGGGACCTAAATCTCAAGACTTAGTTCGGCTTAGAAAAGGTATTGAAAATGGCGATTTAAAATATGTAGAGAATACTGTTTGGGAGAACCCACGTTATTTAATAAGCAGTGGTGATACGCCATCAATACTACAAGAGGGATTTAGGTATAATGCTCTTCACGTAGCAGCTAAAGCGAAAAATGCAGATATGTGTGAACTTATATTGAACACTATTGCAAATGTAGATTTTATAGAGTTATTGTATGGAGATGATGACCATGAAAATGCTGAAAGACGTGCGAAAATACTACTTGATTTATATTTAAATACTCCCGATAAAGGATTAAACGAAACTCCTCTTCATTTTGCTGTTAAATTTGGTGCAGCAAAAGTTGTAGAAATACTAGTGTCTTTTCCACAATGTGATAAAAATGTAAGAAATAAGTATGAAAAGCTTCCCAACCAGGTAAGCAATTAGTTTTTAATGCAAAGTACATATTTAAGGCAAATTTGGGTATTTGTTAGGAGTAACTCCATTTACTCCAAGTACCCCACTCGTGCTCTTTATCGTTCGGAGATGTCGTAGAGTTACTCCATCTATTGGTTTAGAAGTATGGCTTGAATGACCTACTCTTGCTCTATTCCTGGTCCAGTCCATGTGTTCTGTACTCTTGATCTGCTCCTAACGAATACCTGAACTTAGCTTTAATGAACTACAGATACAGCTTCAGTATCTTGTATAGCTGAACTCCAATTATCCAAACCTTAATTTTACAGATATCTGATTATCCATGTTAACTAGAGTTAAGCTTTGAATATCAGAAAGTATTAATAAATGAAAGAATTTTGTTAAATTTATCCAAATATACAACAACATAATCCACATTAACCAATATGTATCAATAGCTTTTTTATACGTTTACCAATTACCCTTTCATACCCGATTTCAATGAAGAATCCAATTCTCTAGATTTCTGGTTATCTGGATCAACCCTTCCACTGTAATAAATACAGGAGTTCATTTCTACAATTAATATTTAAACTTGAATAATCGGAAATATTGATGTACAGACTGTCTCAAATTCCCGGGCCACTGTGGAATCTTATAAGAGATAAAGTTTAAATTTGCCAAAATTGCTAATTTTGTTCTGAGTAATAGTCAAACAAAAGATTTAGATTATCTTTAAACTATATTTTTAAATTAATAAGCAGGCTTATCTAACTCTTTTTTTATATAATCTTATAAAATAAGTTCTACTTGGTTAAATTCTTTCAAAAAACTTTCTTGTGCACATCTGACTAGTAAATAAATTGTATGTACCTTGAGGGACTCCACAAGGTGCTATTCTTGCACCCCAATTTATATCGTATACATTGTATATTGTTGATTTGACTTGTTTTTTTACTCATGTGAACATGGCCTCTATGCAGATGATGTTCAATTCTATAAATCTTTTTACACCCTCATGAGTGAGTGATTCCAGAGATTGCCTTAATAGGATTTTGCAAAACATAGGGAAATTCTCCAGATATCATTTGTTGACGCTAAATCAGGGCCAACCTTTAACATACCATGCATCAATCAATCATACAACTCAAGTACCTTTTCTACATTTCATTCATGGTCGGGGTTGCGAAATAGGGATGAGGATCTGCTTCGCTTAGGAGAGGAAAAGGAATAGATTAGATTAGTATTCGAGGTGGTTCTTGACCTATCCCACTGCGACCTTTTCAGATCTATTGTGGTAGGAAAAGAGATAACTCAATCACAAATTAAAGTACGCCAGTTCAAAAGATTACAATCTACAATAATGAGAGATGATCTCTTGGACGAGAGGGCGATCTCTGTCGTGGACCTCGCTGATGGTGCTACGGCTGCTACGGTGTCTTCTTTGGTGAAAATATCTCAGAACCATAGTTGTTGGATGTGATAGAGAGAGAGGGAGTGAGCTCTGAACGAGATGGAGCACCTAAAGCAGGATCAGGATGGAACTTGGAGCCGTCTGTTTTCTCCGCTCGCTAGAAGTCCTAACATATCCTTAATAACCATTTTCATAAGAGTATGTTTATAGACATAATCAACATTTTAAATGATTTAATTGTTGTAAGTAAAACAATATCTCTTACAGCACATATAAACATTACTTACCATTAATGAGATGTTAAATTTCTTACTGAGAGCATCAAAGAATTCTTCAAATTTCATTCGCGGCCTTGTTTTACTTCTATTGAATGTCATAGATGACAATACTTGTTCACATTTGTATGTCGTTCCGAAACGACATGTATAACTTTTTGCAAATTTTCTTATTTCTGGGAAATATTCACAGAGTAATGAACGCAAGAAATTAATCGTGTCAGAAGCATTTTGGCCTGAAAAAAGCTCATCAAATTTCATTTTCAATAATGAATTTGGTTTTAAATGAATAAGTTCCATTTGTATGTTACTAGGCATCTTCATTACGTTTTGTTCGCTAAGTTGTTGTTGTTGTATTATTGGGCGAAGCATCGGGTTGCAGAATACACCTCGCACTTCTAGGAATCGATTACTGTGATCATTAGCCAACCCTATTAGAATTGTGCCGCATCCAGAAGTGTTCCAACCTTCGGTAGGGATTTTTAACGTGGCAAACATGATGTTGACACGGGGCCTACGATTTTACTTCCTTATTCGAGAAGAAGACATACTTCGATTTTTATCCGCAATTAAAAACCAGCCGTCCCGGTCGGATTTAAACCCACGAAGGTCTCTTCACTAGGTGAATCTCGAATTAAAATGTAATTTGTGATTAAATTAATTACTGTTTACGTATATTTTCAGAGCTGCTTTAATTAACCAATTAGAGTTAAAATGGCATTTGGAGCAATCGGCAGCACAAATATGTTTTACCGTGTGTTAACGACTATATTTTGATGATCATCTTCTATTTTAAAGAAATTCTTATTAGATTTATGCAAATAACAGATATTTCCTTGGTATTTTACTTTTTTTCATGTTAATATTAACAGATGACAAAGCCACGCACTGATCATGGAATGCGTTACTTGTAATCATCCAATACGCCACGTTTGACGTATGTGCTACATGTTGGCCACCCCTGCGTTAAATTCACGTAAAACACAAGCGATACTTTTTTGTTCAGAACGCCTGCATCTGCGGGTGAAAAATGAAGTCACCGTCTTGGACGACATCCCGATAGAATTTAGTTATGCAGTTAAAAGCCTGGGCCTTCTCATGGCGAGGTCCTCCAATTTTAGCAAAATACTTACTTCTTACTTAAAAACACGTTTGGATCTCTAAAACTAATTTATGGTTGCCATATTCGTAGATTCCAGAAACATTTTTTCTAAAGCGTTGGTTTAATTTATGAAACCAGAATTCGAGCTACAAACTTAACGCGCATATAGAAAATGCAAAATTCGTGCGCATAACTCACATATAAGGCAACAGCTCATGCAAAAATACATTCAATTAGATAACCACCGAAAGCTTGAATATTCCTTTTCTGTATACATGAATTCGGTGATGCAATCCTTTTTGGTTCGTGGATGTATGTGTATTAAATTGCAAACAATTACATGTCTATTACACAATTACTGTAGAATATACATGTGTGTAGTAACCAATAAAAAATTATTATTTCATTCTTCAACTGTTACAAACTTGCTTATAATAGGTTTGTTTCTGCAGCGATTTAAAATCGTTTAAAATCGTTAGAGCATGCGCATTACAAAAATAGTGTTCGTGCAGTTAAAACGCCAAACTCTGACTATTAGTTGGACGTAATTTGACGTTCGTGCAGATCTCCAAATTAATTCCTAACCGTTTGCTGATAGTTGCTCCAGTTTGAAGATTATCGTCCAGTAATCCATCAGACGCATGCGCATTGTTATATTGTGAAGTGAAAAGTTGTATTATAGGTCTTTTTGTATAATATGTTCACACTTCACGCGTGTTTTATTTATGTATGTGGTTTAGGAATTAACATTTCCTTTAAGGTTCTAATAAATTTGTAATTCTGTCTAAACATTTCGCGTTTATTTCTGTTTTCGCTTACCTCTTGTAATATTTAAATGCAAGATAAATCAATTTTTTTCATCTGCATATTTGAGTATATTTTCTCTCTTAAGTCTATTAAATATGCTTGTAACTTATACATTGCCTGATAAATGTAAAGAAAGTGTTCGTGCAGTTAAATTGTTAAATCAGTTTTAGTTCGCGCATGCGTAGATTGATACCAATTAACCTCTGATCAAACTATCACAAATCGGCTGCAGAAACAAATCTAATGAAAGTAAGAATTATAAACAATACATAAATTGGATAAAAAGGTTAATGATCCTAACGAAAGAAACTGCTGCTTTTTTTAAAGTAAGGTGCATGAGCTCTTTAATTTCCCGTGTATATTACATTAGTAAAATCAAGGCAATATCGATTTTTTTCGGTATTCACCGATGGGACCCATATACTGCAATCGAAATAATTTGATTAGGGTCTGTAGCTGATTGCAATATCTTCAGTTCTCATGACATATGTCAAAAATGACATAAAAATATTAAATTTACATAAGAAAATGCAAATAATAACTTTTTTGCTAGAGTGGCATTGTAACAATTTGTTCCTCTTTATTCAACGCAATTCGGTTTGTGGCATCTATCTTTTTTTTTAGCACCCTAACTAAAATTTTTCGATTACTGTACATTAATTAGGCATCTATTTGAACAAAAAGAAAACAACTTGATGGTGATCTGGCACATCCGAATCATTGAAATAGAAAATAAATATATCGGTTGTATTCGATATTTAAAGTTGCTATAATAATATGCAATTCGCTTTAGAATTCATTCTAAATTGCCATAAATATAATAGATAAATTCAGCAACTTTGCCGAATTGTCTGATAATAATTTCGAAACAGCCTGTATATCGTGACAAAATCACAGATATGAAAGTAGCAACATCGTAACAAATCACAGGTATGAGAGTAGCAACATAGTGACATCAGTATTACTAACCGTCAAAACTACACTAAAATCTAGGGGAAAACATGGGACAGAAAAATTTCACAAAAAAACGCCGGTAGGGTGTTCTACTACTTGGCGCTCGGATGAGCGAGATCCCGATCGCCACAATGGCCAGCAAATTTGGGACAGCTTGTATATATACATATATTTAATTAGGATGCTGTTTAAAACTACATTAGTTACTGAATACACCAGTTGATTAAGAAATAATTGTAATTATTTTTAACAATAACTATGTAAAAATAAATCCTATTTACTGCTTCAAGGAAGACGCTACTAAAGTCGTTTTTATTACTGTACAGCAAAATAGTGATAATAATAGTTAGTATGATTTCAATAATATAATAAAAAAAGCTACTGTATTACGGAACCTACGAGGTAGGCGCCATAAATTCTCGGCCCGACAGGCTTATACAGGTTCGGCCGTTCAATCTCCTTTGCGTCATAGTTGTACATGTGCGAGGCCTACCATATACATACTAGGGTACGTAAGGACTCATTTATAGTCGCGAGTCCCATGCATATATAGAATAATGTTGTCGCTTGTGCTGAAGCGTCCTTGGTTCGTTTCGCGCGCTTCCCACCTTTTACTTTCATAGCGGGCAAACGTTGTAACACTGTCCATATGTTTTAGCGATTCACTTTACTAAGGAACTTACGAACGCGATATATTACGACTCGAAGAGTAGCAGTTTTTAGTAGCCAGCTAGACAACGTGACTAGTGCATGAAAATGTCTCAGGTAACGAAAATTGAGTACCGCGCGGTCATAAAATTTTGAAGTCCATTGTCACAGGAGATGAAACAATGGTTCTTTATTATGATCCTCTATCCAAAAAGGAATGGATGGAGTGGTGGCGACCCGATGAACCTCGTCCCAGAAAGGCGAAACTCGTTCATTCAACGAAAAAGGTGATGACCACAATATTCTGGGATTGTGAGGGTATTTTACTCATTGACCTTAAGGAGCGCAATACAACTGTCAACAGCACATATTATGCGTCTTTGCTGCATAAACTGAGGGACAATATTCGTGCAAAACGTCGAGAAAAATTGCCAAAAAGTGTTCGATTATTGCACGACAATGCACCAGTCCATACTGCCGCCATTTCACCAGCTGCCATCCACGAATCTGGCTTTTAAGAATTAGGACATTCACCGTATAGTACGGACGCGGCTCCACGTGATTATTATTTATTTTCTCATTTAAAGAAAGACCTTAGGGGACGTCGTTTAGATTATTTTTACACGGGTATAGGATTGTTAATTGATCGTTGTAATAAATGTATTGAAGTTAGGGGAGATTATATTGAAAAATATAATCACACATTTCACATAATTTTTCCCAGAAAACTGCACATTTATTTTAAAAAAGTAAAATCTATTTCTATATAAGTAATCCTCGCACATGTGTAACTATAACGCAACGGAGTTTGAACACGCTAGAACCTGTATAAGCCTGTCAGGCCTAGACTTTATGGCGCCTACCTCGTAAACTACTTTATTTTATCAGCGGTAGTGTACATACATTTAAATATGTATGTACACTACCTATTTTAAGCAAGCATTTTTGTTGCGAATTATCAACTGTTACTCTGAGATGTTAGACGGCTGTAATACTCACGGTAGAAGAACGTATCCATATTAATTTGATCGGATATTCCATCAATGCGAAGTTCTGATATTGATATGACGCTGACAGAACTGGAGTAGTAACTGGTACTAGTAACTGGTAACAAGTAAGGGTTTCAGTTTGATACAAGTAACTAGTAACTGTTTTTCAGTACAAGTGACTAGTAACATATTTTCGGCACAAGCAACTTGTAACTCTCAGTAACGAATACTAACTTTATTTTATATCCCTAAGTTTACACACGATTTGAACATTTACTTTAAATCTGATTTTGATTTTTCGTTTTTTAATCCAAAAGAACTCGTATTGTCAAAATTTTATTTCTTTATTTTTTTATTTTTGAAATAAATATGTAGTTTTCTTGAAAACATTGCAGTGAAGGAATCGACGTTATTTATTAATTGTTTTAAAATATAATAATTTTTTGTTTAAAAAGATTACGTAGAACGATTATGAATATTCTAAATGTTATCATCACATTGATTTTAGATTATACCGACGTCTAAAAGCAGTAGCAACACGCAGATTTCCAATGAGGTTTCTTTTCTTTCTATTTGATTCATGTTTTGCCTCAGCTGCGACAATTGTTTAACTAAAAATAATTCGTATTTTACAGCATTTCTGGTTCCTTTACGCACCACTTACTGATCGCATGATCCTCAACACAAATATATTAATTAATTAATAGTAAAGTATCAATCGTTGGTATAGAATTAAGTAGCGAATTAAAAATTAATACATTTCTAACATGATCGCGCATCGACGCATTGCGGATAACCAGTTAGAAGCAGTTATTCGATGGAGTTGCGCTACATACAACCGAACCTACAACACTTTTTATCTTGAGTTAGTTATAATTAGATGGAATTTTACATTTTAAATAAACGTCTGAAACTAATCTCTATAATTAAAGGTTTTTGCTTCAGGTGAAAGTAACGTCTACCGTGGATCGCAATACTGTGACGCGTTTTCCTGTTTCATTTGTTAATAACCTTTTTCCCGTTTTCCTTTAGGTACTATATTTGAAATTATTAGATATCAAAAATTAATTAAGTTTATGTATGCAGCCTCATAATAATTAACGATATACTTGACCCCTTTATAAGTTTATAAACAAGACATCCACCTACTTTTAAACTGGCATAGTTCATATTCGCATAATATGTTCTAATAAGTTGTAATCTTATCAGGAAAAATTAAGGTTTAAAAATATTGATAAACTCGCAGAAAGCTTCCGATTAAGCTTCATTAATAATATGTAGATTGAAACAGTTCTAAGCAGACGTAATACTTAATTAATATACGAGGCATATTCCAAAACTAAGGTCCGTTTGGTCATTAAAAAAAATAAGCTCATGAGAAAAGGTTTTTATTGACAGTAATATTTTACTATATATCTACTCTACTTTTCCACATAATCGCCGTTCACATCTATACACTTTCTGTAACGCTGCACTAGCTTCTTTAACCCCTTTGCATAGAAATCTGCCGCTTGGGAATTGAACCATTTGGTAACGGCAGTTTTGAGTTCATCGTCGGTTTGAAATCGTTGCCCACCCAGCCACTGTTTCAAATGCAAGAAGAGGAAATAGTCACTCGGTGCAAGATCGGGACTATACGGTGGGTGATCAAAAAGTTCCCAACGGAAATCTTGAATCTTTTCCTTGGTTTTGGCTGCGGTGTGAGGGCGTGCGTTATCGTGAAGAAGGATTATTCCAGACGACAGTTTCCCGCGGCGTCGGTTTTGGATCGCACGTCTCAGTTTAGTTAGCGTTTCACAGTATACGTCAGCTGTAATTGTTGACCCACGGTCCATGAAATCAATCAAAAGGACGCCCTTGTCGTCCCAAAAAACCGTAGCCATCATTTTTCGATTCGAGAATGGAGATTGCTTAAACTTTTTTGGTTTGGGTGAACTTGAATGGCGCCACTGCATTGACTGTTGTTTCGATTCTGCGTAGGTGTATGATATCCACGTCTCGTCGCCCGTAACAATGTGGGAAAACAAATCATCTTCATCTTGTCTATAGCGTTCCAAAAACTGTCGTGCACTACGCATTCTTTGCTCTTTGTGCTGATCAGTGAGCATTTTTGGAACCCACCTCGCACACAGTTTGCGATATCCAAGCTGTTCGGTGACGATCCTGTAAATTGAGGTTCGAGAAACATTAGGGAATTCATTATTCAGAGCACTAATCGTCAATCGCCGATCACTTCGAAGTTTTTGGTTCACTTGATCAACGATGTTGTCGGTTCGAATACTGGGCCTGCCACTCCGCTGTTCATCATGAACATTTGTCCGGCCGTTTCGAAATTCTCGACACCATTTTCGAACTTGCTTGTCACTCATTATTTCAGGTCCATACACTACGCATAACTCACGATGGATTTCAGCAGCTGAAGATCCTTTTGCTAGCAAAAATCTAATTACACCGCGAACTTCACAACAGGCGGGATTTATGATTGTCTCGGTCATTCCGATCTGCTGTCACCGACTGTCAAACGACTACTGAATAAAAACAACACGTCAAGTAGGTTCGTAAAGAGGCAGTAGATGGCGCTGCATCAGTAAAACTTCATTCAGGCCTACCAACCGTGAAATATCGCTCACCGGACCTTAGTTTTGGAATATGCCTCGTACTATTATTTACGTAGTGACCATTCGAAAATATTTATCTATATGTACTTTCGTATTTTACATATATGGTAGATTAAGATTATACTTGAGCTTAACATTATCGCTGTAGCTACAGATTTATAATACAACATTGTATTTTGCATTAAGCCACCTAAATTCGTGTAATTGTATATTCGTCTGCAATAAAACAAAAGTATCTGTTCGTGTAATTTTTGTAATGGAAATATTAAAAATAAAAATGTAATTACGAATGTTTGAACATTTGCCAATTATGAAATAGGTCATTTGATGTTTTTAAGCATAACACTGAAGAAGCATATGTACTACAATCATATAATTAAACATGAGCCAGTTAATAATTACTTTACTAGAAAAGATAAAATATGATGTCTGATGATTCTTAATGATTTTTGATTAATACGACTACTTATACGTACTTTTAACTTATTTTACAGATAATTTGTGATAGATGTGATGGCTATAGTGCAGAGAATCTTAAAAATCAAATAGCTGCGCTACTGGAAGAAAATTATTATGTTCCAGTTTTACGGTCAGAAGACAATTGCACACCGCCTATTATAGGCGAACCGTTTTCTCCAATCAGTCCACCGGTAAGTATAATTATAAAAAATAACTAGGAAGAAAGTAATGAAAATGAACAAAAAATTATATTACCTTAGTTAAATGTGGTACCATTAGTGGCCGATCTCACCGTCATAACTAACCTGGGCAAATATGCGGTTACAGCCAGAGGCGTGGCGAGCGCATAAATGTTTACACATAAAATAGAAAGTAAGAGATAAATTATAAAACGTGCTGAAACACTTACCGCTTTAAAAGTCTTCCGTGAAATCACAAACTGGGTAACATCTGTTAAATATTTGAATCATTAGATATGTTTCCACATCTGTTTCAGTCAAGTGAGTACGACGTGCCGAATAAATGTTTTTTAATGCCGAAAACGACCGTTCGACATCTAGCGATGTTATATTTGCATATTTAAAATAATCTTTGAAACAACTTAATGCATCTTTACACGCAGCTTTACAAATTTGTCTTAATATAAGAAAATCGGAGTCTTTCTCTAAAACACTTTCAAATTTTCGTATTACACACCAATTTGATTCGCCTTCTACAGCGCATAACTGTGCGTGAACATCATTCACAATTTGAACAGAATCCGCTAGCGAAATCGAAACATTTTGTAATTTTTCTATTCCCTCCGCTAGTCCGAAGTAATTGTTGTGAATAGTTTGTAAATCTCGTTTAACCTGACTATCTTGAAATATTTCCTGGCTTTTCTTGATCGCTGCAGCTTCTGTCGGACCGAATTTTAAAACTACCTTCTTTACTTGATCAAAATATTTGTTGTAGTAAAACGCAGCCTGCAACCATGTTCCCCAACGTGTAACAATCGGCTATGGTGGTTCAGGTAAATCAGGACACAGTTTGTGAAATAGTCGGGTACGTTTCGGGGACTTTAGAAACACTACCTTTGTACTAGCAATCAATGCATTTACTAGTGCAAAACATGTAGGAATCGTTTGTGCCGCAAGATTTAGAGTATGGATTTTACACGTTACATGTAAGAAGTTACCACTGTGTTCTTTAAGAGATCGGTCCAAAGAACGCATGTTTGCGGCACCATCACTCATAAACATTAAAAGTTACTTAGTTGAAACTTCAAATTTGTTCAATGAGTTCAACACCACCTTTAAAATCTCGTCGGCAGTACAATTTATAACTCTTTTGGAAGCAAGTGAGAAGGAGGATGACGGCCGATGTGGTTCCATTGTGCGTATCATTACATTAACCACAGAATGTTTTTGACGATCTGTTGTTTCGTACACACACAGCCACAGTTTTTTATTTTTCAATTCCGTCTTCATTCATTTTTCTATATGTTCACGAGCAAATGGCACTACATTTCGTATCGATGTCCGACTAGGTAATTTACAGTCCGCATATTTATTCCAGAAGGAGACAAATGCTTCTTTGTCTAGTAAACGAAACGATAGATTACATAAAATAAGAATAACACATAAATCGAATGTAAATTTTTCTTGGTCTCGTACGCCACTTTTTGCAGAAGAATGCTGTTTGCTTTCGATGAGAATTTGACAATGGCTTCTGGACCAACACATTAAAGGGATTTTACAAACTAGACATTGGATTTTAGCGCCATCAAAAATTAAGTCCGGCATGTCCACTAGAAAGTTTTTAACTGTGTCTGCCATTGGTCGTTTCCGCAACGTACCTAACTGCGACATATTTAAAGCAAACATATGCGTACAATTACGAAATAAGTTACGACAGCCTACATATACACAGAACTACTCGCATACAGCATCGATTTAATACTGACGCTGTGAATGCGTGAAATAAATAATCGCCGACTCCGCACCACATATCTACTACACTGACTATTACCGCTGTTTGCCCAGACTAGTCATAACTCAACTTTTAACTTGGATTTTAGAAAAGTTAATTTTCTTAAAAGTGCATGGTGTTTCAAATTATATTGCTTCATATAAGAATGACGTTTTAAAATTATTGCTAGAGACATTCGTTTCTCGTTTGCACCAGAGTCACCTTCGCCTCTTCGTAGTAATTCTAATAAGTAATATAAGTAAAGCGAAGTAATGTCGTAATGTCTCTATGCGGCATAGGCGTGCGTTTCCTTCAGTAAGTACAAACAATAAGTAATTAATCGAATAATAATAATAACAGAACCAATCAAGAATTATAATATTTAAAAAGTTGTGAAACACACCCTCTTAGGAAGCGTTGTCAAGTAGGTTGCTGTGCTGCATCGGAATTACCGAACTTTGACAATCCGCTACTCCGGTGAAACGTCGGTGTATCGCAGAGACGATTACCTCACTCTAAATATAAGTAACGCTAAGTAAGAAACTAATAACAGGTACCTGCTTTAAAAATATAATTTACAGATAGACTAGTCTATTATCACTAGAGTTTGTTAAAAAGGTGGTACCGGCAGTGGCGCACCGCATAAAAGTAGGTACGTAATATACAATATTAGTGAAAAATAATATTGTTACCTTTTCCTGTCGTTCTGTGCGCTGCAACATGAATGACGCTGTGTTTCTGAGCATCAGTTGTTTCATCCACACATAGGCAGATCTTCCTATTTCTCAACTCGTCTTTTATACATTCCTTTACTGTACCTTGCACACGTGGTAAATTGTATCGTAATTGCATAAATGTTGGCAGCTTCCATGACGAAGTGGACGAAGTACATACTCTGCTACGCACTATAGATGACGCAAAAAATATTCACGTTTTAAAAACGTTGGAGAGTGTGTTAGAGAAAGATTATAATTTTACCACGTTACAACAAATTTGTAATGGTACTTCGACTAATCCATTAATTGAGTTCAAAGATTATTTTAATCATACATGTATTTCATTGGTAGATGTCGAACGATCTTTCTCCAAATATAAACACATTTTTTCACCACTGTGAACACGGTTCCACGAGACAACTATTGAAACATATCTAATGCTATCATGGAGTTATGGAGAAGGGTTGGTGTAGCGGTTAATGGTAGTTTGAATATCGTTCCTAGAATAATTATTGCGGATCAGAGTTTCGGTGATGTGGTTCAGTTCTTAAGGAAGCGAATTGGTTCGGTGAGATCGGCCATAAATGCAAAAAAAATCTTCAGTAAAGTATTTCATAGCCGTCGGTATCTAGAATATAAGCCTTTTTGAATTATGTAAAGCCAAAAAAATCGTTTTAATGCGGCTTTGGTATAACAATGCAAACAAAAAATGTCTTACTTATGCAAGACGGTAAATTAATTTTAGAAAACATGCAAATGTTAAAAATGTTAAATGGAAACCCCCTATTTCCTTACATATTTGTGTTTTATGTTAGAAAATAGGATAGCTATTACTTTACGCACTGTAGTTATTTCGAAAAGTAGATATTTTTTTTACTAAATACGTTAAAAACACAAGTCAATAAACACTATTATGCATAATAGTGCAGAATTAAAAAAAACCTCCAACGCGTGAAGGAAATAGTTCGAAAGAAGAACTCCAGAAGATTCTATGATATATTAAAAATTTCAAACCAAACGCATATTTTTCTAAAACTAAATCATCCAAATATAATTGCATGTAATAGGTATACAGAATTTTTCATAAACTTATTTTGTGATAAATTTTGTGCAGAATTCATAAATGTAATTATATATACATATAAAGTCCCGCTTAAATCGAATTGGTATCAACTTCTGCTATAACCGTTAGTTGGTCCTGCTGGAATTAATCTTGCAAAATTTCAGATTTCTTCAATTCGTTTTTTTTTCTAGATGTTGACTGCAATTCCCTGTGAGATACTCTGTATACTTATTAATATTTATGCTTAGATACTAATTTTATATGTTTGTAGAATTTGAACATGGATCCATTGCATCCTAGAATGGAAATACGTGCCTACGCAGGACCTATGGATAAACCCGGAGCCAATAAATTCAGAAAACTCTGGAAAACGCCACCTAGAATTGCAAATAAATTTTCAAGTCATCCAAATCTATCCTGTAACTTCCATACAGTGGCTAGCTTAAAGCTAAAAGATCACGAGAAAGGTTTAGAAACTGTGGGAAGGGAATTAGCTTGTAAATATGAAATCGGATGGAAAGAGTATTGGCCTTTTCTTGGTGGATTTGTCGATTTATCGTCGATTGAAGGGCTTCAACAGCTAGAGAACTATTTGGAATCTCGAATTAATGGTGTGAATTATAACACTTCTATTTCTTTAAATTGTACTAATAGTAAATCGCCAATTAATGAAGTGTGTGACGAACAAAGTGTGGAAAGTCCTATGACAGAATTGTGTAAAGCATTTCAATCTTGCACCATTAACGATAACGGTGTTAAAAAGTCTGTTTCGAAAATAAAGATACCAGATGATTGCTTTAAGGATCCAGAAGATATCGCGTTGAAACCAGAACTGAGTCCGTTTATGTGCTTGGAAAAGTCATGTCAGGTATTCGCACATCGCATAGCTATCGATATATTAAATATAATTAAGACTGAAGATACTACTGGTGATATACTAGAAACACAAATGAAATTTCTGGAACAATTGATTCTGAGTTATTTAGACGATGGTCGCTTTTCTAATATTAATTTCCATAGTGTACACGCCCGTTTAGCCACTTTAGTGTACTTACAACTACATGAAAATGGAATTGATGATGGCAGTATAAAGTTATACATGGAAAAAATACAAGAGAACTGCAATAAAAATTTTGACTGCTTCTCTTCGGACGATGAGAGCGCGTATTACAGAACAACATTAACATTAAAAAAATCGACGTCTAGCAATAAACAGTTATTATGCGTTGTAAGCTCTACTTTGAACCTTTTGAAAGAGAGTGAAAACATTAGTAGAATGTGCACTTCGGAAGAAGATTGCCAAAGCTTATGGTCAGAGTGCGAAAAATGCACATGCGTTTGGCAAGCGAGAAACATGCGTAAGAGTGGTTCACTTAAGAGAAATAGCCAGAAATTGAAAATGTCAATACGCAATTGCTATGATAATGTTTCAAGAAAACTGACGTTTGAAAAAGACGAATTAGGTAATAGCAAATATGTGTTACAATTTTTTGGTAGTTACATTTTCTTTGAAATAATAACGGTGTGGTTTTTTTCCTTTTTATGCTGTTGCGTGGTAGTGACTAGAATGTGGACACGAATATACCTATCTGTGTTAAATAACATTTTATTCCTTTTATATTGTACTGTTTTTGTATACAGTAGTGCTCACGTCTCTACGTAAATGATGAAAAGAAAGCGCGGTGTGCTCCTACCCGTATTCTCTGTTTCATATATTTACGTAGCGACTTGAACAGTACGATATGTGGGTTTTGTGTTACACACTTCATGGGTTGGCTATGTAATCTATTGATGGTTTCTTTTTATTTGCGGTGAGGTTTTTTTTGCATTTTACTCTTATGCTTTCATTTATTTCCATTTCGATGTAAACCCCATTGCATGTCAGGGATAAACGATGCAAGGATTGCCCATTCCACATTTCGTAATGTAATCAGAGTCACGTGATTGCGTGACATCAGTTGCGTTCCACATGAAGTCCATTGTGTACTACTTTGTGTTTTAATCGTTTTATTTTCTCGTCGCCTTATATAAGCGACTACGGAAAGAGTGTGTTGATTCATGAAAATGATGGGTAGACGGCTGGATAAAGTGCTCTGATAAAGTGCTTGAAGCACTTTTAGGGCTACAAGCACTATACTTCAATTAAGTGATGTTACGAATAGAATATTTCATTGAATCGAGTAACTCAAATCGTATCCAGCGTCAATTCAATTTACAACTCGATTCCAATTCGGATCGGTTGGCGCGATATCAATTTCCCAACCAATTACAATTCGAGTCCAACTCGGATCGGTTGACGTGATAACAATTCGTCAACTCGATCGGTTTCGTTAAAAACGAATAACATATATTTTAATTATAATTATATATTTATATAATTATAAATTTAAAATGTGTAATGTGAATAAGGCTAAAAAACGGCCCTTTGCTGGCACAGTAAATAAGTTTATCTGTGACTTTCCGTATTTGTTCTACGACGGTGCTAAAATAGTTTGTAAAGTGTGGGAGAAACGTTTGATATGCTGAGGCAAGGCGGACTGTACCAAACATGTAAATACCGAAGAACACAGAAATACAAAAAGGGGCGTGTCAACGAGAACTGCCTTTATTTTCTTTTTACTTGTCATGATGATAACTTATCATCATGACAAATAAATCGAAAATTATTTACTGTGGCAGCAAAAGATCGTTTTTTATCCTTGTACACATCACACATTTTAAATTAATAATTATATATTTCTAACGAATAATACGTAACACAAAAAACAACGCACGTTCTAAACTGAACGAAAAATAAACAAGCGGGCGCTGACAAAGCGAGGATCGATTTGCACACAGCCCGCTACTCCGGCGAAACGCCTATGTACCGCAGAAACGATTACCTCGCTCTAGTCATGAATCCCACAGACCCTAAGCAAATTATTTCGATTGCTGAATATCAGATCGTTTTTAGCTTTTCTTAAATAAAGGATTAGCGTTCTAATAATGCGTATTTAGTGAAAGAATATAATTAAAAATATTGTTAAGTAGCAATACATAATTAAAAAAAGAAAGTGTATTAAATAAAAAACAAAAGTAAGTAACAAACTAAAGGTTAGAAATATCAATATAAACATTACAATAAATAACAAACAAAATGAGAGTGTAAGGAATAAATGATTGAAAATATTAGTTAATAACAACAATAATTAAATAGTATTACTTGATCAACTTTTTAAGTAAGCTTTTTAACGTTACTGAAATTGAAAGTTTCGTTTCTTAATATTCTACGCCCCTCTTTCAGTGGGAAACAGAAAATGCGCCTATTATATGTTCATTTATTTTTACATAACAAATATTCAAAAAATACGCCGACAGCAAGATATATATTATGTTTCCTTGTGCTGCTTTTTTATATAATATAAAATTGTCTGTTGCTTATTTTAGATAAATGTGCATGAGGAAATTCTTTCTCTTTCATTTAGCTATCAAGTGTATGAACGGGGACAGAATAAATACTCCTATTAATGAAAGAATGAATGAGATAATTGCCAAAGCAGGCAAATTGTTCTTCCTGTCCAACGAATGATCTTGACTCGCTACGACGCGATCCGACTAGTTCTGGCAAAAACTAGAGCGAGTAGCGATTCCAATTCGATTTGAAATTATCCGGACTTGGTTTGATTATCCCGGCCCAAATTAAAGCGAGTCTGACTTGAATCAGTATTAGAAACCACTCGAGTTCTCGAGTCGAATGTTGAACTCGCATTAGCGAGTTTTAATAATCGATTCGTTATATCACTACTTCAATCACTTAAAAGAAGCTATTTGCTACTTGATATTTGCAGTACATTGTCTAAATGCTTGAGGTTTTAAAGCAAGGTGAATTTCAACAATTATAATGAATAGGAATAAAAAGTAATGGAACGTACGTGATGTTACAAGCAATTTGACTTCGAGCAGACAAATTAGCCGCATTCAGCAATCCTTGTGATGTTTACTATCCTTGATTGTACGTGTACCACTGTAATAAAATGTATATCTGTTGAATGTGTGTGTATGCTGTGTCCTATAAGAATTGATTTTTCTAAAGCAAGTGCATAATTAATGTTTATAAATTCCAAAAATGTTATACAAGTAAACGATGTCCCAAGTAATGTGTTCACCATTGATATGGCTTATTTCATGTAAAAGCTACCAAAATAGTATTTTGTAATTATAAAAGTACATTTTCCATAGAATACAAATATGGTAATAAAATCGTAGTAGCTTTTACTAGGTGGACATATTGTATAAAAGGATTTCAATTTAATGTTTAAATTTATTGATCTATGAGAGTGGTAGATTAGTAACTTCCATCACCTTAGAATTGGTTTCTTTGCATACATATAATCTACGAGACATTGTTTTTAGTATTATAAGAACCTTAGACATGCCTAGTAGATGTGGCTAAGTATACTTTTGTGGGTGTTGCTCTTTCATATTCAATAGTAGACAAAAAAATAATTCAAAACAAAACACGGCCCTCTAGATTACGTTTATTTATGATCCCACACTGCGGATCGGCGACCGCCGCTATCACTTCGCATAGGCACTCGTACAGAGTCGTACCGATTATGTCCGTCAGTCAACCCACTCCCCTCACCGTACTCCACGCAAGTCAGTCGCCAATGCTTTCCGTTCGATGCATCAACGCCACTGATATTTTACATTTAGTTTGAGTGTCTGTAGTCAGACATATACAAGTAGTATCGTCCGACTGTGTACCACTTTCCCTAACGCATATACATGCCGCGGTTGGACGAATGTATCGTGCCCCACTCTGCCTCAAACGTCGACGATAGAGGCGGTCACCGATCCGCAGTGCGTTTATGATCATATTTTATTCATCTACAGTATTCTTTTTTTTTCCACTAAAATTTCAATGTCCACTAGATCATGGAGATATTAAAAATGGGCAAGACATTCAACAAGCGAGTGATATAGTTTCTTCCGACGACGAATTTTATACTCCTCCTTCAAGTCCTTCTCTTCTGAGAGAGTCATCAGACGATGAGCAATTCGACGAGTCTCTAGTACCAGATAGTGACATCTTTATTGAAGGGTATGAAAACTCCGAGATTGTTTCAATAATCTAGCTATGTGGAATTTTTAGCAACCAACCTACGAAACTTGACCATGATGTATACAATGCTTTAAAATATGCCTTAAATAAATTAAATCCCAAAGAGTACCCAAATATATACAAGTGGCATCACACAGTTAGTCAATTTGACGAAAAAGAAAAAGAAAGGTGAAATATTAATTATTGTTAGAAAATATTTATTTATAATGTTGCTTTAACATTTTCAGTTGGTGTAGTCCAAAAGTAGAAAAATATATCTTCAATGCGCCAAAACTGACATCAACTCCAAATCGTAACATCGGTAGTAATAAGGACGAACTTCCTATACACGCGTCTCCGAAATCGTGGTTTAGGATAACGGGAGCAAACTCTCCAAGACAAAGTTTGCAGACTTACAGAACCAATATTAGTTTTAATCTGTAACAATAGATGTACTATACTATTTTCTTACATTAAAAATATCATTTTTATATAATCTTTTTCTTAACTTTTCCAGAATAAAATGCACATACCTTCTTTCTGTGAAAGTCGTTGTTCAAACTCTTCATTAGACGAAGTAAAATCCACCAAACTAGTTAGCGTATCGTAAGGTGTAGGTTCTGCATCTTCATTTGAATTTTTTGCCAATCCAAAGCTGCCAAATTCAAATACATCATCTTTACAAAGTTTTTTATCAACATTGAAGTTGAAATGGTTTCCAGTAGTCCGTGCATTTTTAGCTAAATTGAATTATTTTTAAAATAATACAAATTATATATACATGTACAAAAAAACTATTTACGTTGGCGCATACTCGGTACGAAGTCGTAACTCTCCGTAAAAGTTCGAATTCTGCGGTCTATGTTCTCACTTTCAAGCTCCAAGTTTCTTAACTTCCTCTTCGCCTCTTGTAACAATTCGTCGGTTGGTGTAACACAGCCTGAACTGTTTTCGGAACTGGATGGAAAACTTTTGGTGGAGGTTCTCCTAGGTCGATTGAGATGACGATATGTACTAGCGGGTGAACACCTCACAGCACCAGAGCCTATTTTGTTAAAAAAAAATAATGCAAAATCAGTAAAAATGAGATATCAAATTTAGTGCGTAACAAAACGTATCAGTCGTATTACCCCATCCTATTTTTTTTTTTTTCAAAAATAGCAATAGTATCCAAGCAATACATTAAAGGCACAATTTCAGAATTAAAGCTTGTCGTTGTTGGATGAAGCGTAGAATTACAGAGAACACCTTGTATTTCTAGGCATCGATTACCATGATGTAGTCGACCTGACTTGAATTTTGCCGAATCGGGAAGTGTTCCAACTTCCGGTAGTGATTTTTAACGTGCCAGTCATGTGGACAAGGAGACAACGGTTTCACTTCCTTGTTCAAGAAGATACACTGCGATTTCTATACGTAATTAAGAACCAACCGTTTCGACCAGCGTTTGATCCCACGTCCTTTGGATCGACAGTCAAGGTATACTAATCGTTCAACCACTGAGATGGTAAAAACGTTAATCTTTTTGCATATAAGATGTAATTTAAGAATTAAAGCTTATGTTTTTCTTGGACCAAGCATCGGGTTGCCGAATACATTTTGGACTTCGAAGCATCGATTACTATGATCATTAGTCAAACTAGAATTTTGTTGAATCCAGAGGCGTTCCAACCTCCGGTATTGACACGGACCTTCCGGTTTCACTTTATTCGAGAATGCACACTTCAATTTCTATCCGTAATTAAAAACCAACCGTCCCAATCGAGCTTTGATACCACGAACTTCGGATCGAAAGGCAAGTATGCTAACCAATTAATGTCTGTTATGGAACGATTTAATCGTTTTGTTTTCTAGAGGACTCTAAAGTGTGCATTCGGGATGTCGTTCAAATACATTTTGTAGAAAAAACTTCTGATATCCACTATATATCTATTAACCGCTTTCAGTAAGAATCTAAGGATGTATTTTGTAAGTTAGTAGATGGCACAAGGTTACCGATGTGGTTAGTTACGAGGTAGACTGCAGTATGTGCGGACAATCTTAGAGATAATTTCTAGAGTATTTATTTTTCTTTTCATTTATTTCATCAGAATCTGTTTTTATTTTCGTCGTTAGAATTTCTTATTAATTTCGTCTAAGCTCCGTAGCAACAACAAAATAAATATGCGAAACTCTCATTTCCAGGCGACTATAACTTCAAATTATTACGTACACTCTTCACACAATAGGTCTACATCCCGACATTGTTCGAAGTGTACTTGGATTTCACTCATTCCCCTCCACGCTCTCTCGCATGTACGACGAGAGAGCGAGAAGGGGATACTGATATAGCTAATTTCTCATTTTCCCAATCGGTATAAAGTAGGCTACCAACTATTTTGGTATTTCAAAAAATGCGTACAACCTTGACTATGTGTATTAGGCACCCCAATGCACTATTAGTATGTGTAAAAGTACAATGGTTTAAGTAAACCAGCTAACAATGTTTTAATGTAACAGGAGTATTTTTGAAATAAGGTCCACTTTTTAATAAGAAAAATACAGTAAATATCATTAAAATATATTTTCCATATTTTTCATACTTTTATCTCCTTTTCTACATAATTTCCATTTCTGTTCAAACATTTGTCATACCGCTCAACAAGTTTTTTTAATTCCGACGTCAAAGAAATCCGCCACCTGTGAAGAAGCCCAATCCATGGCTGCAGTTTTCACATCTTCGTCGTCGTTGAACCGTTGACCACCAAGGAACTCCCTTTAAGTATCGAAACAAGTGAAAATCACTGGGTGCAAGGTCTGGACTGTAAGGTGGATGATCCAGTTGTTCCCATCCAAAAGACCTGATTAGACCTTGTGTTTGCGCAGAAACACGTGGCCTTAGATCATTCACCTTACAGACCAGACCTTGCACCCAGTGATTTTCACTTGTTTCGATATTTAAAGGGAGTTCCTTGGTGGTCAACGGTTCAACGACGACGAACATGTGAAAACTGCAGTTATGGATTGGGCTTCTTCACAGGCGGCAGATTTCTTTGACGTCGGAATTAAAAAACTTGTTGAGCAGTATGACAAATGTTTAAATAAAAATGGAAATTATGTAGAAAAGTAGATAAAAGTATGTAGAATATGGAAAAAACATATTTTAATGATATTTACATTATTTTTCTTCTTATTAAATAACGGACCGTATTAAAAAATATCCCTCGTATCTTAATATTTTGTGGCACCACCATGTGCTTTAGTAACGGGAGCAAAGCGATTGGGCATTATTAAAATAAGTATTTGGCAGGAATCATCAGTTATAGCTCCCCATTCTTCCACAATTTTTTTTTTTAATGACTCATATTTGTTTGGCGATGTTGCGCTTTAAAATGGACCACAGAAGTTTAGTGAACGACAGATCCGGGGACTGTGCAGGCCACTCTAAAAAGCGTATCTTATTTTGGCCAAGCCAACGCAATGCCTCATTGGAGCGATGGCAACACACATCGTCTTGTTGAATGCAGAAATTGGGGTCCTCATTTTCAAATACTTTTAATATGGACGGCTCCAGGATTTCATTTAGCATCCGAGGCTTCCGATGATCTATACGGCGTCTTAAATTTACTTCTTTAAGACGTCTTCTTATAGCTCTCGTTGAAATTGCGATTTTCTGATACACTCACAACTCACTTTTGATGTCATACCATTCATTCCAAATGCATATCATTTCTCGCTGTAGCTGTAGTAATGCGTTTACGTGTACTTTCCTTTCTGTTCTCGTACGAACCAGTCTTGTAAAAACGTTTTAATGTTTTTGTGCAAGACAACGTAAACACTTTAATTTTTTGCTATTGCCATTTGAGATGCCAAATCAATAAAATTAGTTTTAAAAAGCATTAACGAGAATAGTTTCCCTATTGTTGTACGTTACCCCTACACGCTAATGAGAAAGTGTATTTTTCGTTTATAATCCCATGATTATGTAAATTACCCTAAGCATACCTAGTGTGGTTGCATTTGCACATGTAAATATAGTTTTAATCGGTCTACCTGGAAATTTGTTTTTAGTATCTTGGAATTTCTCGGGGGTGCCTAAGGCATATGGCCAAGGCTGTATTTATACCGGTTTCCATAGTGATTTAGATTTGACTAATTCTTGTTGTTTTTATGCTGTATAATAAATGAAATACATTTTCTTTTTTGGATGAGAGTTAAAACAGCTCTTCGGTAAGGTCATTAGAAAATATATACACCTCTAATGATATTGTGCAAAATTAAATAATTTTTTGAGTATGTATTTTCTATCGATCCAATTATATAAGAGTGAAATTTCCATTTAACATCTTCAGTAAAGAATGAAGTGAAACAGAACTCACATTGTTCTCCAGCTCCATAAAGTGGAATAGAATGCCGTAGAGACAAGTTTTCTGTTGTAAAGATGGAAGGGGTATTCTGCAATAAATTATTTAGCCGAACAACATTCTGCTGAGAATGATTTAATTCTGACATTAACATGGAAGCCCTGTTGGCCAGTTCATCAATCTGTTCACAATAATGAAAGTTGTCCGCTCGCAAATTATTATTCTCTTTTTCTAATTGTTGCACCACATGTTTTAGAACAGCAGCTTCTAATGAAGTATTTGTGAGAGTTTGTTGCTCTTTGTCTGCTTTGAAAACTTTTTTAGGTCGTTCATCCATACACTGCGTACTTTTCTCTTCAACAGTTGCATGGTCACATGTACTCTTTTCACTTACCATTTTTTCAGTTTGCTGAAATTTTTCATGTAAATTTACAATTTTTGTGATATCAACTAAGTCACTCTCCTTCTTTATTTTATTTCGATGTACCATATCCTCTAATTCACATTTTGCTAAAATAATTTCATCTTTGAATTGTTTCCTTTCGGTATCAAACACCCTTTTAATCTCACTTAATTTACTCCTATATTTTTTTAATTGGTTTCTATATTGAGTTCGCAAAGTATCGACAATGTTTGAATGCTTTTCATGTTGTTTCTCACAAAGTAATTTAATGTATTGCTTCATCTGTGCTGTTTCGTCAGGTGGCATATTGGAATTTGTCAATAGCATATTGATATTTCCAAAGATATATTCACAATCAGCATCATCCACATTTTTAGGGTTTTTCTGTTCAAGATCACATGAAGTAATACTAGTTAAGGAACTTGTAGGTAAAAAATATGAAATAAGAGGTTCATCTAATTCGCAATAGGAAGTATATATCTTCTGAGCCCTTTGATTATAACGCAATATTCCAACAGCTTCTAAAATATCATAAACTTCCTTCTCCGTAAATTTAAAATTTGACTTTGTATTACTAACATCCTGTGATGAACTACCAATATTTGTAAGCATACTATTAAGAGAAACTTCGGTACAAAATACACATAACGAAAAGTGGTATTGGGAATAAATGAAGTATTCGGATATTAACAAATTCATTGCATGCATTTTTGGTGAGATCGTTTGTTTCACAGTACAGGTTAAGGATGATCCAAGATTTGTGTTTTTTAATACTTCGATCATGTTGCTGCGATAGTAAGCGCGTAATTCACATAACAGTCCTCTATTTTCTAACCAAGTACACAATTCTTTCTGGAATTCTTCAGCCGATAAGTTCTTCTTATCTTCTATTTGCAGCGCTGGAATAATATTGCCGGCCATTTTTCTGTCTGCTTTTCGAAAATAAATACTGTAAATTTAGACGTTTACAAACCAAAATACAATTTAAAACTACCAATGTCACCAATATCACAATTTTAAAATATTAGTGCTACCAACCTTTATCACCTAATCACAGATTAGGACGATAATAGGCGCTAATAGGTTTGTTTCTGCAGCCGATTTGTGATAGTTTGATCAGAGGTTAATTTTGATTAACGCAAACTAAAACTGATTTGAAACTGATTTAACAATTTAACTACACGAACGCTTTTTTTATAATTATCAGGCGATGTATAAGTTACAAGCGTATTTAATAGACTTAAGAGAGAAAATCTTACATTCAAATATTATAAAAAGAGGTAAGCGAAAACAGAAATAAACGCGAAATGTTTAGACAGAATTACAAATTTATTACAACCTTAAAGGAACTGTTAATTCCTAACAAAACCACAGACATGAATAAAACCCGCGTGAAATGTGAACATATACAAAAAAACCTATAACACAACTTTTCACTTCACAATGCAACAATGCGCATGCGTCTGATTGATCACTGGACGATAATCTTCAAACTGAAGCAACTATCAGCAAACGGTTAGAAATTAATTTGGAGATCTGCACGAACGCCAAATTACGTTAAACTAGTAGTCAGAGTTTGGCGTTTTAACTGCACGAGCATTATTTTTGTAATGCGCATGCTCTAACGATTTAAAATCACTGCAGAAACAAACCTAATATGCAGGTATACGAAACTCCCCAAAATTATTACGACGCATGCGTGAAATCGCTATTTTGCAAATGTGGTTATCAAGAACGCATACTATCGACTTTTCCGTCGATCGATAGTTTAGTCGAATTGGATGAAGGAAACTATTTTAAAACTACTAGTCGCAATGAGTGCGCATACTATCGATAATATCACGTGATCTGTCAAAATGATTTGAAGATTTGAAAGATGTTTGCCAACAAGATGTCTTTACTAGCCTTTACTTTGCGCGTATTATTGTACAGTAGAAAGCAAAGAAGACATCGAGTTTATTGGGTGCATCCAATAAGGAACAAATATACTTTAAATATCAATTATCGCTAACTTAAAAACCAACCGAACTAAAGAGCCCTAAAAATCAATCGACTAAGCAACTGTTCAGTCTATGATGAGCGTACCAACACTTTCATAAAAATCTGGGACAGATCAAAGTACTGAACCGTTTGTACGCTACAAATTTCAAATATGTGTTCCATTTGAAAAGAACGGATAGTTCCGACCCGTACTTTTTTTGAAATCCCCTTTCCCTTCGTGGCCTCACCGAATATTTGGTACGTTCCGTATTGTTCTGTTGACGCATGCGCAAAACATAGGTTTATTGATATTCTCCACATTATTGCACTCACTGAGGTTAGGTTTAGGGTTACACCTGTGTTCATAATTCGAAATTTGATTTACATTACATACTGGCCTTATCTATAGGGAATTTCTTTTTGTTTACATTTCTCAACAAAGAAAGTTAGGTTAGAATGATTATATTTATGTCCATTTAGCTCATTGTGGCTGCTTTCAATTTGCTTTATTAACTGTAATGTACTGTTCCTCAAAGTACTGTACTGAACGGTACTGACTGTGAGCTAAATAGAACATGCATTTTTTGCACTGGACATAAATATAATAATCATTCTAACCTAACTTTATATATTGAGAAATGTAAACAAAAAGAAATTCGCCGAAATAAGTCCAGTATGTAATGTAAATCAAATTTCGAATTATGAACACAGGTGTAACCCTAAACCTAACCTCAGCGAGTGTAATGATGTGGAGAATATCAATAAACTAGTGTTGGGCGATTATGAATGATATAATCGATATATATATATATATGATATAATCGATATATATATATATATATATGATATAATCGATCATTCGATTATGGTTCAGAAATCATTCATTACATTATTCGTTTCGACTGCGCAGGAGCACACAAACGGATTACGATTCGAGATCTGTATTCAAAACTTCGAGGTTTCGAGTTTCGAAATAATTCACTCGTCACTCGGATTCTGTCAAATAATCGAAATCGTTAGTAAATTTCGAATTCGATTATTTTAAGCGATTATTGAAATACATCGATTATGCTCAACACTACAATAAACCTGTTTTGCACATGCGTCAACAGAACAATACGGAACGTATCAAATATTCGGTAGAGACACGAAAAGAAGGGATTTTAAAAAAGTACGGGTTGGAACTATCCGTTCTTTTCAAATGGAACATACACATTTGAAATTTGTACCATACAAACGGTTCAGTACAGTACTTTGAGGCAGATAGAAAGCAGCTTGTAAGTACTGTTTAGTACGGTACTTTGAGGAACGATACGGTACAGTTAATAAAACAAATGGAAAGGAGCTATGAATACCTATTGCAGTACCTATCTAATGTTTGGAATAGTACGTATGTTGACAGACCGACAATCGTACTGCCAACAATATTTTTAAGTTTTAAGGTTGAACAAGTATAGTAAACAGCAGATTTTAAGACGAAAAATTGTTATTACTCAAGTTATTCAACAATGCTGCCTCTAAGTAAACCAGTCAAACCTCCATATAAAAGTTACATAAAAAATACATTTAATCATTTTATTTAATTCTTATTCTAGTTATAACTATATACTATAGCGATTTATGTCAGTATTTTTCATTAGGTGCTCTACTATTTCGGTCTATGAGATTTAAAATGTACTTTAAGATTATATGCTGTACTAAATGCTTTTTCACATATATGACATGCGTAAGGTCTTTCGCCAGTATGGGTTCGCATATGAATCTTCAATGCAGTGGCATCAATAAATGCTTTATCACACACTGTACATTTATGCCGTTTTATAGCTGTATGCCGTTGCATATGTCTCGCAACAGCTTCTTGGGTATTAAACATTTTATCACATCCTTCATGTAAACAACAAAAGGTTTTTTCAACTGGATCTCTATGCACTCGCATATGCCGAGCCAACATACTATGTATAGTAAAGCCTCTACCACATACTTCACATACAAAATGTTTTATATTTTCGTGTACACATTTTATGTGAACCGTTAATGTGCCTCTCTGAGCAAATGCCTTACCACAAGTTTCACATTTAAACGGACGTTCACCAGTATGCACCCGCATATGTTCTATTAAATTACATTTTTCAGTACATCTTTGACCACAAATGTCACATACAAATGGTTTTGGATGATGATGAAGTAGATGTTTCCTGAAAATCCATCGAAGTTTAAAAGCCTTATTGCATACTTTGCACTTATATTCTTGACTCTTATAACGATTATCTATTTTATGTAGAGGATGACTGTGACAATTTCTATTAGAAATATCATTACTATACTTATTTTTTAAAGACTTACAATCTAATGATTGAAAGCTAGCAGTCCTTGTTACAGATTTAGTATTGTGTTGCGTAAACATATGATGTTTCAACTCGGAATGTTCATTAAATGGTTGTTTACAAATTTCACAAATATGTGGCTTCTTCATTGTATGAAGTTTAAGATGATTTTCCAATTCATCTTCAGTTAAGCACACTTCATTACACTCATTGCATTGATATAAATTACATTCTTTTTGATGAGCTTCAATAGAATCTTCATTGTTAAAAGTTATGCCACATCTATTGCAATTAAAACTAGATTTTTGTATTCCTAGTGTATTAGTATCACTATTTATTTTTATATCTTCATCATGTACTTCTATCTTAATATTATCATTTTCCACTAAATTGTTTCCTATCTTGGACACTTTACATTTTCGATATTGTTTCACATTTTCCAAACTTAACATTGTAGTTCCATTTTGTGAAATATACTCCTTTACAACATTTTCTGTTTGAATACATCCTCGCATAAATGAATAAGCTGCACAAAGTAAGTGGGTGCAAAGGTAACACAAGTCAAAATTTGGAGTAATACTAAGATCCTACAACAATATGTACATCTTCTGTGAAGACTATCAATGTTTGCTGTAAGCTACTTACAATTTCAGGTATTACAAATTTAATTTTAATTTCATGAGAAGCAGCATCGTTGTATACTGAAATTGGTGCATCTGGTACATCACCCAAACATAATCTGCAAATATTTACCATTTTTAAATTGTTTATGACATTTGCGGACTTCTATTTCAGTGTGGCCACTAGTAAACAGTAAACTAAAATGGATGCCAATCTACTGAAATAGAATTGCTGATGATAGTAAAGTTGAGCCACGAGCGTAGATAGGATGGCACCTATATTAAAGAATTTTTTCAAAGGATTTCACTGAGATTTTTTTGCGGGAAACTTATATTTATGTGGAACAATGGTGGGACGGAAAAAACCTTCACTGGGACAATCTTTTCCAAAAGTGAAACCATTGGTGACAAAAACGTGACAAACGGTTGCACCCGCTGTATGTACATACAAGGAATCGAGTGGACGTTCGGTTATTATCGGTTGATCGGTACACGCACACCGATGAACCGATAATAACCGAACGTCCACTCGATTCCTTGTATGTACATAATAAACACAGCGGGTGCATCCTTTTGTTAGGCTTTAATAATAAAACATATACTACATCAGCAGTTATTTTATTGGTGAAATAATATAAAATTTCATTAGCTGGATCCATTTCTCTAAGATATAAAATATGAGTAAACAGATGATCATCAGTATAGAGCATTTTCCATTCAGTATCATAAAATGGAAAGTAATAACGCCTATATACTTAAAGTATTTGTAGATTTTAAAAGTGCATAGGGCCTTAGTCTTCTAACAACCTAGATTTTTACAATTCTTCCAGATCTACTAATTTTATTAAAAAAAGTCGCATGTTTGATGTCCTTCACCATTCTTGATTTATAGATTGATTTTTCCAACAGGTATTGAAATGCGTTTCATTATATATCATGTCCACCTAGTGCGTGGGCAGAAAAGTTCTTGAATAAAAGGTATTCGATAAATTGTTTAAGAAATTGGGTCGATTTTTGCTGTTTTACACGGTACGATAAAATTAAAGTGATAAATCGCTCAACTTGTTCAATTAATCGACCAATAAATCGCGGCGTATAAAACATGCTATTGGTGAAGGAAGGTCATTTTAATACTTTTTTTACGCCTGTTTTACAAGCCGCGATTTATTGGCCAATTAATTGAACAAGTTCCTGGCTAAGAAATCGGTAGAAATATGCTGTTTTACATGCTACAATAAATTGGACAATTTTGTAATGATCGTGAATACTCGTTTAGTTTCGTTAAAGTTGAACTTCATTTTACTTTAAAAACACAAACAAAATTCGTAGGTATTTTTCTGTTACTGTGTTGGCATTAGTGTTGGGTATAATCGATACACTTCAATAATCAAATGAATCGAAATAATCGTTTAAAATAATCAAATGATCATTCGAAATTTACTAACGATTTCGTTTGTTTTCCATGATTATTTGACAGAATCCGAGTGATGAGTGAATTATTTCGAAACACGAAACCTCCAAGCTTCGAATACAGATCTTGAATCGTAATCCGTTTGTGTGCTCCTGCGCAGTCGAAACGAATAATGAATGATTTCTGAACCATAATCGAATGATCGATTATTCGGGTATAATCGATATATCTCGATTATATCATTCATAATCGCCCAACACTAGTTGGTATTAAAAAAGCAGTTAGCGAGAAATCGTCGGAAAATCGTTGTAAAAATAAAGCCTGTTCTATTCAATTCAGTTAATCCAACAATAAATTGTTCAAGAAATTCCACCGATTTTTGCAGTTTTACACGGTACGATAAAATCGAAGATCAACTTGTTCAGTTAATTGACCAATAAATCACGGCGTGTAAAACAGGTTTAATAACAAAGACAATCAGTCAAACACTTTGCCATATGATACATTCACATTTCTTTAGGTGCTTTACTCTTTCAGTGTATGACATTTAAAATGTACATTAAGATAATGTGCCCTACTAAACGCTTTTTCACATATATGACATAGATAAGGTTTTTCGCTTGTATGCGTTTGTGTATGTATTTTCAATGCAGTCATATTTATAAATGCTTCATCACACACTGTACATTTATGTTGTTTTATAGCTGTATGTTGTTGTATATGTCTCCTAACACCTTCTTGTGTATTAAACATTTTATCACAACTTTCATGTGAACAATGAAAGGTTTTTTGAACTGAATTTGTATGCACTCCCATATGCCGGACTAATTTTCCATGTATAGTAAAACTTTTACCACATATCTCACATACAAAATGCTTTATATTTTCATGTACACATTTTACATGAACTCCTAATGCAGCCCTGTGAGCAAATGCTTTACCACAAGTTACACATTTAAATGGACGCTCACCAGTATGTACCCTCATATGTTCTTTTAAATTACCTTTTTTAGTACATCTGCGACCACAAATTTCACATGCAAAAGGTTTTTGAAGTACATGATTTATATTTTCATGTACACATTTCATGTGAGTTGTTAATGTGCTTCTCCGAGCAAATGCCCTACCACATGTTTCACATTTAAATGGACGTTCGCCAGTATGTACCCGCATATGTTTTATTAAAAGGCTTTTTTCAGCATATTGCTGACAGCAAATTTCACATACAAATCGTTTTGGACGATGACGAAGTATATGTTTTGCAAAAGAATTACGAAGTCTAAAAACCTTGTTGCATAATTTGCATTTATATTCCTGATTCTTACAGCCTTTGTCTATTTTAACCCGAGGATGACTATGAACATTTTTACTAGAAATATCAATGCTATACTTATGTTTTAAAGTCTTACAATCTAATGATTGAAAACTAACATTACTTGTTGCAGATTTATTGTGCTGCTTACAAATATGATGTTTCAATTCAGAAAGTTCCTTAAATGGTCGTTTACAAATTTCACAAATACGTAGCCTCTCAGTTATATGAATTTTAGAATGACTTTCTAATTCATCTTCAGTTGAGCACACTTCATTACATTTAGTGCATTGATATAAACTGCATTCCTTTTGATGAGCTTCAATAGAATCTTCATTGTTGAAAATTATATAACATCTGTTGCAAGTAAAACTAGATTTTTGTATTTCGTGTGTATTAGTATCAGTATTTATTTTTATATCTTCATCATGTATTTCTATCTTAATATTAGTTCCTTCCACTAAATTGTTTCCTATCACGGACTCACCATATTTCTGATATTGTTTAACATTTTCCAAACTTAACATTGCAGTTCCATTTTGCGAAATATACTCTTTTATAACATCTTCTGTTTGAATACATCCCCGCATAAATGAATAGGCTGTACAAAGTAAATGAGTGCATTGATAACACAAATCAAAATTTGGAGTAATGCTTAGATCCTACAATACATATAACTATTCTGTGAAGACCGTCAATGCTTGCCACAAGCTACTTACAATTTCCGGTAGTACAAATTTAATTTTAGTTTCATGAGAAGCACTGTCGTTGCATAATGAAACTGATGTATCTGGTACATTACCTAAACATAATCTGCAAATATTTTTCATTTTGAAATTGTTTTTGACATTTTTTGACTTATCATTCAGTGTGGCCACCAGTTATAGATAAATAAAATGGAGTGGCAACTTAAAAAAAAGATAGAATAGAATAGAAGGCAATAGGGAAATTGCTTAAAATGTTATTTTATTAGAAGTTGTGTGTAATGACTGTTTAGGCATAAAGATAAATAATTTTCTGAGGGTTCATTTAAATTTCACCATTTTAAAAGACGAACGCTTTGAAAATCTTTAAAATTCAAATTTGAATAACGCGATTTAAAACGCACCAGAGATTGGCGTGACACCGACAGGCCCCTTTTTTTTGTCTGCAAACATCAGAGCGGATTACTTAATTTCTTTTTACAAATATCATTTAGATAACCAAAAATAATTGTTTGGATATAAAATTCAATTATTTACTTCCTTTCCTTTCAAACACTATCTCGGCCCCCGGCATTAAATAATAGCGATTTCAGTATCACAATTCCACTCAGTTACCATAATTATAATAATACAAGCGCATACTAACCCGACCTTTGTAAAATTAATATACTGTTGACCTGCGTTGAGTTGTCATGTCAAATTATTGTTGTCAAATATAAATAATGTCACATGTATTAGATTAAATTTAGTTTTTAGTGACAAAAATGACAGTACAAATAATTTCCACGAACGTCAAATAATGAAGTGGTTGATTATCAGGGTGCGCTGACGTCATAATAAGCGAGCGCAAGCTACCGTTACCAACGATATACACAAGGGCTAAACGCTTTGACGTCAGCAGGCTGTGACGTATTTTGACATAGGTCATATGAACGCGTTTCCACACTCAGACCATCTCTGCGTTTTAAATTGGTCAATTACATTGGCTTTATTTTAAAAAATACTGTGCAGTGATATTTCCGTACTTTGTTGGTGATACCTGCAATGTTTTTCTAGTGTTGTATAAGCGATAAAACCTTTT
Source organism: Dynastes maya (assembly GCA_029619315.2). Taxonomy (NCBI): domain Eukaryota; kingdom Metazoa; phylum Arthropoda; class Insecta; order Coleoptera; family Scarabaeidae; genus Dynastes; species Dynastes maya. The sequence continues at coordinate 25,332,237 of JAROYE020000002.1, forward strand.
CTGAAACGATAACAACGAGGTAACCTAATCTAAGATCGGTTGTTTTGTGTGTGAGTTACTCTTTATAAATAAAAGAAGATACTATTTATTTTTCAACAGCTACAGATTCAAGGACCGGTGAAACTATAACTGTAAATTTAAAATATCCTAAGCTTAAAAAAGATGCTATTCTAACTCAATTCCCTAACCTGAAGATGTTATTGTTAAAAAAGTTTTATACTCTTACGTTATATATAGCAAAATGATTTTTGAACACGAAAAGATGTTTTTAAATGTGTGTAATAAACGTTCTGTTTTAATACAATATATTTTATATTATATCATCGAACGTAGCCATTTTGGATATTGATATATGTAAATGTCATATTCACAGCAGTGAACGTATTGCAACAATTATGATAACTTATTCTACAAACGCCCTACTTAAAAATGATTGTGGGAAAAGTAATGATAGATTAAGTAAAATACCACATAATAGGAAAGATAGATTAGGTAAAACACCATATAATGGGAAACTAAAGACCATGGTTAAGTAGCATGTCTGTAAATGTTCTCGTGAAATAGAAGAAAATTTCGAATAAAATTGCAATTAATGTATCATTTCAACCTTACCAAATACATGTACAATTACAAATAATAATACTTAGTCGATTAAATACTCACTACAAATACATTTTTCACGAAAACGGTATTCGGTTACGCGTTTGGTTTTTGCTTTGAAAATTCGTTTTTCCAAAATAAAATCGAATGGGATGCGAAGAAGGGCTCAGTTTACGACTGGCATCTTCTTTAAACCAGAAGCCGTTCAAAACTTAAAAAAGAAATGCAAAGAAAAACGATTCCTTTACCGCTTAGGCTATCGTACATGGCGATGCATCGCCTAAACAGCGTGACGTCATCGAAGAGCTGTGAAGCCTTCTAGTATCGATGGTAACGGAGTTACTTGAATTAATATGCGAATATAATAAAAAATTTAAAAATCAATACGATTATTTTATTAGTGAAATAAGACTATAACTTCTACAAATATAATGAAACATAAAACCTATACTCTATAAATATCATTATTTACAGTGAATACGACACATTCGTTTCTACATGAGCAAAAAGAGGTTTTCAAGTAAAAAATATTGGAAGACAAGTCCTGCCCAACATAAAATTATATTCAAGCATGCAGGCTGTTCAGTTTTCGCTGTACACAATACACGTTTGGTTTCTAAATGGAACACGTATATTACTGCGTTTCTGGACGCCTCTCTCCAACATTCCCCACACCTATCTCCACAGGTGTAGCTAAGTTTTTGACCAGGGGTGGGCAAAGTCTTTCTCATTTCTGCAGTAACTACGCGGAAAAGTGACACAACGCCTTTACAGCAGACATTTATGGGGAGGCAGACACCCCTGCCCTCACTTGACTACGCCCTTGCCTATCTCGTTGTTATTAAGATAATTTGAGGTATTTGTGAAAGATCGATGCTTCTTTAACGTCCGATATCTTATAGGCCTTATATACTAGAGTGGTGTTTTAAATTTTATTCTTTTGAATGTTTTTTAAAGTTTTCAGCGATAGGACGAATTTTTTTGTCATTGTAAACTCGACGAGATTGCCATCGAAAGCATTGCAAAAGTTTGATTAGTGTTATTTCAATTTTGTTAAATGGAGCAGCCCAGTTTCTGGAATCTAATAGACAAGCTCTTCTAGAAATTTCTTTATAAACATTTCTTTATACCTAAAGTGCATCTTTTTTGAATGAATTAAACATGAAACGGCCATATTTTTTTATGAATTTAAGTTCTTTATTGATACAATGTGGCTATTTACAATGGTTACTCTTCTATAAATGTCGATCGCATGCTTTGCGTTATGTAAAAAATTACACGACTTTAAATTTGCGAAGCTTCCTTTCCACAGAATATCGAAAGGTATTAGTAAAGTGTTTGGGGGCAAGATATAAACGCGTTTCAGTTCGCGAAATACACTCAAGAACCTGCTTGGCAATCTACAATATAGACAGCATATGAAGGAGAAGTTGGGAGTTTATAAAATTGCATATAGTGACTGTGATAAAGCTTATTGGACAAACGAAACGAGCGTTAGGCACCAGACTCAAGGAGCACATCGCTTGTTCCAGATATGGGAAAATTGAATCGTCAAGTGTAGCACAACACATAAAGGAATCCGGGCATAATATCAAATTAGAAAAGCTAAAATGAATTAAGAATGTAACTACATGAAAATGAATACAAATATGCTAAATAGAGAGGATGAACCACTAGCCCACTCAACTCTGATTGATTTATTGGGGTAAAGAAGACACGTGTTTTACGTTTCGTGCTATAGACAAGAACCTTTTCGTTTATTTTCCATATATTTCGCATGTTTTAGTTTTAGGGTGTATGGGCGACAAAAGTAGGTACTTGTAAATCTCTTCTTCAGAATAGGGATAGGACAGGCATGTTAGAATTAACATTTTTTTCTCACATCATTCGGTCGTACGGTTGTCAATGGGAATCCATAAATTCTCGAAACAGCTGTTCCGAATTGATCAAAAAATAACGTGTATGGTACAAAGTGTGCCGATACTCTAGTGTTATTTACTTATTGTTTAAAAAAAAATGTTGTGTACTTCATAATAATTTTAATTAATTGTTCTGTATTTTCTGTTATAGGCTTATCTATGTAAATAATTTTTAAATTGCTTAACCCTACAACGTATACCGGGGTAATGAGTGAACCCAACACTTATGTATACAGTTTAGATATACACTCTAGGGTTAAAAGAAAAAAAAAACAAAAATGGTAAAAACCAATGTTGAAAATTCAAGTAACACAAATCTAACGCAATCTAGTGTTTTCTTTCTGGTTTTATCTAGTAACTTTTGCAATCTAATGTGAGCTCGTTCTTACATCGGGATCCATGCATTAAAAATATTCCTATAATTTTCCTTTTCTTAATATTTAAGCATATTTAGTTAGTGTTAATGTATATACTATATGACAAATTTGCGCATATTGAAGTAAATATTAATGCCTACTACTCTACTAATATTACTTTCCAAATGCCCAATTATGCTATTTAGTTTCAACATTTAGTGTTAACGAAAATAATCAGAACTATACACAGACACACAAAATGTAGAATGTGATAAGCAATAACATCGTTTACATGAGTACACAAATAACGCGAATCTGCCGATTAAACAGAGCCTGATAGGCAAAAGAAGGTAATTTTGATACCTTTCTACTAACAGAAATAAGCATCATAGAGATTATATCAATTCACCGTATCTATTTAATGGTAGTATGTATGTTGACTTTGACTTTCAGTGGCACTATAATATTTTTGGAATTTTAAATTTTGAAAAAGTATATCAAATGGCAGAATTTAAGACAAAAAAGTGTTATTACTTGAGTTGTTTAACCTATCGCTATTTTTAATGACACGCCTGAATAAATTACTATATGTGTAATAAAATCAATCAGTCGAGCCCTTTGCCATAAAAGATAAATTTAATCATTTTATCTAATTTTTATTCTAGCTATAATTATATACTACAGCTATTTAGATCAATCTTCCTTCCTTAGGTGCTCTACCCTTTTAGTGTACGAGATTTAAAATGTACATTAAGATAATGTATCCCACTAAACGCTTTTTCACATAGATGATGCACCAATATGAGTTTGTGTATGTATTTTTAATGCAGTGGGATTTATAAATGCTTTATTACACACTGTACATTTATGTTGTATTATAGACGTGTGCAGTGGCATATGTCTCCTAACACCTTCTTGTGTATTAAACATTTTATCACATCCTTCATGCAAACAACGAAAAGTTTTTTCAACTGGATTTGTGTGCACTCGCATATGCCGGACCAATGTTCCATATAAAGTAAAACTTTTACCACATATCTCACATACAAAATGCTTTATATTTTCATGTACACATTTTATGTGAACTCCTAATGCAGCCCTGTGAGCAAATGCTTTACCACAAGTTTCACATTTAAATGGACGCTCACCAGTATGTACCCGCATATGTTCTTTTACTTTGCTTTTTTTACTACATCTATGACCACAAATTTCACATGCAAAAGGTTTTCGATTATGATCAAGTACATGGTTTATATTTTGATGTACAGATTTTATATGAGCTGTTAATGTGCCCTTCTGGGTAAATGCCTTATCACAAGTTTCACATTTAAATGGGCGTTCACCAGTATGTACCCGCATATGTTCTGTTAAATTGCTTTTTCCAGCACATCTTTGACCACAAATTTCACATGCAAATCGTTTTGGGCGATGATGAAGTACATGTCTCTTGAAAGCCTTCTCAAGTGCAAAAACCTTGTTGCATACTTTGCACTTGTATTCTTGACTCTTATAGCCATTGTCTATTTTAACTAGAGGCTGACTATGAATATTTTTACTAGAAATATCAATGCTATACTTATGTTTTAAAGTCTTACAATCTAATGATTGAAAGCTAACCTTACTTGTTGCAGATTTATTGTGCTGCTTACAAATATGATATTTCAATTCAGAAGGTTCCTTAAATGGTTGTTTACAAATTTCACAAATATGTAGCCTCTCAGTTATATGAATTTTAGAATGACTTTCTAATTCATCTTCAGTTGAGCATACTTCATTACATTTAGTGCATTGATATAAACTACATTCCTTTTGATGAGCTTCAATAGAATCTTCATTGTTGAAAATCATATAACATCTGTCGCAAGTAAAACTAAACTTTTGTATTTCATGTGTATTAGTATCAGTATTTATTTTTATATCTTCATGCTGTATCTCTATCTTAATACTAGTTTCTTCTACTAAGTCATTGTCTATCTTGGACACTTTACATTTCCGATATTGCTTCACATTTTCCAAATTTAACATAGTGGTTCCATTTTGCGAAATATACTCCTTTACAACATCTTCTGTTTGAATACATCCTTGCATAAATGAATAAGCTGCACAAAGTGAATCAGTGCAAAGGTGACACAAATCAAAATTTGGAGTAATGCTAAGATCCTAGAACATATCTATTTTGTGAAAACCATCAACCTTGTTACACGCTACTTACAATTTCGGGTATTACAAATTTAATTTTAGTTTCATATGAAGCGCTGTCGTTGTGTACTGAAATTGATGCATCTGGTCCATTACCTAAACATAATCTGCAAATATTTACCATTTTTAAATTGGTTTTGACATTTGCTGCCATCGATTTCAGTGTCGCCACCAGTTTATAGATAAACTATATTGAAATATTAGAATGGCAACCTAAGGGGTTGGGGTAACCAAATCCACTCAATAGACGATTATCTGTAAATATTTATAATTTTTAAATTGTTTTTGACAGCTGTCGCCACCTTATAAGGGTTGTCATGTCAGTGATTAGTGATCACTGAGGCGTCCTCCTTTTACCCTATTAACTGAATATGTATTGATTCAAAATCACCATAAAATCACATTGACGCTAATAGCATTCCATTTACAAATATTCAGTTTCGGTGCAATTGCTAAGATACTGAACAAGTTCAAATCGTAGTCATTTATTTTGTTGGTTAGTCACGTTGTGGTTACGTAAATTAAAATATGTGTTCCTTTTTTTGACATCTAGAATCAACTTCATAGTGCTAACTTGGTTAGCACTCAACCTCATCTCATCTGCTACTCCTATTAAACTCACTCAAGTGATCCTCATTCAAACCTCATTTTTCGGATTCATGGAGATTAGGAGATGAGTTTTCCTAACATGAGGAAAATATGAGGAGGCGTCTGTATCTTACATCAGAGTTTTCGTGACGTTTTTAGCGCGTAACCAAATAATTTTGAAAGGCGGCAAGTGAATTGCTAGGGGTTCTTTTAACGATCCGAAAGTTAGAACGTAAAACACGTTGCGTTTGCAAGAATTTATTATTGTACAGAACGAATAATAAAAGAAGTTTTTTCACCGGGGACGAGAAAATATTTTTGTGGCAAATACAAGGACATCGTAGAATGCAAAAAAACTGATGGTAGGTTTGGCTAATTTTACCTGTATCACCAATAACCCTCTAAAATTGTATTATTGTATTACCTCAATAAACTAATGAAAATGCATTCTTACTAGAAATGAATCGTAGAGCAATACACCATTTCATAATGTTTTGTATGTTTTGTTTGTGAGTTACATTTTGTAAATAAAAGAAGATATTATTTATTTTGCAAAAGCTACAGGTTCAAGGACTAGTGGAACTATAACTGTAAGTTTAAAATATCCTAGGCTTAAAAAAGATGCTATTCCAACTCAATTCCCTAACTGTCCGTTGTATTTGATAAAAAACGTGAAGGTGTTATTGTTCAAATAGTTTTATATTCTTACGTTATATTCATCAAAATTATGTTTGAACACGAAGAGATGTTTTTAAATGTGTGTAATAAACGTTCTGTTTTAATACAATATATTTTATATTATATCACCGAACGTAGACATTTTGGATACTGATATATGTCAATGTCATATTCACAGCAGTGAACGTATTGTAACAATTATAATAACTTATTCTACAAACACCCTACTTAAAAATGATTGTGGGAAAAGTAATGATAGATTAGGTAAAACACCACATAATAGAGAATTAAAGACCCTAGTTAAATAGCATGTCTGTAAATTTTCTCGTGAAATTGAACAACATTTCGAATAAAATTGCAATTACTGTATCATTTCAACCTTAGTTTCGTCCAAATACATGTACAATTACAAATTCTTCCCCGAAACAAATGTGGAAACATACTTGATGGTACAAATCTTTCATCAATCTTATCCACGCTGTTAAGAAGTTAGGTTTATTTATTATATTACGAGGGTGTATCAAATATAAACGGTACTCGTTTTTTTTTAAATTCTAACTTTATTTAACTAAGCTTGCAAATATATATTATTTTTCTACGTACTCTCCCGCCCTAGAAATACATTTGTCCCATCGGAGTGGGAGCTTTTTTATTCCATCATCGTAAAAATTCTTCGGACGTTCGTGTAGCCATTGGAGCACAAACGCTTCCACCGCTTCGTTGTCGTCGAAACGCTGGCCTCCAAGCGCTTCTTTGAGGGGTTCAAAAAGATGGAAGTCACAAGGTGACAAGTCTGGACTATAGGGTGACTGTTCCAGCGTTTCCCATTCCAATGCATCCACTTTTTGCATCGTGGCGTTAGCCACATGACGTCTAGCGTTGTCATGCAGAAGAATTACACTTCTGACCGATTGCTTCTTCCTTTTCCTTGGAAATGACAATTTCACGGCACTGATGTTTACTTCCGCAACGATTTCGAAGAGAGTTGTGCGCCGATTTCTCTCTATGAGATTTCGGACTGCCTTGATGTTGGCTTCGGTCACACTTATCCTTGGGCAGCGATCATGGCTCTCGTTCTCGACCTCCAGAAATTTTTTTGTGCTATGCAAACACACGGGTTCTTGACAGGGTGTTGTCCCCGAACTGTGTCTGTAATCACCGCAAAATTTCGGTTGGGTTCACACCCTCCTTGGGCAAAACCTGATGATAATCCGCTGCTCCTCGGAAACATGCACTTCTTTCTCGCTCATGGTTTCTTTTGATACTAAAGAGATCCAAGAGAGTTGCGGTCGGTTCTCCCCTCTCCCTAACGGTACAGGCTACCTGCGCATCAACTCCTTCCAGGTTTAGAAGCCTCCCGGAATTTTTTAAGAAAATCAGTCCCGTTTATATTTGATACACCCTCGTATGTTATTTATTGAAGTGAACTTCTTATGTTGCGTATTAAAATTAACATAACCTTAATTTTAAAAAGCTATCAATGTAAATACAACATACTAGGATACGTGAGAATTCATTTATAGGCGCGAGTCCCATACATATAGCGAATCATGTTGTCGCTTGTGCTAGGAGCGTCCCCGATTCGCTCTGAGCGGCTCTCCACCTTATACTTTCATAGCGGGCAAACGTTGTAACACTGTCCATATATTTTAGCGGTTCATTTTACTGCGGAACTTACTAACGCGGTATATTCGTTACCTTTGAAAAACAAAAGTGTTTTTACTACATGCATACCTATAGGTATTCATACATTTACGGTAAACAGATTTTTTAAGAAACTACTTTGTTTACTTTTTACGGTTATGACATTACACACATAACAAATGCCGTTTTCAAATAAATAATCTAAATAAAAACATTTCAACGTATGCATATATTCGCTTTATTTATCAAACATTTTTATTGCGTATATATAGGGTATTGATTTCGAAATTTCATTTCACATATACGTACATTGTTTATGTATAATTCGCAGCCCATGCGACTGATTTGATTCTGTCAAGAAGACCGATTATGCCAGGTTTATCTATCACCACCTTTTAGACATAACATCCTCAGGGCATACTTTTATTTTAAATCAAATCTTTTGTAAAGATTACTTTTTATGCAAGTATGGATGAGAGTATCTAATTAAAGATACTCTAATCACTGAAAATGTCGAAATTTGTTTCATTATTGGTTTCATTATTACTTTTTATGTTCCACAAACACCCACATTCTGGGTATTTTTTAATAAAATCAACAGGATGTTATCTACGAAATTTTATTTCTGCCATTTTTATTTTGATTTACAAATTCAGTAGCTGTCTTAAATGCTGTAATGAAAATTGTCATGCAGTAGGTGGACACGCTAGATTGTGTATGTTTGTATGCTGGATCAAACGTATCCGACTTGAGTGATATACAAGGTGTTAAAAAAAAACGTTTAAGTATTTAAGGGACATATATTACGATCAAAAACAAGTAAAAAAGCCCTAATGAACATGGGTCCGCAAAACAACCGTTTTCGAGATAAGTGCAATTGTTGTTTTTAATTTTTTTTTGCATTTTTTAGCGTTTAACGCTACAGAACACGATAATCACAGATGTTCGAGATCTTCTTAAGAAGGAACTCCGCACCCTTTCCAAAAAGCCCGGTTTTGTTTGAATTGTTTGACAACATTGTTCAATTCGCTGTTACAACTTGGCAAGATTATTTACTGGTGTTTCGTACATTAAACTTTTCAAGTAACCCCAAATACAAAAATCTAAGGGATTTAGGTCGGGAGACCTAGCAGCACATGGAATGGGACCCCCTCGACCTATCCATTTCCTATGAAATGTTTCGTTCAGGTGCTCCCTAACAACAAGCGTAATATGCGGCGGTGCCCCATCTTGCATAAACCAAACATTCAATCTCCGATTTAGAGGGACATCTTCCAAAAGTTCGGGCAAAGTATTTACCAGAAAGTTAAGGTATGCAGGACCTGTTAAACGTTGTGGCAAAACAACCGGTCGTAATAATTGATCCCCTAAAATGCCTAGCCAGATATTCAGACTGAAACGCTGTTGATGTCTTGATTTAAGAACAGCATGCGGATTTTCGTACGACCAAACGTGATTATTGTGGCAGTTGAAAATCCCATCTTTAGTGAAACCGGCTTCATCAGTGAAAAGGATGTTAGAAAAAAATTCTGGTGTTCAGCAAATTTCCTTAAAAACCACTGACAGAATATGTTTCTTGCTCGGTAGTCAGGACGAGTAAGGGCTTGCACCCGTTGGATATGGTACGGATACAAAAGTTGTTGGTGGAGAGTTCTCCAATCAAGAGGACTACTTATGCCTACTTCAGCCGAAATTTTTCTCACACTTGTTTCGGAGTTTTCATCTACTATTGCTATGATTTGTTCTTCAACCTCAGGCATACACACTGACCGTGGACGTCCGCTTTCGTAAGGGTAGTTTTTGAAGGAACCACTATCCCTCAACCGCTGGTAAACGTTTCCAAACATCACATGCGAAGGCCGTTAACGATTGGGAAAAGTCTCGCAATAAAGGCGACGTGCTTCCAAAGCATTCCCATCGGCACGACCATACATGAAAACCATGTCGGCCATTTCAGCATTTGAATAAGGCATTGCAAATCGGAAACTAATTTCCCTTGCGTCGAAAATAAGTTCACTACCAGAAAACAGCTTATGAATTGACAGCGAACTAATTAATAATGCAAATGTCACACGAAAACAAAATGTTTTACCTGAAGTTGTTGTTTCTTTTGATTAAATCGCATTTATTAGGAAAACAGTGTATGCATAGCACTGCGAACTGATAATAAAATTTATGAAAACAATTGTTTTACTTTAAAGAAAGTCGCGGTTTCTATGACTAAAGCAACAAAAAAAAACGCTAAACTGATAATGAGCTTTCGTCGATTTTCAAAAAAGACAAATGCACTTATCACGAAAACGGTTGATTTGCGGACCCATGTTCATTAGAGCTTTTTTACCTGTTTTTGATCGTAATATATGCCTTTAAATATTTAAACGTTTTTTTAAATACCCTATATAGAAATATGTTTTCACGTTTAAATATTTAACTTCTCTAGAATACACAATGAAATTCATAGTATTTCACAAAAACAAGTCATGATTATCCAATTCAAGTTTTGTATTTATACAACAATTCAAAAATAACATTTATTGGAACATTACACTAGAATTAGCATTACTTTATTTCTACTTTTTGAATAAGTAATCAACTAATCGTAAGTTAAAGGAAAATTATTTACGTTAACTTAACATATCTCTACCGTTTTGGTTACCATTCTGGTTTGTATTCCAATTCCAACATAAACTGCTTTTGAAATTAGAAGTTAACGGTGGAATAAAATTTCTTGGAAGTAGAAAAGTAGATAAGTTAAATAGATCCAGAAATACTTTGTAGCGGTCGCTGAAATTATGGCTGATATTTATCAAAATATTATTAGAACAAAAAGAGATTACCTGAGTGTTGATCGTAAATACTGATATCCTGATGAACCACCTGTTCCAAGCTGTGAAGAACCGAGCATACGTTGTACCATCAATACATGATTATCTGAAAAAAATTATATATATCAAAAGTATTTTTGCTACCTATCATATTAAATCTAAGAGAATTAAACGAGAAATACATACATCTCCATTTAGTTATCAGCGAATCAATATCCATTAATAACGTTAAGATTTGGTGCGGTTGACTAAATCTGGGCTCGTCTCTGTAAAACGTAATCATAATGGCTCCTTGTAAGGCCATATGTGAGAAGCGCCTTTCTCCTCTAGAGACTAAAGCTTCGTGAACCTTAGGATTAAAGATGGATTCGTATACTTCTCTTCGATTTTCTAAATCCACCAAACGGTAATTTCGTACACTGTCGATATTTGTATTCTAAGAGGTTGAATTGTTCAAGTCTACTTAAAACTTAAATTTTATGGCTTACATTAACAGATTTTTCTTGTTCTTCTAGAAGATTTTGCACTGCCGCTTGGTACTTTCCCCAAAAATTAAATCCCTCAACTTCTAGACCTGGAGTCCTTTCTAACCACCTTTGTACTAGATCTAATAAAGACGGTTCGGTTTCAGACATTTCTATTAATTTCATGGCTAGCTGAAACAATATTACGTTTTCGAAATATGTATATTTTTCAATCTTTGACTTATGATCCTTACTGATTTGTATACCAATTAGGATGGTTCTTATTTACTAACTTACTATTCGTATCTTTATTGTTTTACGTAATTATTTGAGGTAACCTTAAAATGTTTCCAATCTCCAAGAAAATAATCTCTCCTAAATTGGTATTGTACAGCGATTAATATAAAACAACTTATTCTAAATGAAATAATGAGTAGACAAGCAGATAACCTCTTACTAAACGCAAACATCGTCTGTAATGAAGACAATTTCCTAGCAATCTAGTGAGATGAAAGACATATTCCTTGCATGACAGATTTTACACAACAGAATGTAGTATAACGTTTATAGATTCCCAACAATCTACTGATCGAAGTCTTATAGAAGTAGTAGTAGCATTTTTAGAAAAAGCTTGCTCTCGATAAACCAGTGAGACTGCCTTATCCCAGATTACTTGTAACTTATTTCAAGTTATTAATTACCTATCATATTTAAGGACCTAGGGTGCAGCGTTTGCGTTAAACGTTTGCAGAAAGTAGTGATTGTTGACGCTTCTCAAATATTACAGAAAGTCAATTTTGTAATTGCGAAAATTTCTTTCTTCAGAACAAATTCATATGCTAGAATTTGTTTTTGACCGATCCGAAAATGATAAGATTATCAATTTCTGGTAATTTCCTAAATTCAACAAAGAAAACCTTTCTGCATAAATGTTATGTAACCAGTGTTCAACACAACAACGGTTTTTTTTCTTAAAAGATTAACTTTTTTTTGTCCGTTTGATTTTGGCGTTAAATATACCAACTACTACAACTTTTGGGTTTCGCAAACCAGTTTTTTCAGTTAAAAATACGCTTTAAAAACGCAAATATTCATGAGGCCGAAAACACGGATTTCTATTACACAGCCGGTTTGAAATTTGCCTCATATACGAGGTAGGCGCCATAAATTCTCGGCCTGACATACTTATACAGTTTCGAGCGTGTTCAAACTCCGTTACACATGTGCGAGACCTACACAATATATATTACGGCTGAAAATGTCTCAGGTAACGAAAATTGAGTACCGCGCGGTCATTCAATTTTTAACAAAAGAAGGGCATACGCCTAATCACATTAGATAACGTTTAGATGGTGTTTCTGGTGATCTATCTCCTTCATATTCCACTGTAAAAAAGTGGGCAAAATGTTTCCGTTTGGGGCAAGAATCCCTAGAAGATGATGAGCACCCCGGTCGGCCAAATGAACTGATAACGCCTCAAAACATTTCAATTATTGAAGTAATGGTATTAGCTGTCAACAGCACATATTATGCGTCTTTGTTGTATAAATTGAGGGACAATATTTGTGCAAAACGTAGAGGAAAATTGACAAAAGGTGTTCGATTATTACACGACAATGTACCCGTCCATACTGCCGCCATTTCACAAGCTACCATTCGCGAATGTGGCTGTCAAGAATTGGGACCGCCGTATAGTTCCAATGGTTCCAAGTGATTATTATTTATTTTCTCATTTAACGAAAGACCTCAGGGGACGTCGTTTTAAGGACAACAGTGAGTTGTAAGCATCTGTAATACAACATTTTGAGGGATTATTGTTACAGGGGTACAGAATTATTAATTGATCGTTGTAATAAATGTATTGAAGTTAGGAGAAATTATATTAAAAAATAAACATTGTTATATTTTACCAAGTTTATTTCTTCTATACCAGGCCGAGAATTGATGGTGCCTACTACGTAGATTGGAAATATTTTGATGGGTGGATAGAAAAAATTCAGGGGTTGTAAAATAAGGATCTGTTTCTGTTTTTAAACGCGCTGACCATTCTTTAAAAAAAAATTATAGGTTCTTGTACTATACAATTTATGTTTGTAATATTGTAATTATTGATTGGCAATCAATAATTACGAGGGCGAATCAAATATTAACCGGATTTTTCTTTTGAACGCTCCCTAGGTGAAGTGAGTAACGTGACGTGTTGATATATGTTGGATGGGGATGTAAAATGAAGAGGAGTAGATCGGTTCGGCTCGCCAGAGCAGATTGGTTGTTAATAGTATCATGTCTGAGTAAGAGGTGCACACGTCTGTTGAGCAACGCATTATTATTAAATTTTTGTCGCGGTAGGGCGTAAAACCTGCCGAAATTTTACGTCGACTAACTGCACAGTTCACTGAAAAAACGCGTTCAAGGACCCAAGTCTACGACTGGCACAAAAAATTTTCCGATGGCCGAGAGTCAGTGCAAAATGAGACCCATGCACGCCGACCGCGGACAAGCACCAGTGAGACGAATATTCTTGCGATCCGTGAGATGATTGAAGAAGACCGCCGCCTTAGAATATGGGAAATTGCTGCACACGTCGGAATATCGTATGGGAGTGCCCAATCAATCATTTCAGATGATTTGGGTTACGGAAAAGTGTCGGCAAGGTGGGTTCCTCGCCTCTTGACGGAAGATCAGAAAGCAAACCGTCTTGCCGTGTGTAAAAGACTTTTGGCACGATATCGAACAGAGGGGAATGATTTCTTGAGGCACATTGTCACCTGTGATGAGACGAGGGTGCATCATTACACCCCGGAGTCTAAGCAGGCAAGCATGGAGTGGCGAAAACCTGGAGAAACAGCACCGCGGAAAGCCAAGAGCCGTCTTTCTGCTGGGGAAGTTCTGGCAACGATTTTTTGGGATTGCAGAGGCATATTGCTCATTGATTTTCTCCATGAACGGTGTACAGTTAATGCTGCGTACTACTGTCAACTGCTTGATGAAGCAAAACTGGCCTATCGACGAAAAAGGCGAGACATGCCAATTCGAAGTGCGATTCTGCTCCATGACAACGCTCGGCCACACACAGCTGCATTAACCCAAGAAAAATTGGACAAAATTAATTGGGAAACATTGGAACATCCACCTTACAGTCCCGATCTGTCGCCGTGTGACTACCACATGTTTGGGCCACTCAAAGAAGAACTGGGAGGTCATCACTTTGACGACGACGAAGGCGTAGAAACGTTTGTGCGCAATTGGTTACAGACGCGACCACATTCATTCTTTGATGACGGAATTAAAAACTTTCGATTCAGTGGGAAACATGTGTGAATAAAAAAAGGAGATTATATAGAAAAATAAGGTGTATTCAAAATTTTATTTACTGTACCAATAAATGTTCTAAAAGTCCGGTTAATATTTGATTCGCCCTCGTACAATATTGATCAATCACTTATTACGATTTACCAATATGAGATTAAATTATTCCATCAAAACAAAATTTCATCATTATCCAGATAAAATTTCATAAAATTAAGTAACTTAAGAAAACAGCAGCGGATATTTGCGTCATTTTACTGATCTCTGACACAAGTACTGTACATGATCTGGAGTATCGAGATTGCATCTCGTAACATATTAAATATGAAGACTTTGCTTTTATTCCTTTGATAAAAGGGCGTAACGATTTCTAAAATTTCATAAAGAAAAGAAAATTAGTGGCGCTGAGTACCTTATCTCCACCAAAAACTTGTGCATAATTCTGATTATATTTTACTCTATTTTCTTGTCTCACACCAAGTTTGTTTTCCAAAAGTCTAAACTGCATACTTTGAAAACCAGAGGCTGGGCATAGGTAGCATCTAAATTCCATAAAATCCAGTGGTGTCATTGTTTCCAGGATCATTACTTGTTCCACCAGTAGCTATAACATTTAATACGATTATTGCCGATTTGTTTATAATAAATTATGAAATCAAACTCCGTGTAAAAAAAGATTATAAGTTGCTCCCAATCAAAACAAGAAATATTTGATAATTTGTTTCAAGGTTAATCAATACTAGAAATTATTTTGCAACAAAACATGAATATTTTAGCGATTTTGACGGGAACACCTACACTTTTTTTTTAATTTGTTATTTGGTACATTTTTTGCGATAATGTAAATGCTTCTGTAAATGTATTTAAGATTTCCAACAGGAACGTATATAATTTTAATTTTGTTTCACGTCGTATTTCCCTAATTCTTATATTTTCCTTTTGGTCTCTTATCTTTAGATGCGATGAAGTATTTGGAATGTAAAACAATTGTGCAAAAAGTTCACAAGCACAGGTCATGGTAAAAGTCAAATGTTATCATATAAGAGTTGAATTACAAAATTTGCTATACCAAATTTTGAAAAATTGCCTAGAGGCATAGATAAAAACCTTCCTGGGAAAGCGTGTTTGACAACATTTTTTTGCTAGATTTAGGAAAATGTGAAGGTTATACCTTTAAAATTAACACAATTCTGTTTAATCTCTTTAAAATCTCAAGGGTTTGGCATTCTTCTAAAATTTCGCTGAATATTGCTCTAATGGAGTCCAATTCAAAAATAATTTGTTTAAACCATAATTCGTAAGCTTAAAATGAACATTTTTAATAAATTCTTGTGCATTACGCGTATATATTTTTTACCTTGATGCGTTACAATAAAGAGATGCTCATCGTGGACTGGTCTTTCGTGTTGCTCACTAAGCATCCTTTGAGCATTTAATACTTTATCCAACATTAAATATTCGCCGTATAGCATGCCTTCATTTTCACATTGATTTCCTTTATTAGGATTGTTTCCTCCACTGGAACACAGAAAGAAAGACATCGATACACGAAACACAGAAAATCTCATTAAATATAAGAGTAGGTATTAATTCAGGAAAATTGTAGCTTTTACCTGTTATATATTGGACAACTCATGCTTGAGATGGTCTTGAAGTGTGTCTGGACGGTTTTAGTTTCAACTTTAAACTGAGAAAGCCTTAGTGAAGGAAGCGAGTTCGATAACATGAGATTCGTTCAAGCTGACGTAATTTACTAGTGAAAAGTGATACTTTTAGTATTTAAATTATATATTTATATACATTGCCGCCTATATACCTGGATTTCCGGGAATCAAGCTTAACCACAAAAAGAGTATAAAAAATAGGTAGTTTTGTGTAAATTATCAAGCGTTAAATATATAACACCAGGAATAGTAATTAATGATCTCTTAACACCTAACACGTGTACATGTACTTATATAGAATCACTTTTCATGTAATACTTTTACGAAGTGCGAGCGATAACAATTGAAGTACCAATTTTTGGAGGATTTCTTTGCCGAAAATAAATATCTATTATTTTTGAAATACCGGTTGATTTTACTTTCGCTTTTTAAAATTATTTTATAAAATATTATTATTCTTTAGACGTTCAACTACGTTGGTAAATTTTCGAGTAGATTTGCAGTTAATTTTTAATTTAAAGGTGGTTGAAAGAAAAGTCAACTGTCTGGCAATAACGCGATTTAATGAAAATTGAGCGACCGGTTTCGGGACTACTGTCCCATTCTCAGGCTCGAGTTAATATAATAGTAGGAAGAATTGTCAAATCAATAAATAAAAACTACTACACATTCTATATAACTATCAACAACTGTTGGATTACTTATGAGTATCAACAACTTTTGGATTACTCGAGCCTGAGGATGGGACAGTAGTCCCAAAACTGGTCGCAAAATTTTCATTAAATCGAATTATTGCGAGACAGTGGACTTTTCTTTCAACCACCTTTAAATATGTATACCTCACACAGAGTCGCATTAGATCAATTAATTTTTTAATTGTATGGGGTTTCATTTGGTCATATACAATAATAATATGACCCATGATCACCTATGCTTTATTGGTTTGGTGGGCAAAAACTCAGAAAACTGTGCCGCAGACGCTTCAACAAATCCAGAGGCTCGCATCTCCCAACATTGTAGGTGTGATGCGTACCTGTCCCACAACAGCTTTGGAAGTTTTGCTGGGAATAACGTCATTTTGTAAAAGCAGCCAATATACCTTTCCAGTGGTTTACAAAAGGGACCTAAAATAGGGAATTTGAAAATGGAGCGAAAATTGAAAGGTCTTGTCCTGGCAAAACATATCAGGACAAAATCAGGCGGTGGCATTCATATCAGACTCGCCAAAGGGAGTGCTATCTTTCAGCAAAGGGGATCTTAGAATTCTGGCAGGGGATGCAGCACTAAAATATCACTTACCTAAACTAGGAAAAACTGAAAATCAATGCCAAAAAGATCTGATGGCAAAACACATTCTACGCAAATATATTGCCATTGGTCATAAATGACATCAACATTTCAACAGGTAATTCTTAAAGTGGACCTTTCACGGCCAATAATATTGACAATACCTTATCCCATTGACAATAATATTGACCATGTAAAGTGAAAAAAATGGGTTGGCGTTTGGTATTGATGGAGTATTGAAAAAAATCGGGATTTTCTGATATTCGGGCATCAATACTGGAAATTAGAGGGGATATTGTCAATATTATTGACCGTGTAGGGGGGAGTGGTCAATATTTCTATCAATGCTCAGTCCAGTTCACATCGCACTCTAGGGGGCACCACAATGACCGATCCCTTTGTTACTGACGATGTTAACCTACGCGATAACGACGTTGGTTCGTGCGGTCTGCTTGAGGAGGAACAGAGTGGCCTTCGATACTTTATCAAGCAATATGAATTATTCCCAGAGCCGTGGAATCCAACCAACCCAATGTATTTGAAGAAGACAGCAAGAAATTTAGCTTTTGACCGACTTATACCCTTTTTAGTGAAAATAAAGCCTGCGGCCAACAAGAGGGAGGATGTAAAAAAAAAAGATAAACAGTTTACGAACAAATTATAAGAAAGAATTGAAGAAGATTGTCACATCGAAAAGGTCGGGGACAAGTGCAGATGAAGTTTGCACACTTTCCTCATGGGTATATTTTGCTTTGTCGTTTCTTCAAGTCTTCAAAATTTCTTCCAGTGGCAAAGTATCTCAGAGTTAAAGCTAGTCTCTCCTTAACAGTTATACTTTCTCTCATATTTATTCTATTTTCTAAAACTGTTCAACCATCTGTAACAGTTGCTTAAAGGTACTTTCCTCCATTCGAAAGTAGTTCTGAAATCTTCAACATCGAAGAGGCTGATTTCCTTCAACAGTACCAAACGAGAATATTCGTCTCTTTTTTTCAACCGTTTCTTCATTCAGCGCTTGTGTTTCACACGACTGGTAGTTCCAAGTGCCAAAATAATAGCTATGCAAACTTTTCCACGATTATCCATTTTAGGAATCAAAAAACCCACAAATAGCCGAATCAAACCACAAAACCACATAGATTCACCTTTCTCGTTAGGCAGAAAAAGAGGTACTGAACAAATTTACTGACAACGGTATTGTCAGTAATATTAATCGTGTAAAGTGGGGCAACATTGAGACTGGGTAGCACGAGGATTGACGGTTGTATTGTCAATATTCTTGATCGTGTAAGGTCCGTATAACACCTACTGATTTGAAGGAAGAAGATGCTAGAGTAGCGTTAAGCTCTATTATAATATACATATACTATAATATCTAATAATGAAGATTGTTGAAGAATATAGTTGGCAATAAAATTCCAGAGCCGAATAAGGTAATAATTATAGTCAAGACTCCATACTCTGAAATTTGAATTAAAAAGGTAGTTATCGTTATAAGAACTTCTAAACAACATAAAGTTTTACACCGGCGGGGCTAGTCACAAAACCTGATGCCACTAACACATGATTTATTTAATTATGTATGTAAATGAAGCTGCAAAAAAAAACGAATAGTAATATATGTATATATATATATATCATAAGAAGAAATGCTACATGGTTGACCTCTTCATGGGAATCAATTATAAATAAATTACAGAAATGAGATATCTATTTTTAAATTTAAAACGTAGCTTTGAGTTTGACAATTTTTGCTTTATATTATTAACTACACGTATGCATAATCAAACTTTCAATTTTTGGACTACATGGAATAAATAAATACCAAAGAAGTTGCAGATGTATACAAAACTTGGACGATATGCAGTAAACCTACACGAAAGTGACCCTTATTTGTATTGCCGATACTACCACGTCGCTTGCCAGTCGTCCAAGTTTACTTTTGTCCCATCGTACATATAGATTTAGTGAAAGGTTTATTTGGTTCTTTTTTAATTAGTTTCTGCATAAAACAAAAATATATTTCTATAATATTGAATAGCAGAAGGCAGAAGTGTATATTGGGTAGCCGCAGTTGCTATTTTAAACTTTGGAACTCAACGTTTGTAAATACATCCGTTTGTATATACATAACATAACATAAGTTTCTAATAGGTACTAAACAAGGTCGGTGGGCAAATACCTAACTTCGTAATATTCAGAAGTAAACATGGCGTTGTTGGTGTACGTTTCGTCGAGGCATTGTGAGTATTGTTTATATTTACGATTTCTAAAGTTACAAATTATTGTAATATAAACGTTAGTTTTTTGTTCAAACGCCATGTGATTTATTTTAATTCTGTACTGTTAACAAATTCAGAAATATAAATATAATAAAATTCATTATTAATTTATATTTTTTTGATTTAAAGTATAGAATGCTTGTTACATGTTATTTATGTTTGTTTGATTAATTAATATTTGCATATAACGTGCAATCTCCAACCTTTGTACTTCGGGATATGTGTTATTACGAATACAAAGTTCATTGAGCACCTTTACTATTACACAATTTAAATAATCTCTACATCTATCTGTAAAAGTTAAAAAAAGTATTATTTGGAAATTGCAATATTACAGATTTCTGTAAGTATATGAATTTTATCGAAATTTTGAAAAATCTCTTTGGCGTTTGAACTGCTATAGAAAAATCATAACTAATTGCAATCACATTTTAATTAGTTATATTTTATATTTATTAAATGTAGCAAATTTACCGTACAAAATGTACCAAGAAAGAAACTTCTTATTTATTATACTTATTTTGTAATTTATTATTTTATATAATTTAATACATATTTTTTATTTGAAGGTCTTTAGTTTCTTTCAATACAAGATTAGAAGCATTAAATCGGTGAAATTTTAAAAATAGTTTTAAGTAATCAAAAGGTTCAAGTTCACTAAATATAAGGCAGACATACTGACTTCGTAAAAAGCCCGGGTAGAAACTATTTTCTAAAATAACTAACAAAATACAGCTTTGGTCAAAATTATTTGCCATTTATGCGAAACCTCATTAACTTTAAATTACTTTAGATTGATATTAAATAAAAAATGCCAGTTGATAAAAATGGAAATATTTATTGTAGTAAATTAATATTTTGTAGAGTAATGGCGTGCCACTTCTGAATAAAAATCTTTTAGTGATTCCTTTGATGTGATAAAGTGCTCCCCAATCTTGCGCTTCACTATCGACCAAAGATGCTCAATGGGGTTGAGGCTCGGTAGCTGATGAGACCAATTCAGGAGCTTAACCCCATCGTCTGGGAACCACTTTATCGTCACTCACGACTTGTAACATGGCGCGTTGTCTTACTGAAAACGGACGCTATCCGTGTCGGTGTCACCGAACATTTTGTTAAAAGACGGTTGTAGTCACTTTCCAGTACTTGGGTATATATTTTTTTAATTCATTCGACCCTCACATATCACGATTTCGCGGACTCCTTGAAATTATTACAAAAAAAAAGCAACTGCTGAAGGACAACTAATAATAATTTGACTTGTTCCTTTATTATTATCATGTGTTTCGAATATGTAAATCTAGAATTCATAAAATGAATATACGTCGCAAATAAACTCGTCCGACCATATGATATTCGACCAATCCTCCTCAGTGAAATTTTGATGTTCCATACATCGCTGCAAGCGCTTCTTTATATTCTTATCTAACAACCAGGGTTTCTTTCATGCTTTGCGGCATTTGAGCCCTCCACTTCAAAGCCTTCTCCTTACCGTTGTGGCAGAAACTTTTTTTCTCAGAGCTTTCCAATAAGTCAGCAGTCAGCTCGGAAGATAAGATTTTAAAGAAGTGCGTACCAACTACCGGTCTTCCCTCGTACTTGTGATGCCTTTTCTCTCACTTCTTTTTGTTTTTGTTCTTTTTATAACGATTTATGGTGTATCTTACAGTACTATGAGAACTTTTCTCAATTTTTGCGATTTGTGTTTTATTTTTTCTTTGCTGAAAAAGTAACAGTGTTTGCAAATGTTTAGCTAAATCTAATTCGTACGTTTTTGACATTTTTCTAGAAGGATAGTATTGTTTAAAGTAAGCCACTAAAAGTTGGGAATTATTGAGCAATGCGCACACTTCAAGCGTCCGCAGCAAACTAAATACTTACAAGCAAAATTAACATGTAGTACCGTAAACGTGTGCGACTTGTTCTTATGTGTTTACGATGTGATGCTTTGTTTAGGCAGCATGCCGATACATAACAATATACAAATTAGTTGGTTAGAGTCAAAAGAAGTTATATTCCTAAAAAGTGGGGGATGGCAAATAGTTTTGGCTAAGGCTGTATAAATATTGCGTGATGGCTTTTTTGTAATATCTTTTTTGAATAATACAGGTTTTAGTAAAGCAATATAGTTAAAATTAACACTTCTTATCTTGATCTTACAAACTTGTTATTAGAAGAATTATTTTGAATATAATTGTTTTCTATTGGGAGGGTGTAATACAAAACAATTTTAGCAATTGCAAATTGCATTAAAGAAATATTAAAATTCTTAAATTTTATAAAAAATACAGGATATAATATAAATTCCGTTTACAAATCATCAGCAAACTTCTAAGAGTGAAAGGGAAAACAAAAAGAAAATTTTTTGGTGATTTTTTGCAAAAAAGTGTTTTAGTAGTAATATAGTTTATTAGTGTTACCAGAGGTATTCCATCTTGTATTGTTATAATAGTATCAGATCAGTCATAAGTAACCTGGGCAAATATACGATAACCGCCAGAGGCGTGGCGAGCACATAAAAGTTTACACATAAAATAGAAGGTAAGAAATAAATTATAAAACGTGCTGAAACACTTACCGTTTTAAAAGTCTTCCGTGAAATCACAAACTGGGTAACATCTGTTAAATATTTGAATCATTAGATACGTTTTCACAGCTGTTTCAGTCAAGTGAGTACGACGTGCGGAATAAATGTTTTTTAATGCCGAAAACGACCGTTCGACATCTAGCGATGTTATATTTGCATATTTAAAATAATCTTTGAAACAACTTAATGCATCTTCACACGCACCTTCATAAATTTGCCTTAATATAAGAAAATCGGTGTCTTTCTCTAAAACACTCAAATTTTCGTATTACACACCAATTTGTTTCGCCTTCTACAGCGCATGTGTGAACATCATTCACAATTTGAACGGAATCCACTAGCGACATCGAAACATTTTGTAATTTTTCTATTCCCTCCGCTAGTCCGAAGTAATTGTTGTAAATAGTTTGTAAATCTCTTTTAACGTGACTATCTTCAAATATTTCCTGGCTTTTCTTGATTGCTGCAGCTTCTGTCGGGTTGAATTTTAAAACTACCTTCTTTGCTTGATCAAAATATTTGTTGTAGTAAAACGCAGCCTGCAACCATGTTCCCCAACGTGTAACAATCGCCTGTGGTGGTTCAGGTAAATTAGGACACAGTTTGTGAAATAGTTGGGTACGTTTCGGGGACTTTAGAAACACTGCCTTTGTACTAGTAATCAATGCATTTACTAGTGGAAAACATGTAGGAATCGTTTGTGCCGCGAGATTTAGAGTATGGATTTTATACGTTACATGTAGGAAGTTACCACTGTGTTCTTTAAGAGATCGGCCCAAAGAACGCATGTTTGCGGCACCATCACTCATAAACATTAAAAGTTGCTTAGTTGAAACTTCAAATTTGTTCAATGAGTTCAACACCACCTTTAAAATCTCATCGGCAGTACAATTTATAACTCTTTTGGAAGCAAGTAAGAAGGAGGATGACGGTCGATGTGGTTCCATTGTACGTACCATTACATTAATCGCAGAATGTTTTTGACGATCTGTTGTTTCGTCCACACACAACCACAATTTTTTATCTTTCAATTCCGTTTTCATTCTTTTTTCTATATGTTCACGAGCAAATGGCACTACATTTCGTATCGATGTCCGACTAGGTAATTTACAGTCCGCATATTTATTCCAGAAGGAGACAAATGCTTCTTTGTCTAGTAAACGAAACGATAGATTACATAAAATAAGAGTAACACATAAATCAAATGTAAATTTTTCTTGGTCTCGTATGCCACTTTTTGCAGAAGAATGTTGTTTGCTTTCGATGTGACGTTGACAATGGCTTCTGGACCAACACATTAAAGGGATTTTACAAACTAGACATCGAATGTTAGCGCCATCAAAAATTAAGTTCGGCATGTCCACTATAAAGTTTTTAACTGTGTCTGCCATTGGTCGTTTTCGCGACGTACCTAACTGCGACATTTTGAAAGCATACAATAACACATAAACATAAGCGTACAATTACGAAATAAGTTACGACAGCCTACATATACACAGAACTACTCGCATTCAGCATCGATTTAATACTGACGCTGTGAACGCGTGAAATAAATAATCGCCGACTTCGCACCACATATCTACTACACTGACTGTTACCGCTGTTTGTCCAGACTAGTAATAAGAGTTACATAGTGTTGCTCATTTAACCCCTTGAATTATGCAGCTAAGAATTTATACACGCTGATGTGGTTGCATAACTTAGTGATTACTAACCATGAGATATAGGAACAATTGATATATCAATAAGAAATAATTTTTTAAAACATTTAAAACATTGTAAATTTTATTGCATTTATTGCAAATTCATAACGTAAGGATTTTTTCCTCAAAATGTAAGTTATTTTCTGTTAGAGGTTGGTTATTCATCCTTGTCAATATGTTTGAACCAATAATAGCAGAAAAAAGTACTGGAGTTATTTTAGCATATAACTGCTTTTTTTTTTGATTTTGGGAAAAGCAAATTACTAAGAATATCTTCATTACATAATTCATCATCCTTAAAAGTTTGTTGGAGATTTTTAGTCGGGTCTTATGTATTATTTTTTATTTAAAGGCCCTCTTATTTATTCTTTTTGTAGTACAGCGAGTACATCATTTACGAAGATGCTTTTCGAATCAAGCTTTTCCAAAAATTACCACACATTATACAATATATCCGCGAGAAAAAGATCCAAGATGGAAAGGTATTGCAACATTTTACTTCGTCTCGCGATATCGACAGTAAATTTCGCATATTCTAGATGTAAAAATGGAGAGGTTTCAAGATGAAACTGATCTTCTAATTATCGGCGGAGGACCAGCTGGTATGTCGGCCGCAATACGGGCTAAACAATTAGCAGAACAAGATGGCAAAGAACTTAGGGTTTGCGTCGTTGAGAAAGCTGCTGAAGTGGGTGGACATATATTATCGGGTGCCTGTATTGAACCAGTTGCTTTAAACGAATTAATTCCAGATTGGAAAGACAAGGGGGCTCCGCTAAATACTCCAGTACAAAAGGATAGATTCGGTCTTCTTACACAAAGCGGAAGAATCTCAGTTCCTATTTTACCAGGTATTTCAGTCGATATAGATGTACATCTTTTTATGGGTTAACCTTGCCTTTTGGAAATGATTATAGGCTTGCCAATGAATAATCACGGTAATTATGTTGTAAGACTTGGACATCTAGTAAAATGGCTTGGTGAACAAGCAGAATCGCTAGGTGTTGAGGTATACCCTGGTTATGCAGCATCCGACATTCTTTATCATCCAGATGGCAGCGTGAAGGGTGTAGCTACAAATGATGTTGGTATTGCGAAAGATGGCAGCCCTAAAGACACATTCGAACGAGGAATGGAGTTACATGCTAAATGTACAATTTTCTCAGAAGGTTGCCATGGCCATTTGAGCAAACAAATTATAAACAAATTTAATTTAAGAGAAAAAGCGGAACCACAAACTTATGGCATAGGTAAGAATAATGTGTCCACATTCACAATATGTTAATAGTAAACGTTTGTACTACATTCTTTCATTCACAGGTCTAAAGGAAATTTGGGAAATTGAACCATCGAAACATCAACCTGGGCTGGTAGAACACACAATTGGATGGCCGTTAGATATCCACACATACGGCGGTTCATTTCTTTACCATTTAAATGAACCTAGTCCGCTAATAGCGGTTGGATTTGTAGTGGGATTGGATTACACAAACCCTTATCTAAGCCCTTTCCGAGAATTCCAAAGGTTTAAAACTCATCCGGCTGTTAGACCAATATTTGAAGGTGGTAATCGAATTGCTTACGGCGCAAGGGCGCTGTGTGAAGGCGGCTTCCAAAGTCTACCAAAATTGACATTCCCTGGTGGTTGTTTAATCGGTGACGCAGCTGGATTTCTGAACGTTCCAAAAATTAAAGGGACACACAATGCCATGAAAAGTGGTATGTTGGCAGCAGAAAGCGCGTACGAAGCAATAAATGGAGAGAAACAGAGTACTGAAGGTTTCGAGCCAAACGGTTATACTGAAAAAATTCAGAACAGCTGGATATGGAAGGAATTAAAAGCTGTTAGAAATTGTAGACCTAGTTTTCATAATCCACTGGGAATGTATGGTGGATTAATGTATAGTGGTATTTCAATTTTGATTGGAGGTCGTGAACCATGGACGTTTAGCCATGGAGGTAAATTTTACTTTATTATTAATAGAGCGGGCGCTTTTTAAATTTCGTGGATGATCTAAGTTGGTAGTTCTGGCAATAAAGGGTACATTTGTCTGTATTATGTTAGGAAATTGGCATATATGTCATTTATTGCCGGAACTACCAACTTGAATCATCCGCGAAATTTAAAAAGGACCCGCTCTAATTATTAATTATTTTTTGTGTTAATAACGTTTGTGTCATCTCTATTAGAAACCCACTTCTGTTAACCAAGCAATTATTTTTTGTTCAAATAACTTAAACTTATGTAAAGTTTAACATTAAACACATTTTAATGAGTTTGCTTCACTTTAATTGAAGTTGATTTAAACTAAATTGTAGGTGCTGATTATACAAAACTGAAACCGGCGAAAGATTCCACTCCAATAGACTATCCCAAACCGGATGGTAAAATCACATTCGACCTACTATCATCTGTGGCATTAACTGGAACAAATCACGAAGGTGATCAACCACCGCATTTAACATTGAAAGATGATATAATACCTGTCAAACAAAACTTAGGCGTTTACGATGGTCCAGAAGGAAGATTCTGTCCAGCAGGTATAGTGCGTGTCCTCCGTCACAGTTATGTAGAATATAATACTTGTTCTTTGTCACAGTGATGTAGCATATAACGCTTGTTCTACATACAGTATAACCGTAGAAAAACTAAAATATGATTACAGTACTACATACTATCGTTTAATAATGTAATTTGTTTATGGATTTTAGGTGTTTATGAATTCGTTCCTCTTGAATCAGGAGATGGTCAACGTCTGCAAATAAACGCGCAAAACTGCATTCACTGCAAAACATGTGATATTAAAGATCCTAGTCAAAATATTAATTGGGTGGTACCAGAAGGTGGTGGCGGACCAGCCTACAATGGCATGTAAATTCAGTCATGTAAAAGAGCGCAGCAACAGAAGTGCAATTGACAAATTTAGCACTTGAAAGAGCGGTAATTTTATTCGCTAAGTGCTCCATCAACTCAGAAATAATAATTTTATATTTATATACATTATGATGACTGTAAATATATTTTTTTATTCGTGTATATACATCTAATAAATAATATTAATTTAAAAGCACATCTTTTCCTGTACTTTACACTAGAACTACTAGAAAATGTTTGGCAATTAAATTTATGCAAGTTCTTACTTTCTTTAACAAAATTAGCAAATTGAAGCATTTATTTTAGAAACGGCTCTGTTCATCAGAAAGAATAGGTCATAAAATGTTGAAACTTTATCAAAAATTAAGACTGTTTCATACGAATTATTCTACTGGTGTAGTTTTAATGAAAGATGGTTTGCTATAACCGCATGTAAATTGTGACTATATAATTATGAGATTACCACTTTAATGATACCAAAAGAAACGAACTAGTAGCAAGTACATAATAATTTACAATATTTTTGATATCAAAATATCAACTTTACTGCCGGTTAATAAATTGTAAGGTTCGTAAATCACGGTTCCTGATCGTAGGCGTCCGACTGGAAAGTGTGTAACTTTGTGCAAGTAATTTATAAGTAATAATTTATAATTAATAAATTAACATAATACATATCGAGAAACGCTTACTTAGTAAATGTTAAAATTTCGAATGTGTTCGACTAAACATCCGAATTATGGCGTACGTTTTCTTGACGTCTTGTTCACAACGGTGAAAAAATATTTTTATATAGCGAAAACGACTGCTCGACGCGTAATGTTCGCATAATTGTAATGGTCTTTGAAGCAAGTAATCTGTAGGAGAACTGTTATTATAAGTAAATTTGTGTTAATCTAACTAAATCTGTATTTTTTGTAGTGGAGTAGAGTGGGGCAAAAGATCACACTTAATGTTTGACTTAAGCTAGAACCCTGACTATGACTTGAAAAACCTTCAAACTTACAAACTACTTACATTAAGTCCTTCTTATGGCTGGCTGGTTTGGTGGCCTAAGATCACACAGAAGCATGTGATAACTAGTCTCTCGAAAATTCAGAGACTGGCATGTCTATGTATAACAGGAGCTATTAAAAGCATTCCCAACAGCTGCTATGGAAACCATGCTAAACTTACCTCCTCTTGAGATTTATATCAAGGGAGAAGCCAGAATGGGAGCATATAGACTGAAAAATACTAGCAATTGGAGATCCCACAGTTGATCTGGGCGTACCAGAATAGAAGCAGTAGTAACAAACCCTAGCTATGATATGGGTAGCGATACAACAATCTCCAGGATCTCCTATGACAAACCTTCCAAAGTTTTCTTGAATTGGGAAGAATAGAGGAATGGAGAGGGGAGAAAAACAGGTAAAAAAAAAATTAATATTAACTCTGTTGTCAAGAGCAAAAGTGCTCTGTTTGAAAGCTGTTATTCGGATAAATCACAAATATTTTTCCATTAACATAGCTGGAGCAGTCTTCATACCACCAATCTCCACAGGGATCCAGTCCTTTTCTGGAGGATCAGCATATTCTTCATCACTTGCTGGAAAACGGATTTTCTCAGTAGGTGTTGAAAGCTAACCTTCATTTTGGGTTAATTTTATGTTACTCGTTTTTTTTCGTGGTTTCTTTGGACTTTAACACAAGCTTTTTCGCTTTTCCATCGTACTGTTTCTTTGCACTTACTTCTTTAGGTTTTCCAAAGGAAAGGTTAGGGAAAATAAGGATTTGTTCCTTTTTTGTGTAATTGTTTCCTTTGCAAAATTTTTCTTCGCTTTCATTTGATCCAAATTCTTTTCCGTATTCTTGTCATCTCTACCTGTTTTTTTTACACGTTCTTTTGCTCGTTTTCTTTGCTTTCAGTTGTGTTTTAAAAGGAGAGCTAGTTAGGAATTCAGATTTCTGTTTTTTAGACTTCCTTGTTTGAGAGGTTTGTTATTTTGGAAACAGCATTATGTCATCGGGTTATACCCATGGCAAACCATAAAAATGTGAATTCAAATTTTTGATATACCGCGCCACTGTTCAAATTATTAAATCCATTACAAATTGGGCATGGGGTTTTTACCACGTTTTTTCCATCTGTGGTTTGCACTATTGACATGCTTTTCGCATTGTGATTGTTTCCAAATCATTCCCTATTGAACGCCAAACACTTCACACGAGGTCCCTCGTCTTTGAAGTTTGGATACTTTGAAATAATCTTTCGAATGTTGATCACCAAGCAATAATTTTGACGAATTATTTCTTCACTTGTATTTGCTACTAAAACACGGTAACGTCGAACTAACCGATATCTGCAGATTGATATTCGTTATGCGATTGCTAATTTTCGTCTCTCTTAAGCTTGTTTTACTCGCCGCGATTTATTGGTCAATTAATTGAACAAGTTGATCTTCAATTTTATCGTACCGTGTAAAACAGCAAAAATCGGTCCGATTTCTTGAACAATTTATCGCACGATTAATTGAATTCAATAGAAGATGCTGTATTTTGCCACGATTTTTCACTAACTTTGCTGTTTTAATACCAACCCAGTAACAGAAAAATACCTACGAATTTTGTTTTAGTGTTTTTAAAGTAAAGTGAAGTTAAATTTCGAAAGTTTACGGGGATTGATGTAATGGATAATTTGAATTAACTATTCGAAACTGAAGTAGCCGAACCTATACCAAAATATTGAACTAAAGCAGATTGCCAATCTGTTTTTATATGCAGATGAAAATTTCCTATTTAATAATTCCCCCGTTCAATTATTAGCGAAACTAGACGGGTATTCACGATCCTTAAAAACTTGTTATTGTAGAATGTAAAACGGCATATTTCTACCGATTTCTTGGTCAAGAACTTACTCTCTGATGTTTTTAATTACCTTTTGTGCAAACATTTAATAATAAAGCTCTTTATGAGATTACGAAAAGATCTAAATAATTATATGTTGGTATACCATGAATTGATATTTATGTACATATAAATCATGTAATGATTAGTACTTACTACTTACTATTATTTAAATTTTAAACGTATATTCATATACTTATATCAACGTAGGCAACTTAATATACAGCTTGTTCTACAGTATGGATAATATTCATATTATAATAAATTGTTCCGTTGATAGAAAAGTGACACCCCAAAATTATTAATTTTTCAGTGGAACCAATTTAAAATTTTTCATTACACGACAGTTAATAGACTTTTTCTACTCCCATACTTTAATTGACACATTACATGTGCACTACCTGTACTTTAAGAAGGTTCATTATATTACGACACGCGTCAAGGCTCGTGTCATAATTCTCATATTCGTGTCTTAATGGCTATCATTAAATGATCGTTGTATAATATACTATTATGTTTATATACTTCATCAAAGCATTAATACACATTGTTAAAATGTCGTGTAATTTTTCTATACAAATATATTGAATTTTTGGATTCATTTTGACATTTTCAAAAGTGGTAATTTTTAACTTGTGTCAGTTTTCTATCAACGGAACGATATGTTTCGGCAACTGATTTAAGGAATTGTTTATGTAGGAACAAGAGCTGAAACTTTCATATGAAGTTACTTTTATTCAGGGGCGGATCAACGGGGCAGGGGGTTTCGGGTCCGGGCCCCCGTTTTGTAGTTTATTCGTTTATTACCAGAAAAAATGACGTAAGTTCAGAGTTGCGATATAAATTTAGACGCGTATAAATATTTTGATTCGAAGTTACTCACTGATAATGCATCGAGGGTATTTTGGATGTACTAATTGCAGATTCGCAGTCTCCACATTTTGACTGTTAAGATGCAATTTCTCTCTGAACAATTCAATATTTCTTCATAAAATTTGTAAAAGTTTGCGCATTTTTTTTCGTCAAATTCTTGCTTCGGAAATAATTATCCAGAACTTCGAAACATTGTTTTTTGTTTTTCGAACCGACTTTGAAGATGAGAAATGTAAGTATCGAGAAATGGAATAAAATGCAATTCTGTAGTAGTCTTCAACTTCTTGAGTTTCAACTTTGCAACGATCTCTTTGACGACTGTATCAAAGCGACATTTTCATTTCGATCTCGTATTTAGAACAAATTTCAGCAACACTTTCATAAGTAATATGAAAGCATGAATCCACATTTTCCCGCTTTTCCTTGAAATCTCTTAAAGCATTATCTGATAATATCGTGACTTCTCCTAAATCTTGATTTTTCAACTTCAATTCTCGACACAAAGGCAAGACGATAAAATTAATCGATTCCATTACATACATGACAGGAGATTTGAAATTCGATCGTTAAAATCGCCGCCAAAAGTTGAGAAGCCTTTTGTGAAATTTCTCCATCTTTCCATGTTTTTATTTCTGCTAAAGCTTCAATAACAGCAGTTTGAAGTTCCACATATGTTGATACTGTTTCGTGAGACCATGTCGTAGAACAAATTGACTTTAATTTTTGTTTTCTTTGTTCACTTTTTCTCGTCATTTTGGGAATTTCATTCTTCAGAATGTTTTGTCTCTTGGGCCAGTGGAAAAATGCTTGGATTGTTCCAATAGTTCCTAACGCGTTTTTTATACCATATACTTCGCAAGCTGCATTGATGGCCAAACTAAAGCTATGCGCGGCACAATGTACGTAAATTGCCAAAGGAAAACTTGATTGTAAATAAGCCTGTGCTCCATGAAATTCACCACTCATCGCTGGAGCTCCGCTGTATCTCTGACCATATATAAATAAACAGTCCACGCCGATATGTAGATACTTTTATATGGAATCTGCTAAAGCTTTTCTAGAAACAAATACTAAGGAATCTTCACACACATTTTTATCCGAATCCAAGTATCGTATACAAATGGAAAATTGCTCTATGCTGGAAATATCAGTCATTTCATCTGCTAAAACTGAGAATCCTCTGGCGTGATTTACTTTATCAAAAACCTTTTTCCTGATTAATTCATGACAAATTTTGATGCCGATGTCGAGGTGCTCATTGTCCATACAGATCTCGCGTTGTAGGATGGCGAGTTCCGGCGCTGTCCGAAGGTACTGTCGGACATCGTTCGGGAAAATTCAAGTTTCAATGCAACATGTAGTGGCGTAGCTCGACTTATTTTTTAAATTATGTTAGCATAATAAAAAACGACTATAAAATAAAGTTTTGTATTTCCACAGAGCATCTGAAGTGTTCGCCATCCTATAACGCACAAACTGTATCTGTATAGGCCGCGCGTGAATTTTCTCCAGCCCCACCACCATCGCTCCAACCCATGATAAGGCGCGCGGTGGCATAAAACTACGTCTACATTAGCCTTTTTTTTTTGTAATTTTTATGCATGCGCTTAGCGCATGGCGCGAGGCACGTAATTCATACACTAAGCCCATGCGCATTTTCGCGGAAAATGGCAACGCATATGTCATAAAATATCTCAGTACTTGTTTACTATTAAACTGTTTATTGAGTTACTTATTTTGCATCGGTGAGATAATTTTTTATCATGCATATTTGCGGATAAAAGCTTATCTGCAAAAAGAACGGACATTTTTGAACCGCCCCCCTTCTCGAAATCCTAGATCCACCCCTGCTTTTATTATTACTTAAATTAAAAACTTGACCTTATAATTTTTTCACCGTATATCCCTCTAAACATTATTTTTTATTGATGAATTCTGGTGGCAAGGCGAACATTTTTAATTGTTTATATGCTATAGTTATATTCAATTATATAACGTCTATGTGATCAATTCTGTACTATACCAAGGACGATATGAATGAGCAAACAATGTCCCGACCTATATTTCACGTGCCCATTTGTCTCTATATTAATGTTTATGTGGATGTTGATCAAGTTCATTTAATCATTTATTATGATCTTAAAGTGGAAATTTGCACAAATGTGTTAATAAAATTATTAAGTTCTTAGCATGATGTGATTTTCACTACATTTGTAACTGAATGATGCGTAAAAATTTTAAACCCAAGTTTTTTATTAGTGCAATAAAATTCAGACTAAATCACGTGGGAAAGGTCTAGTTAAGCCTAATGGTTAAGTAATGTTTTACAGCTTAGAATTTCGTTGTTTGGTGTATACTAAACTGTGTTTAACAGATATTCATTTAGTTGCGTTTGCGCTTGGATAATAAATATATTGTATATATTTATGCACACAAATATGTAACAAATACTAAATACAAAATTGCAATTGACTTCTTTTTTTAAAGGAGGTATTTAGTATTATCCCCAATGTGTAAAATATTTAATGATTGCAGCACAATAGATGATATTTTGTTATTTTTAGATACCTACACTCCTTTTTATTTCAGAGTTTAGAACGTAATTGTTCGTAAAGTGATTAATAGTATGACATGTTGCTAAATGAATCAAGATTGCTAGAGTTACATAAGAATATGAGTGGAGCGGACACTTTTTAAATTTCGCGGATGATTTAAGTTGGTAGTTCCGGCAATAAATGACATATGCACAACTTAAATCATCCGTGAAATTTAAAAAGTGCCCGCTCTAAATGTGAGATATTGGCGATGTTGGTATACGATTATGTAAAAAGTGCAAACGTTGGAAAAAATTAAATAAATGTTGCATGATTAAGATTAATTAAACACTTTTTTTTTGCATCTGCGAGCTCACAATCTAAACGCCTCTGTGGAAATTATTTATATTATACTGGTTGTCAATCAAATCTGATTTACAGTCCCTGGCCATATTATTTGAAACATGTCATAAATCAACCCTTTTACCTGGAACTTCCCATCCTATTATAGTGATATTCTTTTGTTTTGAATCCGATCGTTTATAGGGGGACTAGATTATTGTATCAATAAATAAAAATACCAGAGAAATGATATTTAGAAGAGTAAAGTACGTATATATAAATATTTCAGTTATCAACTTACATTTAGCGAGTTCACAGTTTAGAGAATGCATAGATATTTTTAAAAATATTTCGTCATAACCGTATAGAAGCTAAGTTGTGGAGTATCGTTAAGTGTTTTGTGTTGGTATATCGTTATTGCAAAGGTAAAATTGTTATTCTATCTCTCTCTTAATAATTAATTATTTGGAATTTGAAAAAAATTGAAATATTTGAGGTTTTTTGTAGAAAATGCCCAGGAAAGATTTAACAAGTGAACAAAAAGCCGCCATACAAGCTCTTCTACAATCAAACGAACATTCACAACGAGAAATTGCAAAATTACAGAAAGTATCTCCTTCTTCTGTATCGCGTTTAGCTAGAAACTTATACGAAGGAGCTAACACATCGGCACAAAGACGGGCAAAGTGCGGTCAGAAAAAAAAAACTTCGAAGAGATCTGACCGTGAAATTGTTCATCAGCCTTTGAGCAATAGATTTGCTACAATTAAAATGATTCAAAAAAATTTACAAGAGAAAGGAATAGAGATTTCGAGCAGAACTGTCAGGCGCCGATTGGGCGAAAATCGCCTAATGGGCCGAAGACCTGTAAAAAAGCTGTATTTAACAGAAAAAAATGAAATCTGCTCAACTTTGCAAGAGAATATCGACATTTCACAGACGAGAATTGGAAAAAGGTGAATAACTTAACAACATGATTTTTAGTGAATTAATGTTTGCATTATTTAATAGGCTTTCTTTAGTGACGAGTGCTCGCTCTGTGTATTAGTGCAGCGTGCACAATTTGTTCGTAGATGACTTGGCGAACGTCTCACAGAGTCCACGGTTCTTCAAACTGTAAAACATCCTCCGCAGGTAATGATTTGGGGAGTGATTAGTGGAGACGGACCCGGCCCTTTGCATTTCGTAGAGGGTACAATGCGTCAAGAGCTGTACATAAATGTGTTAAAAAACACGTTATTACCGTATTTTAAACCAGGACGTCGCATACCGATAGGGCGTATATTTATGCAAGATAATGCTCCTTGCTATGTGGCAAAAGAGGTTAAGAAATTCTTTGAAGACAATTACATACCTCTTTTACGTTGGCCCGGAAATTCACCGGACCTCAATCCCATCGAGAACGTATGGAATCGACTAAAAGTAAGTAAGGTATATGAAAGAGAAAACCCTACAAAGGAAATATTAATGAAGAATATAAAGGATGTAGGGGAGAACGATGAAGATATAAAAGAGACAATAATATCTTGCATTGAAAGCATGCCCCGAAGAATTAAGGGTGTTATTAAAAATCATGGGTTATGGACTAGATATTAATTACTTATTTAATATTTACCTGTGTTACATATTTTTACAATATATTTTATAAATAAAAATATAATACATGTATAGTTTATATTTTATTTTGAAGAAACTACAAAATATTGAGTGTTTCAAGTAATTTGGCCAGGGACTGTAATAGCTACATACACAGCTAACAGAGAAGATACCACTTCATAGGTACACATCGCTTGGTAGGGGGACCCTTAACGTCTCTACCACAATATTCTTTCCTTTGTTATCATTATAGTAACTTAAATCCTACATGGAGTAAACACTTTTCAAATTAATTTGAAAACCTAATTTGGTTTGTAAGCTGTAGAATTTGCCCTCAAACATTTTAGAAACTTCTATAATATCCTCGTACATTTTTTTTAATTAACTGCATAATTGCCTAAAATGTTGAAGTGGTAAATTACGGAACAAAAACATATTTCTTGTGTGGTATATAAATATTTATTATATCAAAAACTGTATTTACATAAAACATTAGATTGATTAGAAAGAAACTATTTACAAAAGGAATTTAAAAAAAATATGTAATGTATTCTATAAGCATGTCTAAAAAGATATTAGAAGAACGGATCCAAATTCATTAGATTAAATCTACATTCTTCTAGTTTAAAACGATATGCCGCGAGTAAGGCTTAGCTTATATAATACAAATAAATTATAGACCAGTTATTAACTTAATTTACAAGTAACACGTTAATAACAAACTTTTATCCTAAGGCAGCAAAGGCCGCAGAAGCTATGAACTTCCTCCTACTCTCTTCTTCATCGTATCTTCGGGCCTCACGCTTTTCCCTGTTTTCTGTGGTTGTTGCTTCAGCTTTTGCCGTGGTTGCTTCAACTTTTGAGGTTATTGCTTCATCCTTTACGCTTGTCGTTTCATCTTTTGAGGCATCGTCTGCCAACTTAACCGGTGATGAAGAACTTTCCTCTGCAACGGGGAAAGATGACGCCAAGGTTACTAGCAGTAGTACTGCGAAGCAGATCTGCAGAAGAAAAAACAAATGAGTGAATTATATTTACACACATAAATCGTTGCTTATGCTTACCGTTACTGTACGAAGAGTATTCATGATTGCACGTTACTGTTGTTATTACAACTGTGATTCTTATTCTGTCGGTATTTGAACACGTTTTTAGTTTATATATGCGGTAGCATCCGCTAAAGTTAACGATAAGTTGTTAATTAGATTAGTAGGGTAATGCTTTCGAGCACATCTGTAATGTGCGTAAAATAGTACCCAAAAACATGGTCTTTAGCTGGTTGTTTTGTAAATAGTGC
This sequence comes from Dynastes maya, assembly GCA_029619315.2. Taxonomy (NCBI): domain Eukaryota; kingdom Metazoa; phylum Arthropoda; class Insecta; order Coleoptera; family Scarabaeidae; genus Dynastes; species Dynastes maya. The sequence goes on from JAROYE020000002.1 coordinate 25,368,745, forward strand.
ACGCCGCTAATTAATTTGTTTCCAAGAAGTGTACACAAAACAAAACCTTTCAATTACGATCTTTTATTCTCGAAGTTATATACAGAAACGTAAGTTCTTGGTCACGTTCTAGAAGAAAAAGCACATCAGATATTTCATTTTGGCTTCCTAAATACATACTTCATGGATATTTAAAATACTGAGTGCAAATATTTGTACGATATGTTATAGCTTTTTCAACAATAGGTGCTGCTACAGTATGGTTGTTTTGCTAAATAAATGTTGATACAAAGTTGTTGTATTGTGCAATATTTGTATAATACAAAATTTTGAAGACTACTTAGATTTGGAGGTGCGTATATCCGTATTAATACTAAATATTTTGATGTGAAGTTGGATCCTCCATAAGATTTTGCATCCTTGCTGTAGTTGTGGTTAAAAATTACTAGAGAAATTCCTAGCAATGTGTTTCGTTACTTTGTACACATTTTTTGATATACATATTTTGAAAGAAAACTTAATTGTGAATAAAAATATTTAAACGCATATGTAAATTGGAAATTGTTGAAATAAAAATTCAAGCTGGCGTTGGAAATTAGATAGAACAGTCGGCACTGGAAAGTTTAGGAAAGAAAACTTAAAACCAAATTTACTTATTACCATATGTCATTATACCGATTTCATTTATTTTTTATGTAAGTTACAGTTTACTCAGGACTGTGCTTAAATCAATACGGTGGATCCGAGACAGAAAAACAGATTCTTACTTTTTCATGTTTTATTTCACTATGGTACTTTTTATTCTCTTTGTAAATATAAGATATAAGATATAAATATATCTTAGTTGTATCTTAGTTATATCTTAGTTGTACATTTAGCTTCTTCGGAAAATATTCCTCTTGGCTTATACGAATACTTTGAGCCACATTTCCAAACGGTCTTCATTTCGAGAAAAGCGATTTTTGAGTTGTTTTGAGACGTACCGCGTTTCTCTGAGAAATGCTAATAAACCCACTTTTGTATTGGGAACTAATGGCTATACCTTCCATGCATTTACAGTGCAAGCATTCAAAATGTGTGTAAATAATGGCCACCACAATCGCTTTTATTAATATTCTATAAATTATATTATGTCATATTGACATTACAGTTTGCTATCAATCGTAGTTGTTCCGGAAACTTTTGGGTACCACCTCGTATGTTGGTACCTACTATTGCTGATAGATAGGTAGTTTGAATTAAAGGTTACCCTTGGCCTGTCCCATTGCTACCTTCTCAGATCTATTGTGGTTCTTCAGCTACTAAATCATTTATAGTAGCTTCGATACTTCTGCATAGCTTTTTAAGCCTTTGGGCATTCCGCGATCACTTCTAATGCTTATATTCTTGTTAGTCCTGTGCGTCGACGATGTTCTTCTGTTCCGTTGGATAGAATCTACATGTCGCTTTCTCTGTCAGGCGTAAGTTATTCTTGTTTCTAAGCATACAGTGCCCTGTTAGCAAGCCACTAAGAATTATTTGGCTTGTCTCTGACCTGAAATATTTTTCACCAGTGTTGATTACTGGTCTTTCCATTGCTTAGTAGGTGCTTCAACTACCGTGCACCTCTTGGCTCGGACCTCAGGTTTTAATTAACCATTTACCAACCTATTCGGTCTGATTGCTGGTAGCTTTTGTAAAGTAAAATTAGAATTAGCAAAATTTTATTATTTCAAATAGTAGATCATCATGTGCTTAAATTTTAATTTAACCCATATGCAATGATGTAAATAGATTACCTAACTTAAGAAGCTGTTGCTCACAATTTAATTTTCTCGGAAAACATGTAAAATCATCGAGCTGTTTTATTAAAAAAATAATTTCTCTTTCCGGCATTTTAATTCGGAAAAATAAAATCTCACCAATTCGCTAATTCTATACAGTTGTAGCTTTAATAGTACTAAAGCGAGCAATAATGAACAAATAAGTTTAGACGCTGTATACGTTCGTTTAAGTGACTATTCACTAACAAAAATCCTATTAAAATGCGATCAGGCCAACCAATGGGAACCACGTACATTAAATTTAATGACTTCGGTTTTTTGTGAACATGATGATTGATGATTATCTTCCTTTCTCTTTTGGTTCATATTCTTAAAGCCTCTGATGAAAATACCACAACGCGTTTCTTATCATCACTCTCCTTTCAGGATTGCAACCATTTAAAAAAAAAAAAACGATACATAATAAATGAAATCGCTGCCTGTATAGAGCGTATTATATGGTCCAAACGAGTCACGTACATCAATATTTTTTTATATCAACTGTCTAGTTCTGTAAGACCATCATCATATTTTCTAGTTTTACAGTTTTACCTAACCATTATGTAACTGAAATTTGTATATGTAACCATTTAACGCCCCACAACAATATTTTTTGGTTGACAACCAGTATGTTGTTTGCTTTATAACTAGAGTGAGGTAATCGTCTCTGCGATACATTGGCGTTTAATGTTGTTTATGTTTCGTAATTCCGATATAGCTCGCTAACCCACTTGATAACGCTGCTTGAAAGGGTGTGTTTCACAACTTTTCAGATATTATAATTCTTGATTGGTTCTGTTAAATGATTTATTACTTATTTTTTGCTATTGTGGTTACTGAAGGAAGCGCATGCCTATGCCGCGCAGAGACATTATTTGCCTTTAATTAGAACTCTTAATTAATATCTCGACTTAAATACTATTCTTTGTAGATCTATTTGGGTTGAATTATTAATTAAAATATCAAATTGCTATTTTCATTCATTAATCGTAATATGTTGCTAAAGAATTTTACATTTGCTAATATTACCGTATTCGTCGCAATTTCTCATTCTTTGTTAGAAATTTAAGCAGAGTTTATAATTAAGTTAATAATTTCTAATGAATTCTTGAATAATTAATTTATAGATATATACCTATCTATTCTTTTTTAAAAATGCGTTAAATGACAAATACTAAAATTATTGCCTATTATTAGCATTAAGAAATTGAAAACTTTCCGTGCATACGATGTTGACATGATTAGTCTGATTTGAAATCACAGGGAGCCTATATTCTAATATCGTTAATTCTTTAAACAAGCATAGAACGAGAACAATAACTATTTGACACATTTGAATACTGTTATGTAGTTTCGAGCTTCTATTTTAGAATATGTGTGAATAATTTATAAAGTATATACATTGAAGTGCTCTTCAATGCACTGCAAATAATGCTATAAAAATGTTAGTCATGCGTTTATTGGTGGTAATACTTTTAAAAATGCTCTAATGAATTCTTAAAATGAATGTGGAATATTTTTGCACACTTACGTAAGATGCGTAAGAATTATTTAATATCATTTAATATAATTTTCGACTTAAGTTATAATTAGAGCCCGGTAACTGGAGAGCAATCGCAGCGGCGGTGTGACTGTGTTTAGGTGGGCGGGGAGGGCTGGTCGATTATGATACGACACGACAAATCATCATCACTCAGTTCAATTTAGCATTGGATAGCGGATAGGGTGTGTTGATTTTATTGATATAGACGTAGTTATTATTTAGTGTAGTGCGTTTTGACTTTATTGATACAGACGTAGTTATTAATTGTAGTTTTTAGTAAACATGTCGAAGGCTAAAAAACGACCCTTTCAAGACATAATAAATAAGTTTATTTCTGACTTTTCCGATTTGTTTTACAACGGGAGTAATATAGTCTTTAAAGTGTGCAAAATACATTTGATGTCAAATAAGAAGTGGAACTGTACAAGACACGTAAATTCCGCACAGCATAGAAAACGAAAATTGAGCATGCCACCGAGAAGTGCATTTTTTTTATGTAATTCTTATGTTGATAAACTAATTTGCCACTAGGCTTACTCAATAAACAACCGTTTAAGGACTTTTGGGACAAATACAATCCCGAGTTGCGGTTGCCAACGGAGAAAACGGTACGTAAGCATGTTGTATTTGTACGCGATGACGTGGAAAAGAAAATGAAACGCATATTGAAAAAACAGTTTCTTTGGTTATGTGTTGACGAGACAACAGACTGTAAAAAAAATTCAATTGTAAATATTATGGTACGCATACTAGACCCTAGTAAACCACTGTTACTAGCTAACAGAAGACTACAAGAGTGTACTGCTGCAGCAATTACAAAGGTTGTACTTAGTACGTTGCAAAAATGTCAAATTTCAAAAGATAAAGTGTTGATGTTTATGAGCGACGGCGCAGCGATAATGCGTTCGGCAGGCTGTTCTCTTCTTGAACATGATTGCAAGTGTTTACATGTTACGTGTAATGCTTTACATCTTGTGGCAGAAACCATTCGACAATGCTCTCCCGAGGTAGATGCATTAACAGCAAGCACAAAAAAAGTATTTTTGAAATCTCCCAAACGCCTACGATCATTTCACACAGAGTGTCCTGGTATTCGTCAACCACCGGAGCCAATCCTTACACGTTGGGGAACATGGTTGCAGGCAGCTTTTTATTATGCTGAACATTTCAAAATAGTAAAAGCTGTTGTTGCACAATTCAATCCTGCCGAAGCTGCTGCAATTAAGGAGAGCCAGTCGAAATTTCAAGATATTTCCGTTGAAAAAGATTTAAAAAATATTCGTAGCTACTATAAAGGATTAGCTGACGCAATAGACCAATTACAAAATAGATCGTTATCATTATTGCAGTCTCTGCAAATTATGGACGGAGTGCATACACAGCTACTGACTATACATGACGCAAAATATAATCGCGTTTTAGAAAAGTTCGAGAGTGTGCTACAGAGAGATCCACTAAAACAAATTTGTGATGGTGTATCGAATAATCCACTGACTAAGTACAAAGAGTATTTTAATCATCCATGTATAACTTCGGTAGATGTTAAACGCTCTTTTTCAAAATATAAACTCATTTTCTCACCGAGACAACTGCGGAAATACATCTAATGGTGTCAACTTTTTGCCACTCATGTCCATATGATGTTAATACTGATAATGGTGCTTCTAGTTTTACTGTTCCGTAGCCAAGGCTGCTTAAAAGGGTGAGTGTTTCATTACTTTTCACGTGTTATAATTGTGTATTAGTTCTGTTATTTTTTTATATTTTCTTACAATTATTTTGTATACTTGGCAGATACGGCTATGGCAGGGCTCCCTGTTACCGGGCACTACTTATCAGGCATGTTAGATGTACATCCTCCATTAGTAAATGCAAATGATAAATCACGTGATATTTATTGTACAATAGTAATGGGATTTATACAACTGGTGTTGTAAAATTACCATAATTAAGTAACACCTTTTTTTGTAATTTTATCTGTTTAATAAGGGGGAGGTACAATCATGCTGCAGTAGTTAGCACATCAATTGGTGTGACATATACACCAACAATATTACAACACCTATATTGTAATTTTAACAAGAACATTTTTCTTCAAAATTTCATTCCAACTTGAGATCTTTAGATCATCTGTGTTTGCAAGTACAAATCATGTTAAAGAAGAATGCAATAGTAATGATCTAAAATTTGACCTCTGAGGTACAGAAAAGGACTAAAACTCTAACGATTTAAAACCAATATAAAAAACGTTATTTCTGTCCGTCAAATATGATTCCAGCAGTTTAACTAAATCGAAGCTGAATCAATGTTAATATATTGAATGAATTTTAACAAAGAATGCGAAAAATGGCAAATTTGCGATTAGTAGAATTGAGTCCGCGTGCCTTCTAGTTTGTGAGTTGTGAGAACTATTTGAGTTGTGAGGCCTTGTACTCATCAAATTAGTATCTAGTATAGGCCAGGCTACGGCTTTCAACATAAAATTTGAGAATTACCTATATCTCGAATGGTTGTTGAAGTATCAGTGTTTGTATATTGTGCACAAAACCCATACCATCAATTCCTAGGTACATTCAATAAAAGATTAAGCGTGAAAACGACTTTGACGAAGGTCTAAAATTACCAAACATTTAGAAGCAACCGCAACATTTAACTTTGATGATGTGTACAGTCGAATAATCCTTGTATTATAAAAATTACCATGAACGTTGTCCTTCTGGAATGTGTACTGATCTACTATAGATGTTTATAAAATGAATCATAAAATTAGAAATGTAAATATTTTGCTTCTATCTATTACGTTACACAAAAAATTCACATGTCAATATCATGGTTATGATTTCACGTTTGGATAGTTATTTACGCGTTCATAACTGAAAAAGTCAACAAAGTTGCTGACGTTAACATTCGGCTTAATTGGTGTCGAGACCATCCAAATTATTATGAGGATCCTAAAGATAATGGATGAGATTATGATGCGTACTTATTAAATTACATATTTTGGTAGCTGAGATCACAAAATATTGACCGTTGTACACAATACAAACCGTTTGTATTTAGTGACGAATGGTTTAGAAATGTTTGTATATTATATCACAAATTTCACCTAAATCTATTCTTTTTCAATTGAATGCCAAACATGCTCTGTTTCTTTGAGTTCCTTTAGCAAAGAACCAAGAGAATGTTTTACGGCTTTTCACTTAGTGGTTTACGGTAATTTCATAATAGAATTAATGTCACTTCCTACATTTTGTGCTCTGTCTGCCAATATTGCTATTTCTAAAGCAGATAGTCAGATACACTTCCTATTTTTTGCTACAATTTTTTTCAATAGCATAAGATATTACCAGGCTGCTATAGTATTTAAAACGATGTTTAATCATGTATGCATGTACATACATACATATTATGCGTTTTTGAAAGTTATTGAAATGCACCAGTGCTAGGTACGCCTTCTCCACTCCTCAGTGTCTCATACTCGCAAGTCACTCGCCTAGCATACGTGCTCCAGGTATCAGCTCAACACAGATTTTAGGAAGTACGTAATACATCTTATTTGATTTTTATCCCACTGACAGGCTTTAATCGTTGATTATTTCCAAATGGAATATTGTCGTATATGAGGCAAAGAAAACGTCCGTAAAGGAAAAGTGATGAATTCCAAAAATAAATAGAACTTCTCATTATAAAATAACTAGATTACATTTTTTTCATTTCCCAATATTCAATATATTAAATGTTCAAATGATAGTAAGTGCATAACAAATACATACACTTTTAAATGCAAATGCCAACACAAAAACGTTTTTTAAAAATGAATCGTATTTGTTTGTGTAAAAATTCAGTTGAGCCCATTATTATACCGTAGTACCATTTAACGACTTCTTAATTTATAAGAACATAATTAAAAAGAAAATTATTCTACAGTATAATTTCGAGAAACAAACAAAGTAAATCAAAAATAACCAAGGGAAAAAGATCGAGAAAGGGAAGGATAATCAATTAAAGAAATAAACTGGGCGTATAATGCATGGCTAGAATCCAGCGCGATACTCTTCTGACAGCGGTTGGGTACTTACTGATTCTGATCCATTCCTGTCGCGCGATTCAGCACCCTTATACTTTCATAGTGAGCAACAGTGTCCATATATCTTAGCGATTCACTTTATTACGGAACTTACTAATGCGGTATATGACACTAAAGTTTTGAGGAAGCAATGAAAGTAACTAGAATGCATTCTCATCACTGATCGATTATGTATGCGTATGAGCTACCAAATACTGAATTTTGAGGTGCGCTTTGAAGCTCCAAGTAAAATGACATCCCATACAAGTTGTTTATTTTCATTTCGTGTCATCAATCTTCATCTATTTACAATCTAATATATACGCTGTAAATACATGTGTTACATTTACACGTAAATTACTTAAATGTCACACGCGTCTACTGTACATAAATATATGCTGCTAATAAATGTTGAGTCAACTCAAAAGCATTAGTTTGAACTGGTTTTGTTACAGCAATATTTGTTTTAGTAGATTATTTTCGATAGTTTTACTAACAAGGAAACCTGTTCACACCAAAGGGAATTGATTTTAATTAAACTTGAGAATTTCTACACCTTAGAGGACTGCGTAAAATTAGCTTTCTGTTTCAGCTGGTCAGTCAGTTATTAAACCAAGAATTGTTTCGTCCAACTAGAACCCCATCAGTTGAGAAGTTTCAACTTCTCAAGGAGCACTTCCAAATTAGTGTAAGTGTACTGCTATTTCTTCTGCAAAACTGTTAACGCTTATTAAGTCATTTGACTTATTTTTAGGTATATATTTTGATATTGGTTTTGTTGAAGAAAACTCTATTTGTACTTAAATAAAATTCAGTTTAGCGCTGCAACTTTGGCGGCCCCATCAGAAAGCCAGAACGCATACTCTGTTAGAATGAAAAGTGCGCCACAACAAAAAAAACAACAGCTTCGTTTGCAAACGGCAGTAGAGCACTGAATCGCTTAGGGCCAGTTGTACCAGCCAAGTTCACCGGTTGATCAACGTGAACTTCGGTTCAACAAGAGAACGCCGTTGTACCAACCAAGTTCAAGCTTGATCTGAGAGTCAATATCCCAGTCAACTGAACGTCCAAGACCGGCCGTTCAAGCCTAGTTCAAGTAGATTTCGACACAAAATATAATCTATAAACCGTGTTGTGACATTTCACTTGAAATATAGGCATCCCTTTTTGTATTAACGCTATTCGCGTGAAAATGAATATTAGGGGAATTATTCGATGGTGAAGATTTTTTAAATCTAATGTTGTAATGCACTCTAGGCAGCCAAAAACTTAGAAGCCAGAAATATGCCTAATCAATAAAGCTGGCCACGAGCGGTACCGCGCAGTAGCGTAGAGTCGACCAGGCCTCGTGTCCCACTAGAGTTATTCTGCTAATAGAGATGTTTGCTGCCGCAAATAATTTCGCTCATCTTTTAAATAAAAATTAAATAACACGTGCTCAAACACTTACCATTTTAAGAGTCCTCCGTGAAATCACAAAGTGAATAATGTCCGTTAAATATCTGCAACATTAGATATGTTTCAACTGTTGTTTCGGCAAAACTAGTACGGCATGAGGAAAAAATGCGTTTATATGCAGAGAACGAACGTTCTACATCTAGTGACGTAATATTTGCGTAAGTAAAATAATCTTTCAAATAACTTAACGATTCTGTTGACGCACCTTCACAAATATGTCTTAATGTGCCAAAATCAGAATTTTTCTCAAAAACACTTCCAAATTTTTCTAGAACAGAAACATTTTTTGCGTCTTCAATCGCGCATAGCTGTGCGTGAACATGTTGCACTATTTGTAGAGATTCTTCTAACGGCACCGCAGGATTTTGTAATTTTTCTATTGCATCTGCTAGCCCGAAGTAATTGTCGTGAATGATTTTTAAATCAATTTTAACCTGACTATCTTGAAATTTCGACTGGTTTTTCTGGATAGCGGCAGCTTCCTTTGTATCGAATTGTAAAACCACGTTCTTAGTATTGTCAAAATATTTATGATAATAAAACGCGGCCTGCAACCATGTTCCCCAACGAGTTAGAATAGGTTCTGGTGGCTCTGGTATACGGGGGCACAGTCTGTGAAATTCGCGAATACGTTTCGGTAATTTGACAAATACTGCTTTGGTATGCGCTATTAAAACGTCTACCTCAGGATAACATTTTCTGATACTATCCGCCACAAGATTGAGAGCATGAATTTTACACGTAATGTGTAACAAATTAGCAGAATGCTTTTTAAGAGACCGGCCTACAGAAAGCATGTTTGTAGCACCATCACTCACTAACATCAAGAGTTGGTTTGTTGAAAGTTCAAACTTGTCCAATGTATTTAACACTAACTTTGAAATTACTTCGGCAGTACACTGTTGTATTCGTTTGGAGACTAATAGAATTGAAGGTGCCGATTGATGAGGTTCCAATTTGCGTGCCATTACATTAAGGACAGAATGTTTCTTCCGATCTGTTGTTTCGTCGACACATAACCACAATTTTTGATCTTTCAACTCCGATTTTATTTTTTGTTCAATATGTTCGCGCGCAGATGGCACAATTCTTCGTAACGATGTTCGACTTGGTAATTTGCACTCCGAATAGTTATTCCAAAAGCAGATAAATGGTTCCTTGTCTAGTAAATTAAACGGTATATTACATGCGATAAACGTAACGCATAAATTAAATATAAATTTTTCATTGTCTCGTGCGCAATTTCTTTTTGAGACATGCTTTTCACTATTTACGTGTCGTAGACAATGTTGTCTGGACCAACACATTAACGGGATTTTACAGATTACACATTTAACATTAGCACCTTCATATATTAAGTCTGGAATTTCTGCAATAAATTTTCGAAGTTTGTCCGACCGCGGTCGTTTTGCTGACGAAATCATAATTTTTCTAGGACAGATAAATAATTGCGCAAATAACCGGCAGCGAAAATGTCCGTACTGCTCCGCAGACGAAGTAATATTACCGTTCCTCTCGGTCCGAACTGATTCTACGCCGATGCGCGGTACCGCTCGTGGCCAGCGTTACTTATCAATCCAAAATCTGGGGTGATAAAGAATTTAGGGACAGATTTAGGTTAGTCAAGCCAGTTGTGGAATGTGATATTTCGAAAGTAATAGGCAAAGTATATAACTAAATACTACTTAGCCAATGCAATCTTAAAATAATGAAATATACACTTGTAGAAATCATGCATTAACATCTGCTGAAATGGTACTTCTTACTTTACGTTTCCTTTCATCTGGATCATTTCTGGAGATATAATTGATGTAGATAAGTCGACAGCAAGCAGAACTTTTCAAAAAGTAATCCAAGCATTTGTTGGATTAACTCCAAATTTTACAGCAGTTTCATGGTACAAGTAGAGGTGATTTTGGTGGAAAATTATAGAAATCGAAGAGGATTCTTGGTAATCCTGCACTTTACGGCTCCCATTCTTTTCAATTAATACCCAATTTATATAATAATAATGGCATTGTACGATATGTGCTAATTAATGAATATTTTCAACAATTAATAAATATTAATGGATTTTAAGGATTCAACAATGTGCACAATATTATGTTTCGAAGAATACGCATAAAATGTATACAATTTTCAAATCATTTTTTTAAATAACAAACCAAAACCGTATTACTTTAGGCGTTTTATTTCCTCCGTAAAATTTTTATTTTTATTTGCTGCTCCTCTTCCATCATCATTTGTAGATTATTTTCTTTTTGGAGAATTTCTAATTTTATTTTGTTTTTTCAAGAGCTGTAATTTTATTTTAAATTTTTAATTGTGCTCTTCTAAAAAATATTTTTGTTGCTCTCCCAATTCCTTTTTTGTCTGCCCATATTAAAAAAAAATCGGCACATGTTGAGATACCAAAAACACAAATTAGGTCAATTATAAACATGGTTGGCGCGCTTCTTTTTCTATTGAATACCATTACTTATCTAGCAAATACAACATTTCCATGTTACCAACCGCTATAGAGGAGGGATCAGTTGACTAAGGTTCCATTTCTGCTTGTACAACGCATGCCCCATTGAATTGGCGTCACCTATGATCTGCAGATCACTTGAACCGAGAATTAACTAGAGTTGGTACAACCGGCCCTTAAAGCTACACGACAGCGTATCGGCTGCGTTCGATTTCCCCGAATGTAATATCTCTACTGTAGCAATCTCTTGTGGCAGCTTTATTCGTTAGTTCATGATATTTTTAACTCATCTAAATGTCTGGATCTAATTTAATTAATTAATAAAAAAATAATTAATAATTTCTGTATTACGGAAAATTCTCCCTAATTAAAACAGTAATAGATATACAAACAAACGGAACAATATACGAGGTAGGCGCCATAAATTCTCAGCCTGACAGGCTTTTGGAAGTTTGAGCGTTTTCAAACCTCGTTGCATCATAGTTGCACATATGCGAGACCTATACTATATATATTACAGCTCGAAGAGTAGTAGTTTTTAGTAGCCAGCCAGACAACGTGACTAGTGCATGAAAACGTCTCCGATAACGAAAATTGTGTACCGCACAGTCATTAAATTTTTAACAAAAGAAGGGCATACGCCTAATCACGTTAAACAACGTTAAGACGGCGTTTATGGTGATTTATCTCCTTCATATTCCATTGTAAAATGTTTCCGTTTGGGCCAAGAATCCTTTGAAGATGATAAACGTCCTGGTCGGCCAATTGAACTGATAACGCCTTAAAACATTTCAATTATTGAAGAAATGGTATTAGCAGATCGCCGTTTGAAAGTGAAGGGATTATCAGTGATGTCTAACATTTCTGAAACAAGTATTCGCCCTGCTCTCCAACGTGAACGTCGGGTCGGATGTGAGCGCTCGTTTTTAAACTCACTATACCCCTAGAACAGTGAGAAAACAAAAATTATCGATTTTATTATGCAACAAATTAAAAAGAAAAATAAGATTTGTGATCCTTCTTTCTTGAAGCAAATGCGTATTAAATTTGGTTAAAAGATCCTGATACGAAGTTCCACACTAGTGAGGTTGCTGGCCAACCAACGCCAACCATTTAATAAATATACAATTTGTTATAGATAAATATATCTTCCTTCTAAAATACGGTGGAAGATAATTCTTTCCCTAGACAATTTAGAGGAAAAGTCCTTCAAATATAAAATTATATTCAAATATACAGCGTGTTCAGTTTCCACTGTACACGGTACAAGTTTGGTTTTTTAAATGGATATGTACTGTGTTTTTGGATGCTGGTCTTCAATTCATGTCAACTTTCTTCAATATTCCTGATACCTAATAATTTAGACATACCGACGCGTTAACGCCCGAAATCTTACATCTTACTAGAGTGGCGATTCAAATTTTATTCGACTTGGAGTTTTTAGCATAATGTTGAAAAAATTTTTATATTAATCAGATTCTACAACATGGTCATAGAAATCATTGCAAAAGTTTGAATAGTGTTGTTTTCAAATAGAGCCTGTATATTTCTTAGAATCTGATAGAGAAGCTCTTCTAGAATTTTGTTTGGAACATCTTCCAATACCTAAAATGTGCAACTTTTTAGTAAATTAAAGATGATGCAACGAAACTACAAACTTTTGTTTCTTTAAAGCTATTAAAAATAATGCGTAAAAGTAATTTTGTCGATACAATTACTCAAAGTAACCAGGCAAGTGTTGATTAGAGTTCAACACAAAGTGAATATATTTATTTAAAGCATCGCAGTATTTTCAGCAGTAAAACAACAGAACTTACTGAAAGTTATTTAAAAAATTGCGCGATTTAGTTAGCAAAATAGAAATGTTTATTCAGGAACTTTCTGGAAGATTTTCTTAACGCGTCGCATAACTTGGTAATTATATATATAGGACATTATTCCTGAAATGTTGAACAAAATACAAGGATCGCATTAGAGTTTGTATGTAGAAAAATGGTGATTACTTCGAGTAGATGTTGAAATTCTACAATTCCATTTAAAAAATTGAAATAACACAAATCAAATATGGTAACAATTTCGATGGCCATCTAGTTGACATAAAACATTTTCCATGTGGTAATGAAAAGTTCAAGAAATACTCAACCGAATAAAGTTTGGGTCACTTCTCTACCAACGTTTAAGATATCAGGCGTAGGGGGTCCCAGCCGATTCCTAAACCTCCTCATTCACTTTGACCTTATATCTGCATAGCTCAAAGTCAATGAGGAGGTTCCGGAATCGGCTGAGACGAGTCAAAGCCAAGAATAAGACCGTTTTTCGAACTCCAGGGTGTTCCCCAAAGCCAAGATCGTTCCTCGAGACCAGTAAAGAAGATGGTTTTAACTGGTGTATTATAACATAGAATGTATTGTTCGTTTCATCAGAAGTTTATGAGTTTTAAAGCATTTAGAAGACAATATTGGTGTTGCACTGAGAAGAAAGAGTAGGTTAGAATTGTTGTTTAGCATGTATGAGAAGTATACTAGAGAAATAGTAGGTACAGGAGTCCATTGAGGTGTTGGAAATTGTTACACTATCTGAATGTGCTGATACTAATATAGAGCTAGAAGAATTTACTGAGAGGTAGTGGATTGCTGAATGCTATAATGTATAAGCTTCTTGGTATTGACCTTGACTCCAACTTTGGCCATGACATCGATTTCGACCTCGGCCTTGATCTGTCTTAGCCAATTCTCGAACCCAACCAAGGGCTCGAGGATCGGTTAAGACCTTCTACTATCGGGCGTTAAAGAAACATTGGCATTTCGGACAAATTTGAAATTAACTTAATTATCTCAAAAACTAAACTAGGTGCTTCCTTTTTTAGTCATATTGCAGGTTTGTATGATAAATTAACATTTACATCTGCATACTTCATATTTTGTATGTAAATGTTGCCATTTTGTTATTTACTTCAACAGGAATGATTATTTGGACACTAATTGCCCTAAGTAGTCAACCTATATTACTAGTTGCTAAATAATAGCACAGGTGTTGTATAGAGTACTCCATCATGTACTAATTTGCTTTCGATCTTCTTGGAGCTAAACCTATTATTTTTAATTTCATATTACGGAAATTATAGCTGTATTCGAACGTATTTCCGCAGATGCATAAGATTCGTTGGAAGATTATTCAAGTCACAGTACATTTAAAAATTTAAAAAATCGTGATTTTGTCAAGTTATAAAATGTACTAATTCTACTATATTTTTTTATGAACAAATTTCTTCACTCAATTAACCCAAGCTTTATTTAAACCAATCCAATTCAAGAAACCAAATACTTACTATCTTGTGTCTATAATTAAAAGTGGCTGCAAACTAATTTATTGATATCAAAATTCATTATAATAGAAAAGATATACTTCGCTTCCACTGCCATCTATTATATAGTACTTTAACAGAGCAAAACCTCTAGTAGGAATACTGACACTATGCGAAGTAGTTCCTAAAATTTTAAATAGTTACCTGCACATAAGTAAGGTTGAATGTACTTACCATTATTGAAATTATTCTTAACGTATAGTATAAAATCTACTCCCTGAATTATTTAAATTGACTCTATTTGTAAAAATTAAAGTTATTATGAAACTTTGTTTTAGATGAGTATAAATTCCGCAACAAGCCAAGTAACAGGTTTTTTAAAGTTTGGAAATTATTAGAGAGATGGCAGTTTTACATGAAGGATTCTTGAAACAAATTACGTATCATACACAGATAAATTAAATAAAATGAATATAAATAACATAAGAAATTTTGGCCATATCAGAAATACATGAATACGTGTTGCTAAAATTATATTGGCCGTAATATATTTGGTAAACTATTCTTTTATCTTTAAGCAATAACTAACTACATTTTAGTCACTTTTATACATACAGTCGTCAACAAAACTATTCGTACCCCTCATAATAAAATGTATATAGCTTAAAAAATACGTTAGTGTGAATAATAATTTAAAGATTTATTTTTGTGTGCACACCTACATTTATAATGTATAACTCATGAAAATTCCAATTGAATAAAATAAACTTTGTTCGAGATATAAAATTTTGACTTCAAGTAAATAGAAATTATACACCACAAAACTATTCGTACTTTACTATATTTGTATGCACTATTGGAAAGAGTTAGTAGTTCAATACTTTGTTGGTTCACCTTTTGATGCAATAACTGCTTTTAATCTACTTTGCATGCTATTAACTAAATTTGTCGTTACTTCAGGTTGTATGTTGTTCCAAGTTTCCAGAATCTTTGTTTTCAGCATCTCTTTATTCGTCACTTCAGTTTTTCGTAATCTTCTGTCAACTTCAGCCCACAGATGTTCAATTGGGTTTATGTCCGGACTTTGTGGAGGAGTAACTAACAAATGTGGAGTATTAAAAAGCAACCAGGTTTTTACGATGTAGGCTGTATGCTTGGGGTCGTTATCTTGCTGAAAGTAGTAGTTATCTTGCAACCCCAATTTGACTGCAGTATCCCGTAAATTTACACGCAAAATATCGAGATATTTCATCTTGTCCATTATACCGTCGATAAACACAAGATTTTCAACTCCACCACTAGCCATACAGCCCCATACCATAACGTTCCCACTCCCATGTTTAACTGTAGGTTTAAAATTTTTTTCATGGAGTTCGGTGCCAGGCTTCCTCCACACAAGGATGCGTCCACCTGAACCAAACAAGTTGAATTTACTTTCGTCAGAGAATATAATTCTGTTCCAGAACGAAATGTCATTATCCACATATTCTTTTGCAAAGTTTAAACGCTTAGCGCGATTTATTTTATTTATGAATGGTTTTCTTCGCGCTACTCGAGCCTTATACTTATGTCGTTTTAACTTCGGCGGCATGTTTCACTTGATACAGTTTTATTAAAATGTTCGTTAAACACTGCTGTTAGTTTTGTAACACTAATGTGAGCGTTTTTCTTTATTACTCTTATTAGAAGTCTTTCATCTGCTTCAGATAATAATTTTCTACGGCCTGTGAGGTGACGATTATTATAGAAAACTCCATCTGTTTTAATTGCTCCAATTGTAGCATACGACGTGCCTTCAGTATGTAAATTAAAGGTAACTTCTCGTTCTCGTACCGTTGCCTCTTTACCTTTACGACCCATTTTAACACTACAATAATATTGACTGTTTGTGCCGAAACTATGAACATCTGCATGTTCGACGATCGGGGTTCCCCTCAGTGACATTTCTTTACAGTTAGAATGTTAGGGGAATCACACAACGTGCGTTATGTCATATGGTACGAATAGTTTTGTGGTGTATAATTTATATGTACTTGAAGTAAAAATTTTATATCTCGAACACCGCTTATTTTATTCAATTAGGATTTTCACCAGTTATACACTATAGAAGTAGGTGTAAGTACAAAAATAAATCGTTAAGTTATTATTAATACTAACGTATTAGTAGAGCTATGTACATTTTACTGTAACGAGTAGTTTTGTTGACGATTGTATGTCCACGAAAGCAAGTATTAATTTTAATCAATCGTGCAGAATCCCATAATGTGCGGTTAGTGTACGCAGAGAAACGTTTACTTGTATCAAAGTTGTTGGCCTTAATTCAAGACAATTACTGTTTCCATTATCCGCAATACAATAACTGTTTTAAATCAAAAGAAACATTTTCTTAACGTTTCTTTCTCCGCTTAAGAGAAGTATATACTTGTAATGAAATAATTGTATTTCTTTGATTAAGACATTTGTTAACTTGATTCAAGAAAATCTTGCAGAAAATTTGAAGAAAGCGATTCTTAGTATAAGTAAATGGCCATTATAACACAAAACAATGTTTTCTTAAGGATAGTAAATCTCCCTAATTCCAGAAAGCGTTTAGGTATTGTTCATAAATCAATAGTTTCATTTTCTTCAAATAAAGCATATTTTACGTAGAATTCTTGAAATAAAATTATTTATATGCACATTATTAATTGTATTTATCTTGTTTAAAACAGTACGACATATCTGTACATAATGCAGTAAATTATTCACATTGTTTGTGATTTTAAAAAGGCTAAAGTAGAGGTTATCTACAGAATAATGTTCCAACAAAAGTGAACCTAATGTAGAAGTACACATGAAAAAGGTGCATAGAAACAATAACCAAGATAATGCTAATAGATAGGTCATGGTATTGATGGAATGACTCCCGGTAAAAACAATGTTAGAAGCGAGAAGCAGTAACGCTCTTTGCTCTTGCCTACATTGTTCTCCATCTCTCAGTTTATGCCACTAATCTTCAAAAACACTCACTGCAATATTTCCTGGCGCCACCTACTTTCAAGAGTTATGCCGTCCTAGATAGTAACGATAAAAACCCGAGTACAGGTGCCAGCCCCAAACCTTTAACGTACGACGTTTTATAATAATTTTCAAAAAATACTGGTTGATGTAATAATTTTTTTTTTACTATTTACCACGTGTACTAATTCAACTATAGTTTTTTAAATGTATTATAGATAATAAAAAAAGGGATAAGTAAGCTTAAATATTAACTCGTTAATTATTAAACTACATAAAAATAATCCCCATTTAATGACATTATTAAAGAAATAATTTAATTGTACTGTAACATATAAAAAAAGATTTTTCATTGGTTCGTTCACTTGCTCCTAATTTTATGCTTTTTTTCCGTTATTGTACTTTTTCTTTTATTGGATATCCTTGTAGCTAGCCTGATGATGTGTTTTTCGAACACGGGACCGGTCGTCTAATTTCACAATAGAACTTTGTGAGATCTGGACCATTTTTTTATTTCTTTAATGTGAATATTTTCTTAACTTAAAACTAAATGATTTACTTGGAAGAAACGTTTTTTCTGTCTTGGATTATCTTAATTTTTTAACCATAGGAAAATATCTATTTAATACAAATAAACTTTCAAGAAAATTATTTTTCTTATATTATACATTTTTATAGTCTTGGAATAAAAATATTTTCTTGAATAGAGACATTTTACACAATTTTTAACAACAAAAAATCTTAATTGAGATCATCATTAGTAATATACTGAAATGTATGAATAAAGTATCAGTGCGCAGTTGAAAGTTAAACAATGAGTCAAAAACAATAATTCTCTTTCGATTTATTCAATGGAACCAAACATTTTCTCTTATTAATCCTTATAGCGGAAATACACTTTTCGTACGTTTTGGAGAAATTGGATGGATATGATCAGAAATACTAATCGGGTACTCTAAATCTGTGGCACTGGAACACTGAAACAGTTCACTAAAACGCTTACCACAATACTTAACTCGTACTGGACGCACGTTTCGATAGCCAAGCTATCATCATCAAAACATCAGCAGTAAAACTGAATTCAGTTTTGATGATGATAGTTTGCTTTTAGTGAACTGTTTCAATGATCAGAAATGGCCATTGCGTCACTATCAGGTTCTTTGGATTGGAATATAACCATATTGTCACTATTAGATACCTTTCAGATCATCAAAAATCGCCAACTGAACAAACTGCCAACAAAATGGACACGATTGATGCTTCGCCAATTGAAAAATATTGTTTGAATTGAATATACGTACTAGGCACCATAAATTCTCGGCCTGATATAGAAAAAATAAACTTGGTAAAATATAACAATTTTTATTTTTCACTATCGTCCATAAAACGACGTCCATTGATTCCTTTTTGGATAGAGGATTGTTACACAGAACGATTGTTTCATCTACTGTGACAATGGACTCCAAAATCGGATCGTCTCCACTCATGTTTAAAAACGAACGCGCACATTCAACCCGACGTTCACGTTGGAGAGCAGGGCGAATACTTGTTTTAGAAATGTTAGATATCACTGCAAATTTCTTCACTTTCAAGTAGCTCATACCATTTCTTCAATAATTGATCATTTGACGATCAAGACCAGCTTTAAACTGATTAAATACATATTGGTAGAGCGGAAACAGCTCTTGTTCTTGGTCAATAACATCCATTTCCTCTTCTCTACTCTGAAGTTGAGCTCAAATCGTAGATTACTTCTTGTTGTACTTCAAGAGCAGGATCATTAACGCTGCTCACAATTATGTCGAAAAGTTGATCTGCTAACGACTGTCCGGCACCATTAACTGGATTTGCCACAATACTTTGCGGTGGGTAATGATTATTTATCAGAGTTGTTAATATCGTTAAGACTTTAAGTGGATTCAAAGCGAACCCAGCCATGGTTGATCACTGTTCCTTTTTCGACCGTTTCACCTTTATATACAGACATACACGTAATTTTTTTGGCACTAATATCAACTCCTCCTAGAGAAATCTCAAAGTTATTTTAGGGATATGAATACGTGTATCTGAAAATATTTTGAAATCGAAGCCAAAATATACGCAGCTTACTAACATCATGACGCACCTTAATATATTTTCGTACTGTATTATATAATCCAAAGTTCTCTATTTTTTTTACGCGATTTATAGTCACTAGAAATAAATCGAAATGCAGAATTTCCCACTGTCTGATAGATCGTTCCTGGTAGATGCCAAATGCACATAAATAGTAGACGGAAGACCAATCAGATAGGTATAATAACGGAATATATGTTTGCGCGCGGTCGCGCTTTATAAAAAATATTTCCTCTATTATATGTAACCGAGGAAAAAAATGGAAAAAAGGTAACTTTTATTTTTAAATGTAGCTTGTGGAAAAAAATTATGACCTGTTTAGGGCGAAAATTGTAGCCAGGGTGGTGAAAAAGAAGTGAAATTTTTCTTACCCTACCCCACTAAGGGAGGGAGAGCATTCATCTATGGTCCGTTTGAAAGCCCCCTTGAAGTAGAACATTTTGGTTTTTAATTCATCCGGATAGCTTGCGCGGCTTCGAAGTTATGATGAAAAATGCGTTTTTGGGGGTAATTTCAAACGCACCCTACACTCCCTTAAGGTGAATATGGGCCGCTAAAAAAAATACGTGTCCTTTACTTTTTGATGGTCTACCAATATACCAAGTTTCATTGAAATCGGAGTGTCACAGTTCTGTCAGTTTCCTTGTAAGGTAACTCATCGTCTCACACTTCAATGGTCGCCATGGCAAAAATTAACGAATACGGGTTCGAATTGATAGACCGCTCACTCTATTCACCAAATCTAGCCCCCATCCATCATTTCTGTGTCCTAGACTTACAGTTTCGCTCGAAGGACAGAAATTTTGCAGAACAAGATGTTAATTACTATTTGGACAGATTAGAGAGATGGAAGCATCGCTGGAAAAACTGTATAGACATACAAGAGACTATGTATAAATGAAATAAAATTTAATTTGACAAAAAATATTTGATTCTGTTTTAGGCTGGAAACTTTTCAACCTGGCCTCGTACGTCAATTCTTCATTTCAACTGTAGTACTGCACATTCTGTCTTAAATATTATTATGTTGATGTATTCTACTACTTTAGATTCTGGTTGATTATGGCATATTGTCGAAACTAGTTCCAGTGTAAATAACATTTTGAGAGTAAAAAGGATTTTTGAATTTTATTTTAACATTACCGAATCTTAAAGCATGGACCATCTGAAAGTGAAAATATATAGAACTTCATTGAATGAAGAGTGCAGGCAACGGTATTCATGGCCCCTAACGAATTTGCACGAATAATTAATGGATTGCAATCTCTCAAGGCACTATTACCTTGTACTTCCATGCAAATCTAAAGGCGGAGCAACAGATTATTGAGTAGCTCTAAATTTTGATGTGCAAATTTAATCGCTTAATTGATCCATATTACCCAAAAGATTTGCAGCATTTTATACATCTATTAGCACTTATTCAACTTGTGTTGCATTTTTAATAAACAATAGTGTATATTTAGTCGGTTGATTGAATGAATTCAAAATGAAAACACACAAAATTTGATGCGTATTTATTACAAAGTCGCTATATCGAAACTTAGCATTTTAGTACAATAAATAATTTATAAGCGTCATAATATTTCGTTATTTTCCAACAGAAGCAACAAACACTGGCGCACTGAATCTGGTGAGTCCACGTCTTGCCTCACGTTTTTCACGTGTTAGTAGTTCAGTCTCTTGTAGCTCTGGATCCATCGGGGCCTCAGCTATTTCGCTTAAGCCATCAATAGGAACTGGAGAAGCAAAAACGATGCCAATCAACAATAAGGCGGCGAATAAAAGTACCTGCAACAGAAGAATCGATATAAAGGAATATATACAATACACGACAATAGTTTTTAAGTATCCCATACATTTTCTGAATTTCTCAGTGTGATGTACATATGTACCGGGTGGCCAAATAAGAATGGCGACTGGCTATATTTCAGAAAGTAGTAATCACAGAGCTTTTGGGATAAAATCTTTTTTGGTAAATATGGCAAAGAGAAAATGATGTTGAAGTTTGTAAGATGACCAGATGGAGCAACAGTCACAACTAAGTATGAAATTAAAGTTTTCATCGTGTTTTGTCTAATTAAGAGTTATCGGAAATATATGCATCTTATTCTCATTCAAATTCCCTTTCTTTTGCATTAAACACATGTTGTCGTATCTTCTCAAGTAAAGTGGTGGGGAGACATCAATTGGTTCTTTAAATAAATAGTAGTTATTCCTGTAAGGCTTAACCGATTAACAATCTTGGTCTAGTTCTTATGAATTGTACCTTCACCACTAGAGGGCGTTATCTAACTTTATAATAAATAAACCGGCTTTTCGGAAACGTTTTAAATAGAACGATATGTTTCTTTTCACACGGAAAAGTAGAGAATTAAAAACTTAAGATGTCAGCGAAAACGGCGTCTCGATATCTTTCCTGTAACCGTAGATATTAACGAAAAAACTTAAAAATTTGTTGCACCTGAACGACCCGGTTGTGTTGGCTATTTTACGCCCGGAACATTTTGCAGTAAATGTACGGAACTTCTTAGATAACGCTTATCCTGGCAAGTGAGTAGGACGAGGAAGTGTATTTCCATGGCCAGCTAGGCCTCCGGACTTAACTTGCTTAGATTTTTATGGGGAAGAATAAAGGACCTCGTGTCTACTACCATGCCCATTACAAGAGAAGACAGAATAAGAAATACAATTCGCAGCATTTCACAGGCAGAAGTCGAGACCGCTATTTTGTCCACTTGACAAAGTATGGAATGATGCATAGAAAATGACGGAATATATTCTACAAAAAGCCACCACAGTGCTAATTAGATAATAATATTGTTTTTCGAAATTTACTGCCTAGGCTAATCAAATTTTTATTGTTTACTTCAAGTTGTCATCGCTAAAAAAATGAGATTCAGTTTGTTTATAAGGCATTAAAATAAATAATCATCTTGAAATAGGATATACATATATTTTTATTTTTACTAATATGGTTGTATTTAGAAGCTTAAATAAAACAGCATATAGTCAGCTAAACCGGGTCGTCCAGGTGCAACAAATTTTTAAAGTTTTTCGTTAATATCGCTGATTAGAAAAAAAGATATCGAGGCGCGGTTTTCACTGGCATCTTAAGTTTCTAATTCTCTACTTTCCCGTCTGAAAAAAACATATCATTCTATTTAAAATTTTTGCGAAAAGCCGGTTTATTTGTTATAAAGTCAAATAACGCCCTCTAGTGGTGGTACAATTCATTAGAACTGGATCAAAACTACATTTGATGGATCAAACAAAGCTCTTTTAAACGAGACCAAGATTATTAGGATCGGTTAAGCCTAACAGGAGTAATCAATATTTATTTTAAAAAGCAACTGACGTCTCCCCGCCACTTTACTTGAGAAAATTTGACAAAATGTATTTAACGTAAAAGAAAGGGAATTCTGTTGGGAATAAAATACATATATTTCCGATAACTCTTAATTAGACAAAACACTATGAAAACTTTAATTTCATACTTAGTCGTGACTGTTACATCATCTACTGGTTATCTTACAAACTTCAAAATCATTTCCAGTACCTTGTCTTAGCCACATTTATTAAAAAAGATTTTACCCGAAAGCTCTGTAAATACTAGTTTCTGAGATATAGCCGACTATCATTCTTATTTGGCCACTCGGTACATTCACAGTGCATTTAAAAAAAATGTATAACGTGCTCTCGATAGTCTAAAAATTTCGTGGCGAAAAATAAACTAGCTAGTTAATTCCATGCGTTTGGTTAAACAATAATTCTTTTGCGATGCCAATCTTTATATTTATGACGATGCAAATATACGTAACTATAGTAAAGTTTGTTTTAAGATTGGAAAGGCTGTTAATAAAACTGCTACAGTGATGAATTAATGTTGTTTGCGAAAATAATTGTTTAAGTTGGGGTTACAGATTTAATTAAAAAAATTATGCGGTTCCTCGCCAAGAAACTTGGCACTTGCTAGATATAGTTTCGATTAACCCTGTCTGACGCGTTAAGTTTTAATGTAAATTTCTAAATAAATTTTAATGTACATTAAATTAAAGTATGTATTTGTCAATTTCCTGTACCATAAATTTTTATCTACGTTTGCACAGAAAGCTTATACATTGTGATCAATAGGGAATTTTGATGTTAGTAGCCGGTATTATTATCAAATTATTCGAATATTGGAATTATTCGAATAGTATTTGAATATTTGAATTTTATTAGGATATTTATGTATTAATTTATTATATGTAATGCGAAAATTATTACGTAAATAATGGAAGTTACATTAAAAAAATATATTTCTTTTAATTGTATATATGAATATATTAGGTTGTATCTAAAGTTTACGCCACGTTTCGTACTTACCGCATATTCTTGATAAATACTCTTTATAAACAAATACGAAAACAGAGGAATGGTATCGCGACCAAATTCGAAAATTGGCTGAAAGATGGCGTATGGTAATCAAAGTTGGCGCTTACATTGCACACTAAGTTGTTTTTCGTTTTTGTAATTTCTTTAATCTTATATAATAAATATTATGTCCGAAAAGTGGTGAGAATTTTTGATATAACCTAATATAATATAAAAAATAGAAAAATGCATACATATATGCATATTAATATATAGGTGGCTTCCATCGGCAAATACTGAAAAATCGATATTTTCTTGGTTTTATTATATATTATCTATATTATATATTATCGGTTCCTCTTCTACCCGTAGGTGTAGAGGTTATCCTGTCCTACATCTCATTCACTATCCTCCTCCAATTCTTCCTCGATAGTGAAACTGCTTGTCTCCATTTCAATCTTCGCCGCTTTCCAAATCAATTTCACCTGTCTGTTTTCGTCCAGTCTGTTCAGATGTCCCCACCATCTCAATTGAGCCCTTTTTATAATTTCATTAGCACTTTCAACATTTAAGTGTTCTCTTATGTCATTCCGTATTTTATCCATTAAAGTTACCCATGCCACTCTCCGTAAATATTTCATTTCTATTACTTGCAATCTTTTTTTTAAGGTTTTTTGTTAATACCCATGTTTCGCATCCATACAGCAATGTTGGTAAGTATACTGTTTTATATATTGATAGTTTAGTTTGAGTACTTATCTCTTTCCTATTCAGGAATCCGGTTTTTGATGGCATGGAAAACTCTTATAGTTGCTGCTACTCTGTTGTCTATTTCTTCCTCTATTTTTCCAGTTCTCTGTATCACTGCCCCCAGGTATTTGATACTATTCTTTTGTTTTATATCTTCCCCATGTATAAGTTATCTTTGCCTTCTTTCCCTCGACAGATGTCACCAGCACACTAATTTTATTTGTATTTACTTTCATTCTATACTTTCATACTTGCAGAATAAGCGACTCCGGTAAGTTCTTAGGGATTTTTATAGATCAACACCTTAGATGGAACTTACATATAGACGAACTCTGTAAATCATTAGGCAAAACTTGTTTTCTGATCAAAACTCTGTCGCACGTGTTAGACATTGGTGCTTTAATGACTGTATATTACGGGAATTTTTATTCCAAAGCCAAATTCGGCATTATATTTTGGGGTCAATCGACTGATATCAACAGAATTTTTGTTCTACAAAAAAGAACAATAAGATTTATCTTTGGTAAGAACTATCTAGAAACTTGTAGAGGACTTTTCAAATTAGGTAACATTTTAACAATATACGCACTTTATATTTTGGAATGCATAATATTTGTTTGCAAACATAAATGTAGTGTTAGTGAATGCTTTTTTGAGCATGAATATTTAACAAGGAATAAAAATAATTACAGGCTACCTCAACACAGACTGACTGCTAGTGAGAAGTCTGTACAGTATGCTGGTATGACTTTCTTTAATAAGTTACCGAATAGTATAAAAACTATAACAAATACTGGTTTATTTAAGAAGCAGTTAATAAGGCACCTTTGCGATATAGAGCCGTATTCAATACGAGAATACTTAAATTATTAGAACCATGCAGCTTTCCATTCTCTGCTTTTATTACGATTTCTCTTTGCATTTCTTGCGTTGCAATGTTGCTTTTGTGTTCATTTCCTAGCCAACAGTTTGTGATCTGCTTGTTAGTTGAGTACTGTCTCTCTTTGTGTACACATTTGACTGTTTCCTCTAACATTTGAAGAAATACATTGCTATTATTATTATTATTATTCCTTTCCGTTCTAAAACTTGTACCCATACGTTTACATTATTTTGTAGATTCTTGTCATTGCTTACTATCAATACATCATCTGCAAAAACACACTCACTCATTATTATGTTCTTCATCCTACTGTATCCTACATCGATCTTCTTAGTTTGTTCACTACAATCTTTAATTATATCATCCATATACAACACAAACAGCAGTGGACTAAGAACTTCCCCCTGCCACAGTCCTTGTGATGTTGGGAACTTCTCCGATTCCTGCCTGTCCGTTCTCACCATGGTAGTACTAGCTATGTACAGAGATCTAATTGCCTGACTGAGGTTCATATCCACAGGATGGGTATTTAAGGTATTCCATATCTGTCTCCTTGGCACTCTATCGAAGGGCATCTCCAAATCAATGAAGTATACATATAGATCTTTGTCGTATTTTAGAAACTTTTCCATCAAATTTTTAATGGTGAATATGTGGTCTTGCGTACTATGTCCTGGCCGAAACCTACTTTGCGAAACATGCAAGTTTGTTTCTGTTATTGCTCTTAGTCTTTTCTCTAGAATAGCTTCATGCACCTTACACGCACTGCACAGTAATGTAATATCTCTGTAATTATTACATTCCTTTCTGTCTCCTTTTTTATGTATTGGTACTATCATAGATGTTCTCCAATCATTTACCGATGTAATTAAACTTTATTTTCGTTAATTAATTTAATTACATCGGCAGAACCAAGAAAATATCCATTTTTCATATATGTATATTTAGGAATAGTAAAAAATAGAAAAGAATAATAGATATAGAAAATACATCTATTTAAAAGACATACATAAAATAAAAGTTTATTTCTTAAAAAGATGTAAGAAAAAACAAAACGCATCAAACAAAGCAAAAAGAAGGAGTTAAAAACAATCGAATTTGATAGAAAACGTTCATATCTTTTTGCGACGTCATCCATCTCCTCTCTAATTATATTATGTTATAGTGGGGAGTATTTTAGCTTAGGTTATTCAAATAGTAATTTACAGGATTATCCAATTATTCGAGTATTCGAATAGTGTTCGACTATTCAAATAGTATTCGACTATTCGAGTAGTCGAATATTAGAATATACTAATATTCGAATTTAAAGCATGCACAAATTCGAATATTCGAATTATTCGAATATTATTCCCAACGTTAGTATTAATTCATAACCTATTCACATCGAGTCACGTTTCTAGATTTATCATTAGTCCTTTTTTACTTGTAAGATATATGGTTCGAGACTTAATTTTTATTTATTGTTATTGATGTAAGATTTTTAGGAGAGATTAATTTTTGGAACCGGTAAAATTTTGAATTCTCATTGCCGCTCTGATACCTTTTGTAAGTAAAGTTTACTTTGTGCATCTATTGCATTTCCGGTGTCTGATTTACAAAAGAATTGCATTTTATTAGTAATTCCCAAACATCACTCATTGACAGTAAACCTCAAACAAAATTGTATAACAATATATGAACCAATATGTTAGGTACATTTTTAATCCAAAAAATAATGGACTCTAGGAAAGCCGCTGGAATTTTGTTTCATCAGAATTTTAAATTGTTGATGTTTTTTTCATTGCTTTTTAATGAAATTAAAAGTATAAAAGAACTAAGTAGAAGTACTACATGAAAAAGAGGTTTAGGGAAATTAAAAACGTCAAAAGAAAAATTGTGCAAGGTATTTATGTCTACTTACAAGTATCTTCATTTTCTGTTCTAGCACTATAACGCCGGATTATCTAAACGAGTAATACTGCATAACTGCAATTCTTCATACAATATATAGTAATAATACGATTTGCGTCATTTGGATGTGTTAATTAAATTATGAATTACTAAACATTACCGGCTACAATGCGCAATTTAATTAAGTTTCGACATATTTGACGCACCAACCTTTAGGCGTAATTGACACCATAATTAGAGTGGAAATGTAAGTTAGAAGTAAATAAGAATCTAAGACCAATCACACTAAAATCCTTTTAAGGCAAGGAAAGAAGAAGGTGTATAAATTCACGTTCATCGAATTACAACGCGATTGAAGGTATTTCCTTTTTCTATGTGAGTTATAACAAATTAAGGGACATTTGCCAGTTAGCATAGAACCATTTTTAAATTATCTACACTCAACTATATTTAACACACCTCACAATTAATTTAGGCCATACTGCGTAACACTAGAGTTCATTATTCTGCTAATTGTTATTAATTTTGGGTCTAATTATGTATATATTTGTATATATCATGGTTTATTATCACTAACGTGCGCAAGTCTCTGATGTTAATTTCTCTGTTGAAAGAAGTAGTATAACTTGTTATCACTGTATGAGTATCAATAATCATGCGTTGGGGCCTAAATGAGTATTACAAACATACGTCTACTTCAGCATATAAATTTTGCTTTTTATTTGGGGCATTTGCATTTCATAATCTAATATATTATGTTATAACGCTTACCTAACAGAAGTAAGAATAAAGTTCTTACTCGTGGAATAGTATCCAAATACCAACAGTCCTTGCAAAAGTGAATTTTACATGCATTTTATAATGCGCTTCTTCAAACAGATCATTTTTGTGTTTCTCGATGCATAATTTACTTCAGCGCAGGCATTTGATAAAAATAGTTATAATTTGAGGAGCGTTCATGCACTTTTGGTCAAGATTTAGTTTGATACGGTTTCGTAGTGTTCTTGATCGTTTCTATCGCCTACAGTGCTCAGAATTATTCAGTTAGTTCTATCCCATAGTAATCTGGGCCTGAATATCGATAGTTCAGTCAAAATGTCCACCTTTGAATATTAAATTTAGTATATCGGTCAAAACAGGACATATCCACTCATATTGAAAATATCTGTAATATACACAATATCGCAAAAGCAGATATATCCATATGATACATTCTGTATATGTACATATGTATGGTGTCCTGTTTGATTAAAAAACCGTTTTTTACATCTGGACCGAAAACCAGGCTGACCGTGGCTCTACGGAAATTGGATCAGATTTGTTGGCCCATCTTAGATCTCTAAATCTAGAAAATGTAGAGTCAGTACGTTTATCTTGTGATGGCTATGGAGGACAAGATAAGAATGCCCACGTTATTTTGGCATTTTGGCTTAGAACTGAAGGCCCAGCTTCTGTCAATAATCTGGTTTTGCATTTCCTTGTAAGAGGCCATTTCTACCTGCCAGCCGATTGCGTTTTTGGCCGCGAAGAAAAGATATTGCAGAAACAAAATGTCATTGTTAACGCTGAAGAATATAAGAGATTTTATGAAAAAGTTGGGAAGGTTCGTACGTTACGTACAGACTGGCAATTATATGATATTGAAAACTTGTCTACAACTTAAAATAAAATAACTGGAAGCAAAGATTTAAAATGAATTTACATGAAAAAGTTTATTTCTAAAAGTGAAGAGATGGTAAAATTTAGAGCAAGTTCTTGTTTTAAGTTCGATGAAAATCAGTTTTACGTTTCTATTGTTAAAAGGGGTCGCAGTGAGGGAAACTGCAACATAAAGGTTCTACACCTAGACAATTCTATATCTGAAGAAAAGAAAGCTAATATGAAATCTCTGCTGGAAAAGCAGTTTAATCACGACAGTATTTAGTGGCAAGATCAGCACTCAGCTTTTGCAAGGAAATTCTTATGGCGGAAGTCAGAAGAAGAAGATAAAGAAATGATCCTGTCATACGTATTTAAGTTTTCGTAGCATTTTTCATTTGTACTGTTTGTACCAGTTCTTTTTCAATAAAAATATTCCAGAGTACCAATTTTCTAATCTTTTTTCGTCGAAAAACAATAATAAATAGAATTAGATCCATGTAAAATGTTCAAACAAACCCAGACATTCACGCAAAACAAAATATAACTAGGATAAAATTTAAATAAATTTTTGAATTTTATCCTAGAAGAATGCACATTTTTTCATAACCATGACAGTATTAAATATATAATTCGATACACTAGTCGTCATATCAGTTGCACAATCGTAATTGCAGTGTCCTTGGAATAAACAGTTTTTCGCCTATTTCTCAAAACTACTTTATGTGGACATGTCTGATTTTGCATGAACGCTTTTCATTTATTAATTTTTTTACGTGTGGTGACGTCCCTACTGGAAATATAAGCTTTAAAGCATGTCATAACCTCAGGGCCTTTTGGCATGTAAATGGTGTGTGTAGAGTGTTTTATGACTTTGTTGCTATCACCTCTTTGTCGTAAAGGGCGAAACGCAGTTATTTATTACCTCACATTGGAATGTTGACTCGAGATTGTACCGGCTCTAGCAGAAACATCTGAGATCTGACTCTGGTGGGATTCGAACGCACAACGCCTAACTCTGCCATCGTCAGGTGCAGACTCCTTTACCACTCGGCCAGCGAATCTTTAATTTATTGTATTAACACCACTAATGAACATAAACATAGAAGGCCGCATTTCACAATAGGACAAATTTGCCCCATCAGTCCTTCCAATGTAAAGGGCGAGGATCGGCATGTGACTAACCGTGAGACAGAAGCATCCTTATGCACATCGAAGACTGCAATGCATTTGATTTTGCATGAACATTTAGGTGTGAAAAAGATCAATTCCCGATGGATTCCGCATAATTTGACCCAAGCACAAAAAAAGGCTCGTGCCAGTTGGTGCAAGGAAATGTTCAAAAAATTCGATAGAGGAACTTCAAAATCTGTGTACAACATCGGAACTGGTGACGAAACTTGGATATATTAACAATCGACTGTTTGGGTGTTCCCTGGCATCTCTGCAACTGAGGAAGTTCATCATTCTGTTTTATGTAGAAATATAACATCTGAAAACATCCTCCTTCAAACATAGAAAATGGTTGAAAGATCTAATAAAAGATTGTGTAAGTTGAAAGTTGGAGACAACGTATTGGGGATTAGTCAATTCGATAGACGCAGAGGTCATCCTGCAAATTTAATTGAGCATAATGTGTTATTATGGAAGAAAATGACGATAAATTAAGAGTTGGTACTAGAAAGGAATTATAAATACTTAGCTTGAAAGAAGTAGCGTTCAGTTATCAAAATTCGAATAACTTATGATCGAAGATATTTCAGATAATGAGACGACGATAAGAACGCTAGTAAGATTATCTTCCATTGAAATGTAAATGTTTCAAAAGCGATTATAAATGCAATTCAGCTTGCCACGATGGCAAAGTTTGCAAAAATAACGATTAAACATGAAGCGCAGTACCTATTTGATTGATTAGTCAATTTATGGCTGTAGCGCTTGCCATGGCCATCAATACCTACTTTATTGTTGCTTCATAATAGAGTTTAGATTCGTTTATATATTTTTATCATAATCTTATTATGCACATGTATTTTTATTCCGTATATTATATTGAATAAAAGATATTTTTATGTTATAGACTTACTCACTTCTAACTTTGCCGATTTCACGAAACAGGCAATTAAAGTTCAATCTATTGCCGACTACGTGTACTAGGCAAAGCCGCTACCGATATCACGAGAGGCAAAATTTTGTGTATTTCACAAAATAAGCAATTTCGCTTATTCGGCGTAATATATACAATTTGTCAATTTGTAGTGGTGCAAAGCACGAAGGAAATAAAATACGAAACCATAACACAGGTACATAAGTGTAAGAATAATATTTATGACATGTTACACATACAAATAATTTATTTGAACATGTGAATGATTGCTTGGGAAAGATCGAATTTAAGAATAAGCATTCATAATAATCACACCCTCCCTTCAGGAGTACGCAGTGCGTAACGGCGAACCCGTGCGTAACGAAACACTTTGGCCGTTGGGGTTGATGATCAATATGGCGGTAACCAGACAACGCGGTCGTTGATAGCTTGCCGTAGCTTCATATCAAACGTGGAAGTGCATGCATGCATTTCGAATTATTCAAAATCGATTGATCCTGTTGCCGACGCCGCCAAAAACTCTATTTACAATAACTGTACGTCTGGCGGCGCTCTCGACCCGTTCAAACGTATGGCATAAATAATGCAATCTACCTACGAATTGTGATTAAAGCGATTTGAAATAATATGCTCGAATTGTAACGTTACGTTAATCGGATTTTCGTTTTTATTTCGCGTTTTTTTGAAATAATATTAAACCTGATTAATTAGCCTCCAATTCGAAAAGCATTTCTGTTAATTTTGTTACAAATTTTTATCCAAACCAGCACCAAAATGCATCGTTATGCCATATTTTCTTGTTCTGTATTAAACTTATGTGTAGTTTGAAGTAAAGAAAGTTTGTGAGAATTGATCCTGGATATGAAACCTTAACAAAGCAATTGGCTTAGTAATAAAAATAATAACAAGCATCATTCGGACAAAGTAAGCAAGTCAAAAATGTGCGCATACTTTGTTGAGTTTGCTTCTTTTTGTTAAAATTTAATCGCTTATCAATTTCGGTATTACTTATATACAATGGGTATGCAATAGCTTTCATAATTTCAATAGAGGTAGTCATGTAAATGTTTTTGAAAAATTTAAGTCAATGGAAAAGCAAAACTTTGCTAATTTTCAACAACTTTAATGTCATACTAAATGAAAATTGCAAATAGTATTAGTTCGAGAAGAGAACAGCCTATTCATGGTCTTTCCAGTTTACATCAACCTCTCTGATGCAATCTCCAGTTCAAGATGTCTGAGATGTTTTTGGACAACGGATACCATCACTTTGTGGGCTGCCGAATGTCGGTTACCGCGAAACTTCTTGGCGTCTTGGCCAATTTGACAATAACTTGATTTCTAGCGAGATATGACACTAGCTTTATAGTTGTTCCATACTACTTACATTTAAATTTCCTAATTTCTTGTACCAGGCTTTCGCCTTATCCACTTTATTCTCTGTTAATAGCGTACCTGACTGTTTATTGATTTCTAAGATGTTAAATTCATTTTCTTCTTTAGTGTTTCATTCAAAAAGTCACCTTGCATACCTACCAATTTACCTCCCGTAAACGACACTTAAACATCATTTTCAGTTAACCGATGAACAGATAGAAGTTCTTATGAGGTTTAGATACCACAATGAACATTTTTGAGTACACCCAATTAATTTAACACCTACGGCTGCTATAGCTTCGTTCCTTTTTGTGACATTCTTGGTTTGACATCTTCTAATGAAGTAAAGTAATTTTTAGTGAGTCGTATAACGTGTCTTCGGAAATACCACGTACCTAATCCATCATCTACCACGCTAGTATGTATCAGCCGCTTACTGGTGGTAACGCGGTAGAACAGTTAAAACCTATAGTTTCCAACAAAAATGTCAATGAATGAAATTACAAATAAACCTTAAAGTGCAAAAAAAATCAAGCTGTTATAAAAAAAAATATGCTCTATTTCGATAAAATTAGTAGGAAGAGTAATTGACGCCACTGAATATGAAATATGGTGTAAAAGCTGAAATACGGAACATTTGTTTCCGTCACAACTTTGACATTCGAAAGGAACATCACAGTAACGCATAATACATCAATATAGACGCGGACAACGGTGCAATATAGAAAAGTAGCTTAATCATAAATATGGTAATAGCAGAAGAAGTATCAGCGCGTTTTGTAGTTATTTCAATTGAATCTGTTACTACGAATTCGTTGTTTGTAATAACTAACTGGCTATATATTATACAACCGGTACCTCCACCATATTTAATACGTTATTGAAACTAGTATAAAATAGTAACAGGTAACATTGGAAATAACATCCTCAGGGTCATTAGTGAATGATGTGGTCTTTATAGAGATTTTTCATTTAAATTATTTCTAAGTAAGAAGTAGTCTTCTTTGAAATAGTATTGCAAATGACACCAATATAGAAATATTAATAGATCCCATATTAAAAGGTGTTGTTATTAATGTTATGTGCAGGGAACCAATTACATCCCGCAGTAATATACCAAATGCCGGGAAAAAATTTCGATTTTAATGATCAAAAACACGAGGATGATTTAGTACAGCAAAAATGGAAAGAAAGCCGAGCAGGAGCTATAAATGAATCATGCGATATTTTAAACACTGTTTATTGGTTATTACCATAATTTTGTAATTAAAGAATACTCTACACAGTTTTCATGACCTACATGTACATTTATTTCTAGATTGAATTTACTGACACAGATGTAATTAATTGGAATGGAGCGGATGTACAAGTGCAAAATATTGATGAAGGCTATGGATTACTAAAAGAAATGAGAGAAAAAACTGTAATGCAAAAAGTTATAAATAAAAAACAAGTTAAAATTTCAGAATATTATTAAAACACATATTGTTTTTATTACAAGGAAGAGTTAAATATAAAATTTAATGCTTTGGACAATTTTCATAATAAAAAAATATATATATTTAACTTTATAATAATAATAATAATAATAATAATAATAATAATAATAATAATAATAATAATAATAATAACATGGCTTTATTGCACAAAATAGGATGTAACATAAAAAATTTAGCATATATAAAAGAAATATATCTAGAAACTATTCAGGTGCAGACACATGGCGAGACTCAGACATAAGTTTGTTTATTACTAACCATGAATAAACAAGTATAAGTAACAAACAATAATTACTAAGTAAAAGCAAAAAAAAAAACAAATAAGTAAATATGTATATAATATGCGAGAAGCAAAGCATACAAACGCAAGATCCGTAATTAAATCCAGAAAAACAAAGGGCGCTGGAATCTGCGAAGTGGAAGTCAAAACATACTAAGCTTGAGAGAGAAGCAAATATTTCTTCAATTGATGCTTAAAAGAGGGTAGCGACAACGATTTAAGCAAACCATCAATATTATTATTATATTTATAGTAAATGTAAGAAAAACTACGTTTAAACAATTGAGATTTATGCGCGGGAGAAGAAATAAGACCAATCTTGTCGTGATATTATGTAATGTTATTTTGTGATGAATAATCTTATGGTACAAGCAGCTATATTGCAATTCCTGCTTATTGATCATAGTCAACCAACCCAAAGCCCTCATCCTCCGAGAAACATGGTTATATTTCCTTAGTCCAAAGATAAACCACACGCAGGAGTTTTGTACTTTTTGAATCCTATCAGCTGTAGCAAATATCAATAGAATGCACATCTGCACAATAGGAAAATTGATTTACAACATAGGCTTCACATAATTTAATTCTTATATTAGTACTCAGGCAATCTTTATGTAAATACAACTTCCTTAAATTTAAATAGGCAATCTTAATATATTTATTGATTTGATCATTAAAGCGGAAAGAATTGTTAAGCCACAGACCAGGATTCCTGGCTTTGTTTCAAAAAAGAATTGCTTCATTATTGATCGTGACATGAAATACATGCCCCAACTTTTCATAAGTGCTAGGTTTCCCAAAAAGAACCACTGTAGATTTGTTGGGGTTGACTCTGAGGTTAAGACTGATGGAACTATTATATAACCGCGACAAATCAGCATTAATCATATTTAAAACATTGCGCCAATCTTCAGGACGAAACGAAAGATATAGTTGAGTGTCGTTTGCGTATATGTGATCTGCACAATGCTTCAAGGACTGTTAAGATGGACGAATAAATGGAAAATAAAATGAGACCTAAAATAGATCCTTGGGGAACACCTGTAATAATTGACAAGAAACTTGACGTATCACTTCTCAAACGCTCACTCTGCCCCTGGTTGCACAAGTAAGCAGATATTAATCCGGTAGATATATCATTAAATCCAGTACTTAGCAAAATTTTGCTAAGGAAATTGTGATCAACCGTGTCAAATGACTTACTGTAATCTAAAAGAACAAGCGGCGTTATTAAGCCGCTATCGAGTGCGGAAATTATGTCATCCGTAACACTAAGTAAAGCAGTTTCGCAATTAAAACCAGTTCTAAAGCCTGACTGTGTCGGTGGCAAAACATTATAAAGGTTTACAAAATTCACTAATTGTTCTTTGATGGCAAATTCAAAAAGCTTCGAAAGGGATGGGAAGATATTGATTGGCCTAAGCTCATTAAATGAAGTAGGGTTGGGAGATTTAGGTAAGGGTCTAGGGTCTATCAGTTTAAGCATTAAATAAGTCTCTCGTTAACGTGAAGAAACTGCCAGTTTCTGTTATTTTGTTCAAGATATCGAGTGTCTATTGTATTTGTAACTATTATTTGAAAATGTAATGTTACAGGTGTTACCTTTAAAAGGTCGATATGAGAAAACTAAGCTTCGGGAGAAAATTTTATTCAGAACACGCACGATTACCCGATATTTTATTAGTGAAAATCCTGTACAATTTTGTTTAGAATTGAAATGTGAATTATACGCAGAGGATTTGAAAAAACAATTATATTCTTCCCAACTTTTTCAAAGTTGTTATTGTTTCTCCTCAAAAGTTTATGTAGAAAAGAACCTGTTTTAGAAAAAAAAATCCCGTCTTTTGTTATATATGAGATAAGTATTAAAACTTTGTGAAAATAAAATTGCTATTAAACATAAAGAAATAGAAAAATGTACTAACAACTTAAAACTTGATTGGATGCGTTTCCTAGTACACAGGTAATACGCGTTTGTTAGAACCAACCGCGTAAGTTAATAGATTTTTCTTAGTAGTACCGAACTTTTGATATCTTTAACAATTCAAAGGATTAGGGTTCTTGGTATTACATATACGCTTCTTGCATCAACAAAATAAATAGATTTGGTATATCCGAATTTGACAAATTACGTTAATTATTGTTCTAAGAATTTTATTAATAACAAAATGAATAAATTGTGAGTCACATAGAAAGGTTGCAGTTATAGGAGAAAGATTCTTATTTATCATGTTTATACAATGTTAAACATAAACTTCCAGGTTTATTAATTGAATACAATCTGTTTATTTCGATTGTTGAAAGAAATTGTGATGAAATATATCTCTAACGTACCTTAAATCAATTTCTCCACATTTCTACAAATTCCATTTACCAAAAACATTGAATTGCATTGGAAAGAAGGTATTTTCTCAGACGATGGCCTGTATCTACCATCCCACAGCACATAAAAATGATATTAGAGTGTCTGTGCGAATAATAATAGCGATAAATGTTCGTAATATTACTGAGTATATACTAATTTTTATAATCATAGTAATAATATTAATTCCGGTGTGAAGTATTCGATATGTTGTGTATATCAGATCAGTAGTTCTTATTGAAAAAATTATAGCTAATGCAATGATGCATGATTATCTGATGGGATTAACAAGAGAAATTTAATATTGATTTTTATATCTCATCTCTGAGAAACAAAACGCTTGCACAATAATGCTTTTGAAAATACAAAGCATCTAGGTAGTATAAAGTTGGCACTATTCATTGCATTAAAATTATAATGAGATGGTTTGTTATCAGGAATTTAAGAGTGTTTAATAATGTGTTTATCGGCCTCGAAAATTAAAATATAAGAGGAAGGGTACATAATGGAAAAGAGAAACTTGATAGCAGCCAAAAAGACCAAATGTACGTATGATACATGCATTGTGAGTACTCTTCCTTGTGGTTATTCATTTTCCTCTATGGACATTTCTATATCGCTGGTATATGACACGGCTTTAAGGAGCTTAAATATGTTCTAGATCTTGCTCTGCATAGTGGCTGCATCGTCATAGTACTGATACTCTAGCAGGTCTTTACAGAAATAGCAAATTCTCTTTTTTAAACTTAAAAGGCTATAAAAAAGTAATTTATTTTTAAATGAAGATAATAGACAAAATAATAGCGATTAAAAGTTGTTCAATAACAGAAATATTCATAACGAACAAAACTAAATTTTGAGAAGTTCTGTTGATTCTCTTTCTTTGAAGTGCACGTGATAGTGATTGAACACATTTTAGTTTTTTTTTTTTTTTTTAAGAAAGAAAACTACTACAACGTAGGTTTATTAAAGAAAAAACAATAATAAATAATTTACCCAAACGAATATCCGTGCTTCTAACTAGGGAATAATTCACAAAAAGGGTGGGTTTGCCATACCTACCCACAACAAAACAAAAGGGAAGATTTTGTGTAAAACGAAAACTACCAAATTAACTTATGGTATAAATATCAAACTATACTTGCGACATCAAATGTGAAAACTCAAGCAGCAAAAAAAAACAAGAAAAAAAATCTAAACAACAACAAAAAATTGCTATGAAAGATACAGAATTTAAACTAGCGTAAACAGTAGGTATACATTGTTCTACATTAATAATTAAATGCATTATAATCCATGAAAGCCTAGGGTAGTAATTTCTAATTATTTTCTGGGGTCCTTCGCCTTATCCCTTCAGTTTTTAACTTCACCTTTTCGAGGTATTCGTCCTTCCACCTTAACGTTGGTTCATTCTTGGGGTCCATTAACCACTTCTTCGTCGTTGACTTTATGAAAGCTGATATTAATAGCTGCTCATATAGTTTTCTTCTTCTACACCTCCATATATTCTTCTCAGCATCCATTTCGTCAATCTTTCGTAAAACTTTGTTAAACCTTCGCATTGTCCACGTCTCATTTGTATGTATTATTGTCGATCTTACAATATTTCGGTATACCCTTGGTTTTAGTTTTCGTTTGGTGATTCCTAGCTTCAATCTGTTTGTTGGCGCCTGTCGTTAAATATTCCGTTACGCGCAAGCGCGCTAATAGAGTGCATATTTCGTTTTAATATTCTTTAGCTCTTTTTCTGTTTCTCGTTATAATAGTGGTGTCGATGTTGTCAACACCAAATTGAAGAATGTGGAGAGATGATCTCCTTGTCTTAAGTCTTTATCGATAACTGTAAATGTAAATGTTGCTGTTGTTCAGCAACATTCATTATAGGTTCTTTTGTGAACTATCTTGAGTTAAAAAAATTATCATCCTGTACACCTATTATTTTATATTATATTATTTTATAGAAGATCTTTATAATCATAATAATAAACTTTACTTCAGAGAAAAGTAAGTAGAAAAGGAAAATAGAAACGATACAATCTCTAAATAGAAAAAGATACTTATAGTGTACACAATAACACACAAAGTAAATAATGAGTCAAAAAGACTATGAATTGAATTAAAGGAAGCAATATTTTAGAATATCTTATGCTATAGTTGTGTTGCTCAGTGTTAGTTTCCAATACTTCAATTTTGCTATATTCTTAGTTTCCGGGTTGGAACCGCGTCGTTGTCGTAACTTTGGCCGACGTTTCGTCCACACTCTTATGGGACATCTTCAGGGCTGTAACTGCACACTGACTGGGGATTCATTCGTTTCGAAGGGATTTATATAGGGCTTGCTTTGGGTTAATGGAGCGGAAATGTTACGCGTCGATGAAGCGGAGATGTTATGCGTCGATGAAGCGGAAATGTTATACGTCGATGAAGCGGAAATGTTATGCGTCGATGAAGCGGAAATGTTATGCATCAAAGAGGTTTAATCAACTAGGATTTCCACGTGTGATGTAAGGGGTAACCATCTTCGCGATTTAAATTGTTGGGATGTTTGAAAATCTCTATAGACTCGCGGATTTTTCTACCATAATAGTGAGGATTGCGAGATAAGATGCGGGTAGAGTTAAATTGGATTTGGTGGCCAGCTTCAAGTCTATACTCAGCTAGTGCGAACTCGGCTACACGCAACAACTCGTGCTCAGTAACACGAGTGCTGACTGATCGCTTTGTTTCACCGATGTACACACTTCCGCACGAACATGGAATCTGGTACACACCAGGGGCTTCCAGATGATTGCGGTCTTTGATGGGAAAGAAGTCTGTGAGCTTCAAATTGCGTTTTAAGATGGTTTTTATGTTGTTCCTGAAGAGAATCTTGCCGATGCGATCGGTGACACCCTGAATGTAGGGTAGATACGCTTGCTTACGGAAATTAGGGTTATATGAGGGGAGTTGCTGTATGAGGAGGATTGGTGTAGCGGTTAATGGTAGTTTGAATATCTTTCGTGGAATAATTATTGCGGATCAAAGTTTCAGTAATGTGGTTCAGTTCTTGAGGAAGCGAGTTGGGTTCAAATATAGAAATGGCCCTTTGGATAAGAAAATTGATAACATCACGTTTTTTGGCTGGATGATAGTGTGAGAGGCCATTGAGATATCTATCCGCGTGCGAGGGTCTTCGGTACACGGAATGTCCCCGTGCACCGTCAGGATGTCGGTGAACGAGAACATCTAGGAAAGGAAGGCAACCGTTCGATTCGATCTCCATGGTTAAGCGTATGGAATCATGTGGAGACTTCAAAAACGATAGGAAATTGTTTAAAGATTCGATAAGCCCTATATAAACCCCTCCGGAGTGAATAAATCCGCAGTCAGTGTGCAGTTACAGCCCTAAAGATGTCTCACAAGGGTGTGGACGAAACGTCGGCCAAAGCGTCGGCAAACAACGACGCGGTTCCAATCCTGAAACCAAGAGTATAGTATTATTGACGATAATTTTTAGAGAAATAAAATAGTTCCTACAAGATATTGATTGAATGACACCGACAACTTCTTGTAGATTTCTACTTGAGGAAAACTTCGCTGGTAAAAGAGTTTGGTCCGCAAGGAAGAATTCCATATAATATATGAGATTAAGATTCTAAAAAATAAACAATTCTTAAAGAGTTAACACCTAAAGACTACTTTAAGTGCCTTAATTTTAAAAAGATCATATTTAATTTTGATATTTGAGACTGACAACGATTATTCCATTTTAGTAAAGAAGTTAACAACAAGTGAATTTGAATGATTAATAATGTTGTTGAAATTCTGTAGATTTCGTTAGGAATAATTTTTTGTTTTGGATGCTACGAAATAAAAGTTTTATCTAAATTTAGAAACAATCCACTTGCACTTCCCAACCTGCATACTCTATCTAACCTGTTACATTCATTATTCAAATCTCAACGAATAGTGTTGTAGTATCTGTATTTCTATGTTATTAATTTTCACATCTTTGAAAACTTCCCATAAAATATTTGTGTATTATAAAAATATTATTTGCGTGAAACGTTATCAATCTCAGATGCCGCTGTATACATAAAACTTTACAAGGTTAGTAGCTTGCTCGAAGAAAGGCTATTATAGCGAAATTTATATTAGATCTTCTTAGAACTGTCTAACGCTAACTTTATGTTAGTAACCGCAGTATTGATTGGTCCTGCGAAAGCGGATTTCCCAGAATAAGCCTACCCCGGCTGATGTCTCCGCTCCTTGAAGGCTGCCGTATAAATTTTCGACGATCAAAGTATATATTGAGTGGGGTGCGATAAAAAATTATATCAAGGGGTGGCCTCGATGGCGCAAAAATCCTGTCACATGGAATCAATTTGCTGAATCCTCCATCGGAAGAACTGACCCTACTTACGCTACGTGTTCCCACGCAGGGCTAGCGTGTATGACTCATAGGACGCCGTTCGCGTTCCAAATAAAGCCACCGGGATTACCAGCTTGGAAAATTGAACATTCGCCAATTGTATTTTACCGCTGAGTAGTTATTAATCATCGTTTCCGTTCCTTTTTACGGTTTGCAAATTTTGTTAGGACGATTGAAATGGTATTAATCGTAGATTGATGGATGTAAACATATGTTCACGTTTGGTGAATATGTATTAAAATTCACTGCCTTTTTTATTATCTATAAGTAACGTATTATGCTTATTAAACTTGTTAGGTAAAATTAGAGAGCACGCAGCACCCTATCTTTATACTTTATTAAAGTAGAGATAAGACAAAGCAAAATATGAAATGTAACCGTGACAACTTGCAAGACTTCTGTTTGCAGACGACATGGCCATATTTGTGGATAGAGCAAGAGAAACTAGGGAAAATCAACAGGAATATCAAGGCGAACAAAATAAAAATTATGTTAATCACTAAAGCTGGCCACGAGCGGTACCGCGCAGTAGCGTAGAGTCGACCAGGCCTCGCGTTCCACTAGAGTTATTCTGCTAATAGAGATGTTTGCTGCCGCAAATAATTTCGCTCATCTTTTAAATAAAAATTAAATAACACGTGCTCAAACACTTACCATTTTAAGAGTCCTCCGTGAAATCACAAAGTGAATAATGTCTGTTAAATATCTGCAACATTCGATATGTTTCAACTGTTGTTTCGGCAAAACTAGTACGGCATGAGGAAAAAGTGCGTTTATATGCAGAGAACGAACGTTCTACATCTAGTGACGTAATATTTGCGTAAGTAAAATAAACTTTTAAATAACTTAACGATTCTGTTGACGCACCTTCACAAATGTGTCTTAATGTGCCAAAATCAGAATTTTTCTCAAAAACACTTTTTTTCTAGAACAGAAACATTTTTTGCGTCTTCAATCGCGCATAGCTGTGCGTGAACATGTTGCACTATGTATGCACTCTAACGGCACCGCAGGATTTTGTAATTTTTCTATTGCATCTGCTAGCCCGAAGTAATTGTGGTGAATGATTTTTAAATCCATTTTAACCTGACTATCTTGAAATTTCGACTGGCTTTTCTGGATAGCGGTAGCTTCCTTTGTATCGAATTGTAAAACCACGTTCTTAGTATTGTCAAAATATTTATGATAATAAAACGCGGCCTGCAACCATGTTCCCCAACGAGTTAGAATAGGTTCTGGTGACTCTGGTATACGGGGGTACAGTCTGTGAAATTCGCGAATACGTTTCGCTGATTTGACAAATACTGCTTTGGTATGCGCTATTAAAGCGTCTACCTCAAGATAACATTTTCTGATACTATCCGTCACAGGATTAAGAGCATGAATTTTACACGTAATGTGTAACAAATTAGCAGAATGTTTTTTAAGAGACCGGCCCACAGAAAGCATGTTTGCAGCACCATCACTCACTAACATCAAGAGTTGGTTTGTTGAAAGTTCAAACTTGTCCAATGTATTTAACACTAACTTTGATATTACTTCGGCAGTACATTGTTGTATTCGTTTGGAGACTAATAGAATTGAAGGTGCCGATTGATGAGGTTCCAATTTGCGTGCCATTACATTAAGGACAGAATGTTTCTTCCGATCTGTTGTTTCGTCGACACATAACCACAATTTTTGATCTTTCAACTCCGATTTTATTTTTTGTTCAATATGTTCGCGCGCAGATGGCACAATTCTTCGTAACGATGTTCAACTTGGTAATTTGCACTCCGAATAGTTATTCCAAAAGCAGATAAATGGTTCCTTGTCTAGTAAATTAAACGGTATATTACATGCGATAAACGTAACGCATAAATTAAATATAAATTTTTCATTGTCTCGTGCGCAATTTATTTTTGAGACATGCTTTTCACTATTTACGTGTCGTAGACAATGTTGTCTGGACCAACACATTAACGGGATTTTACAGATTATACATTTAATTTTAGCACCTTCATGTATTAAGTCTGGAATTTCTGCAATAAATTTTCAAAGTTTGTCCGACCGCGGTCGTTTTGCTGACGAAATCATAATTTTTCTAGGACAGATAAACAATTGCGCAAATGACCGGCAGCGAAAATGTCCGTACTGCTCCGCAGACGAAGTAATACTACCGTTCCTCTCGGTCCGAACTGATTCTACGCCGATGCGCGGTACCACTCGTGGCCAGCGTTAGTTATGAGTGT
Organism: Dynastes maya; assembly: GCA_029619315.2. Classification (NCBI taxonomy): domain Eukaryota; kingdom Metazoa; phylum Arthropoda; class Insecta; order Coleoptera; family Scarabaeidae; genus Dynastes; species Dynastes maya. The sequence goes on from JAROYE020000002.1 coordinate 25,412,263, forward strand.
TGAGGGAATTCAGGAGTACCGTAATAAGAAATTTATTACTAAATTTCTAAGTTTATGGTAAAACGATTTCCCTCAACGTACATAAATTAATAATTCATAGTGGTGGTCCTACCCATCTACGCGTATATATTTTTCCTATAATTAAGTTAAATTTTCAAAACATGGGCTTCTGCAAATAAAACCATCAATAAATTTCGTTCTCCCTTTGACCCTTTTACATTTTGAAACGGTGAATAAACTACATGAATTACTAAAATAGTTCTCTGCGAATACATTTGCTAACAATTAAAAAACTATAGTATCCCCAAATAGGAAATATGAATTTTGTTTGAGAATTTAGAGCGACATTGTTGCAGCTGTTGTAATATCGTGTTTATTTCGTATTCTGCTATAAATTGTGTATGTATTTGCTGTATTTGATTACATATTCAACAGATAATTGTTTATGCGCGCTTTTGTGATATTACGTGCCCCTTTTGAATGAATAACGAACATTAAATTCACTCCACGGTTTCCGATATTTACGTTGTTATTCATACATATAGCACGAGCAAATAACATACAATGAGGTTCTAAAATGTTCTCCCCCCAATGCTAACTTTTGAACGACAGAAGCTAGTATTTTTAGAAAGAATAATGCGATTTCTATTTTTTCTGAACTAATTTTTGCAGTTATCGGCATTTAAATTGTATTTCCGGTTTTATAGGAAGTGAAGTGAACATTCTTTATTTAAATAGAATACCCTGTATATTTTTACGTTTTTGGAAACACAATCAAAAGGCGAATCCAACGATACCACATATGTTGTACTTTAACTTAAGAAATATACAGCAATAAATATTTTGGTAACCTGTTTTTGTTGTTACGCAAAGTTGGCTGGGAAAAAGCGCCAAATTGTTTCTTGTGACGCCAGACTGATCTAAGCAGCTCGTTGCTAAGCAAAGTAATCATAACAATTGCCAAACTGTCAAATCTCAACTCCAAAAGCGTAAATTATTCTTGTTGCTTATTGTTACTATATCCTGCATCTGTCATACGTTCCTTCTTCATTCTCGTTATTACTTTCTTTCATTTTAACTCGTTTTGTTAATTATTGTTATTTCTTTACATTATCGAACTTTATTGCAATTAATTAATTATGGTAAGTTTGTTTAAATATGTTAGTTTTTGACAGACAATGTGTTGGTTTTTTAGGCTTTCTGTGTTGTTACTTTTATGATGGCTTCGGCACGAAGCATGCAAAATGGCTGAGCCAATTTTAATAGTATGTAAATCTGGCAACAATTATCACCTTATTTGCCATGGTTGCGCAACAAATTGTACAATAATTTACATCTTATTATCTTCCGTTAAAGCAGTTCGCCCTGTAAATTTTATACTGTCTATGGTTACTTGGCGCAAAGTTCAAATATTTCCGGCTGTACAAGGGTAGTGTGCATTGTGTTCCACTTCGTGGTAATTGTTGCCCAATTTACCGAATATTAAAATTAGGTACTTGCGCGGTCCACGCGGAGGCCATTGTAAAATCAAAAATTAATAAATTTAAAGAAACCTACCACAACTAATTAATTACAATAAAGTTCGATAAAGTAAAGGAGAAGCAACATTTAACAAAACAAGTTAAAATTACATAAAATAGTAACGAGCTCAAAGAACGAAAGTATGACAAATGCAGGATATAATAACAATAAATAACAAGAATAATTTTCGCTTTTAGAATTGAGATTTGACAGTTTGGCAATTGTTATGACTACCTTGCTTAGCAATGAATTCTTTAGATTAGTCTGGCGTCACAAGAAACAATTTGGCGCTCTTTCCTACCCAATTTTGCGAAAGAACAAAAACAGATTCCAAAACCTTTATTGCTGCACATCGTCATATTTCTTAAGTTAAAGTATAATATATGTGGTAACGTTGAATTCGACTTTTCATGAACGCACAAATATACAGTGTGCTCTGTTTAAAAAAAGAATGTTGATGTCACTTCTAGTGAAACTGGAAATATAGTTGAAATGCCGATAACGGCAAAGGTTAGTTAGACAGAGAATTTATTAAATAGAAGGTACTTACCTAAAAATGGGAAGAAGGTGTTTAAGAAGTAGCTACTTTTAATGATATGTAATCTACCTAGCCATGAAGTAAAAAAATACAGTAATGAAAAAAGAATATATGTATATATATATATATATATATATATATATATATATATATATGGGAGTACATCTCGCTGACACTGTGTTCATCTCTAGATCTTCATGTAAAATTTTTAAAACTGTTGTTTCTGATATCTGAACTTTCATTGTAATAGCTAAAACCTCTTCTCTTGCTTCAATAAATCTATCAGATTTTGGGTAATCTTCAATGGATTTCCAACCGCCATGAAATTGTTACGTTTAGAATTTTATCTCACAATATACGGCAATAATTGGTTTAAGGGTATTTTTTGGGTTAATTGACATATGCAATAATTTTGACAACAATACGATCAATGAAACCGAAGATCTCTTGTTTATTTCGAATATATATTTTACATTATTTAAAAAGGATTTACATTATTTAAATAGGATTTTCATATTACGACCTCATTGTAACAGTACATTAATAACAATGACACTGTAAGACCTACAATGCGTTACAGAATGCCTTTACTGGTAGGAGGAATATGTGTCACAAGTTTATACTAACAAATATTAGATTGAGGTCTTTCCAAATCAGATATAAAATAATAAAAACAAGCATTACAATGGTGAATTAATACGAAGAATCTAATTTATGAAATGTAGAAATACAAAACTATTAAAAACAAAATTTATATTTATAAAATTTTAGCTAAAAAGTCAATGTTTCAGTTAATCAATTCACAAAGTGATTTGTTAACTGCTGTTTCTTTAACCTTTCAAAATAAATAAACGCTACACAGATCTTCAGCATCTGACCTAAAAATTCCTGGTGTTGTTGATGTTTATTATTTCTAGAAATAATCTATCCACATCAAGTCACATTACCTTTTGCCATGTAGATGTTTGTCCTATATTTTACAAGAAATTAGATAAATGACATTCGGCTTAAACAAAAGCGGTGTAAGGTCTTTCAATTAGGTAAATAATTGGCCATATTTGCATTGTATTTTACAATTTTTATATTATCTTGTTTCAATGCATTGGCAATGTCTTCAATAAGTCCAACAATATTGGCAAGTTTATAATATTTTAAATTTTTAGCCGTTTGAACAGATCTCTGATGTAACAGCATGCTGGATAAAGATACAGGCATCACCATATATCATTATAAATAGTAAGGATATTCATTATTTAAGAAAATATAAGTTAGTTTTTCATAATTATTAACTGCAAAATGAAAATTATGATGTCATAAATTTATCAAATATGATACTATTGGTATAAGTTCTAATAATCTTTATATTTAGAAAAACGATAACATTATTGATTTCCTTTTCCATTGTGAACTGGAGGTATTCATCTAAGTTATTGAATGTCTGAAGTAAGATATTAGAATTGTAGACAGAAAATAGTTTTCCACTTACATCCTTATTTCTTTTCTATATATTAAAACGAAAAATATCTGTGGAATTTCATATGCATTTTAGGTACAGATAATTTTTATGAAAAAAATTCTAGATGAATTTTTTAATTATATTTTACTGAAAACTGATAAATACCCAATCGACTAATATTTGAATCCAAGAGACGTTTAAGATATTGATCGTTAAAGAAACATTGACATTCGCGAAATGCACAGATCACCTCCAGAAATAAGCTAGATATAGCGAATAATACGGAAGAAAGTTGATATAAATTCAGGCATTGAAAAAACGCAATAATAAATTGAACAGCCTGTATACCTGAATATAATTTTTTGTTACGGTCTGAATGATTTTTATCTGAAAACTTTTGCTCTAAATTACTGAGGGAAGGAGTGACCTATCCCCACGCACGAGGTAGAGGCTTTGTATATGTCCATTTAGAGAAGCTTCTAGCAATTTATTTGGACTTAATCGAAAAGTAACTGTTTGTAATTTCCTACGAAGCGAGTTACGTGTTGCTTGCGTTTAATTTTTCCGGAACTGTACTGACATCAGGGGTAACGATGATTGCGTCGTCCTCCTGAATGCACCTACTTAAAAATCGTGCATGTGCCATAATTAAATCCGCTGCCGTTCAATCTGATGACTATTTACAAAGAGACCCCTCTGCGAAACTGGAGCCATTGTCAATGCAGTAGCCACGCGTCATGGGGTGTGCTGAATTTTCAACCATCTGCCGTTCCTATGACGTCACGTACGTTTTGGAACAAAGAAATACAATGTATAAATATAATACCTACTATCATAATGTACGCGCATGTGGACGCAGGTTTTTGGCGGATGGTCAGATCTAAACGGGTTATTTTGTGCTTCCGTATGCGATTCAAAGAAGTCGTATGGTGACGCTGATGCAATTTCCTCCCGTTAGGAGGCTTACTTTTTGTCCATAGATAAGGAGTGTGAATGGGTCTTTCCAAGGAAATCGTCGTTTTATCCTGTATAAATAGCACTGTTTCTATAAATCTTTTACTTTTTGGTATTTTGTTAATTTAAATCTGGAATTAGCTACTATTTTAAATGAGATGGATATGTTTTTCAGTGAAATTAGACTGGGACAGGACTGTTCAATTAATCAAGAACAATTACCATAAACAAATGTAAACAACCGACACATAGCGTTTAATGTTTCCTTATATAAATCTTTTAAATAGACGAGCAACTTAATGCAATAATGTCTTGGGTTGGCGTTGGATTTATGTGTATTTGGAAATAATATTGAGATATCATTGTAGCAGAATCCTAGGTTAAGTGTAGGTATATTTCCTTTTTTTTTTAATTTCTTTTTGCATTTTAAGGACATGTATGAAAGCAGGGAGAAGCTCTTTTTGAGCTGCTCATCTGAATGATTCTTTATGGTTCTCGTAGTGTTAATTAATTACACAGCGAGGGTCTAAAATATCCCCCCGTCTACAAACTTAGCATAATTAATTAATTGCAATAAAGTTCGATAAAGTAAAGAAGTAACAACAATTAACAAAACAAGTTAAAATGACAGAAAATAATAATGAGAATAAAGAACGAAAGTATGACAAATGCAAGATATAATCACAATAAACAAGAATAGTTTACGCTTTTGGAATTGAGATTTGACAGATTTGGCAATTCTTATTATTACTTTGCTTAGCAACGAGCTCTTTAGATCAGTCTGACGTCACAAGAAATACCTGGCGCTCTATCCTAGCCAACTTTGCGTAACAACAAAAATAGATTACCAACATTTTTATTGCTGCTTATCGTCATATTTCTTAAGTTAAGGTATAATATATGTGGTATTGTTGGATTCGTCTTTTGATTACTTTTCCAAAAATGTAAGCAGGGTGTTCTATTTAAAAAAGAAAGTTGACGTCACTTCCGGTGACACCGGAAGTTAGCTCACAAAAAATAGAAACCGACCTGTGTTTTCATCAAGTTGTTCCGTACCAGGAACGCTCTGGTTGCTCTCTTTGCCTGCAACTCCCCACTCGATAGAAAAACCAAATCACTTATTTATAATACATATCTGAAACCTGTAGCAACTTATGGTGCTTTGTTGTGGGCGGCAGCCGCGGTAAGTACTCTAAACAATGTCCTTCAGAATAAGCTGTTAAGGTTTATTGTTCATGCAGGAATTCCCAACTTCGTCAAGACCTCCAAAATCCATCTCCAGGATCATCCTCCACTCCGGTGCCTAATCGTCCGAGCTCGTGATTGTATTTTTTGAACTAGTAGTCTTTCTTCTATAACAATGGAATCATGAGGACGTTAACATTTTAGAAGCTCAACAGGGAGAATTGGACCTGTTACAATAGTGATTAGACAGCTTAAGGGTCCTAGGCACAGCTCCGGGAAGTGGGCAGATCGTGGACTTGGGAAATAATATAAGACGGGAGACAAAGACTTTATGACAGTAATTTCTGAACTTAATTTTTAACATAAAATGTAGGACTGCTTCAATGTTAAAGTTGTCTAAACGGGTACTCTAAATCTGTGGCACTGGAACACTGAAACAGTTCACTAAATACCCTTACCACAACACTTAATTCGTACTGTACAGCACGAATTAAGTGTTCTGGTAAGGGTTTTAGTGAACTGTTTCAGTTAAAGTTGTCCATTTTTTTTATATTTTCTTTGGTGAATTAGGTGTATGAAATGCTTTTACGAATAATAATAATAATTAATGAATGATTGTTCCTTTAAATGATAAGATTATTGAGATATACCGGCATTTTCTGCTTTGGTGGTTTAATTGCAGCTGTTTATCAAAAGATATATTTAAATTAAAATTGTTTTTATGATATACATACATAAGTATGTATCTGTGGGCACCATAATGTATCCAAATAATAATAAGCGGACGATACGCACTAATGCGCTGTTATTAAATATGTTGAGGAAAACCCCTACAATGGACACGTGTGATAGACTGGTGCCGGGACACATCTGTCGCGCCAGCTGCACCAAATTCACCCCGTCCCGTTATAATCTAGCGTCGATCGGCCCCTGTTCAAATATAAACCTATTGTCATTGTGATTAAGTGTTAGGGAATCACAATAATTTCGTACATGGTATACGCGTATAATATCTAAGCGACGCTTTTTTTTGGAAAGGGTGACTGCAATGCAAATGATAAACCATTAAATTATTATGTTTGCCCTGGGCATACACGGAAAACTCTATACATGTCCGAACTGTTATTGTGAAATAACAAAAGTGCGATTATATTGATTTTTTACTTGGGGTCTCTGAATAACTGTAGCGTGTGCGTACAAAATTCAACAGCATCGATATTGTATCAAATGAATACCACTCTCAATTTCTATTCAATTTAATTTTTTGGGATATTTTATTATCGTGGACGCCAGCCGGCTCGAAGTACATAAATTACTTCAACGAAGTGATTCCACTTTAATTATTATTATTCTATTAAATAACAAAAAGAGTAATACTGCAAGTGCAATTCAGGTTAATTGAAAAGATTTTGTATTTTATTTTTTCCGAAAATCCTGCTGCTTGCTATTCAACATTCTTACTTAATTACAAAGTTTGACTAAAGCTTTAAAGAATGTCGAACAAATGCTTAGGAGTTCCCCCTTTCTTAGTTTTCAAGTTCTATGTATATTAAAAGATTAAACAGAAAGAATCTTCATTAAAATATAAATTAAATTCCTGCACACAGGAACCATACCGAAGGCCTTTTTGGAAGTTAAATAAATTAAGTTTATGGTAAGTGAAGTTCTTAAAGCAAATTTGATAGAGGTATAGGCAATTAAATCAAAAATTGGACAAAAAAATAGCTGGTATTATTCGTGGGGGTAGTAATTTTGAAGGGTGACTTATTACGATTTTAGGAAAATTCACCTAAAACAGTTCACCTAAAGACAGTTCATCTACGTAACAATTTACCCCAGATGTAATTCACCGAAAATTTATTAATTACATAATAAAGCCTGTTAGCGTTACCCAGAAGACACCACGAGGAGGTCGGCTTTGTAGTCTTCCATAGCCGTACTTCTTTTTGAAGTAGTTGTCTTTTTTTTTTAATTTTTCTATTTTTTTCTTGATTTTTTATAATTTTATTTTTATTTTAATATTACATCTTGTTAATTTTTTTAGTATCTTAAATTGTGAGCAATCCCTCTTAAGTATGATACCGTGTTTTGTGGATCGTGTGAATGTACTACTGATTTTATTCTCTGTGCGGAGTCTTTATATTTTCTCTTTTTGGCAGGCGGGTCTTGACCACTTAAGTATTGCGATATGTTAAGGTCATTCATTGACTGCTCTCTCTTTAATGCATCCACAAATTTCCAAATGCTTGGATGGTCAGCACATAATTGCTGTTCAAAGGCGCGATGCCATTCTTCTACGGAATTATTGGTTTTCGGCAAGTTATCATCAACTTTGGTGTAACAGTTTCATACACTTAAGGAATATCGTGGTTCTCTTCTTCTATTTCGCCGATATGGACGCCCAATCCATGTGTCCTCAAAGTAGTCGACAATTTCCTGAGCTTCTTGTGGCAATTCTTGGCTGTCACACAACGTTTCAAATGCTTCTTGTAGATGAGCCTCAGGAAAAAACGCTAGAGCAGCTAACATTCTAAGTCGCAGTAAAAAATCGGCATCATCGTCATATCGCTGCTTTAATCCGTGTTGCTGAATATGGCGATATATAGCTTGGCAAAAATGGAAGAAGCACCCTTGATGTCGCGTGCCAGGAAATTCTGTTTTCATCGCATTTATAAACCACATTTGAAAATCAGTCATGATCGTTTGTGGCATTACATATGCGGGAAGCAGTTCTTTTAAAGCTTTCAACATTCTAATGTACGTGTCCTCTGATTTACCTGGTAGCAACGCGTCTACTAGCGGCACAACGGTATTAAATATCTCTCCATGAATGGTATATAACTGACAGAATATAGATGGAACAGTCTTGAATGTTCCGTCAGCATACCAATGATTAGATTGCTCCAACAGTTGAAGATTTTTCTTGGTCGAAAACACTAGAATGCGATTCACTTCTGCACCTGAATCAAACCTTAAGAAATCTTCCCCTGTTGATGTCACCTTATAGTTCTCCGGAAAAATTATATCTTCTCTTTTTGAAGGCAAAATTGGTTCGGCATGTTGTCTTTGACGAATATTTCTGATTGTTCGCTTCATGACGGGCACACTAGAAAGATTTGCTTTAGCTGCATCGCTAATACTACTGCATTGTAGTGATATTATATAACGAGGGGGATCCCGCGATTGCAGAGCGGCATCTCTCACATTTTTGGAAAAAGGGGCAACTTCAATTTGCGCAGCATCTCCAACATGGTTGTGGTCCTCGGAATGTTTGAGTATTTCATCACCTTCGGTTACAACCCGAGATTTGCACTTCAGTTTCTGATATTCTGTACAGCACCAGTACATCTTCTCGGCAGAGGCTCTGCTTTTGAAGTACAAATACCTATTCAGCAGCAACTTTGTCTTCCCCTTCTCACTTCCAACAAATTGCAACAGTATACTGTGCTTCAAGTGTTTCACTTGAAAGTTCAGTATAAACTGTCAAGGCGTAAGAAAATGCTCTTTATATAGGGAACACCATCATTAAGAACCAATAAGCATCCGAGCGGCACCTACGGTTCTTAATAACCCTTAATTGATTTTTCTCTTATCGGCTTTCTATTTCTTTAATCTTCCTTTAATTACAGGCGTTGTATAATGACCAAGAGAAATTTACAACTTGTTTGAACAACTGAATTGTTACGTAAGTGAATTGTAGGTGAATTGTTTTTAGGTGAACTGTTTTAGATGAATTGTTTTCGGTGAATTGTTTTCGGTGAATCTACCGGATACGGACTTATTACAGGGTGCCAAGAATAGCTGCCATAGTCACGGCTGCGAAACTTGTAAATCATGCTCACAAGGCCCATGGGTGAGTGACACTCAGCGATTTGAAAACTATTATTATTTATGCAATAATTTACTCTAAGAAGAGCGGTATTTTTTTTTTAATTGCCTAATCGCCCGTTTTTTGGGTGTAGGGCATCATTACGGGCGCATTTAAGTACTTATTTAATACTAGTAAAACAGTGAAAAAGTTGTTCAAAGTATTTGTTAATACTTCCCATAGATAACTTTAAAGATATTAACGCAAATAGCGAGGGACTGTGTTGGGTTTAGCCTGCCGTATACCCCGAAAACGGGCAATTGGGTTCCTAAAAAAAATACCACTGTTCTTATGCTAAATGCTAATTAAAAAACTTGGATGCTTTGGATTTTCAAATGGCTTGATTCAGCTTCTGTCTTCGTACCTCAATGATAGGTCTAGCTATGTCTACTTCAACGGATTCTCGTCCAAACTATTTGAAATTAACACCGGTGTCTCTCAAGGTTCAAACTTGCGACTACTCTTATTTAACATCTTCATCAACGATCTGTTATCCTCATTAGACTGTAATGTGTTGGCATATGCGGATGACTTGAAAATTTATAGACAAATAACGAATATTGCTGATGCAGATAATTTACAAGATAGTCTGGAAAGCATACATAAGTGGTATATAAACAATGGTCTATTACTAAACGTAAACAAATGTGCTGTTGTATCATACTCTAAGGTACGGAATCCTATACACAAAAATTACTACATAGGCAATGATCTGGTCTCACGCAAATTAACAATGAAGGACCTAGGAGTATTATTTGATGAACAACTTCGCTTTTCGGAACACATTTTCGCAGTATGCAGCGCAGCGTCTAAAACCCTAGGGTTTTTGTTGAGGTCTTGTCGTTCGCTTACTACCACAGCTCCGCTAAAAACATTGTTCAATGCATTAATAAGAAGTAAACTGGAATATGCATCGGTTGTGTGATATCCGATTTTCACATAGTTAAACCTAACATAAGATACAGAAACGTTTTGTGAAATATCTATCGTATAAATTAGATGGTACTTACCCTGCACGAAACTCAGATTACAATCAGTTATTACAAAGGCATCACTTCACATCACTTTCTAGTCGTAGAGAACGTTATACTGCACGATTTCGTTATAATCTATTAAATAAGGAAATGGAAGCTTTTAGAATGATTGGTTTCGAAGGTGACAAAATATTGATTCACTGCAGCAATAATTTCTTCATTCGATTCAAATTACCTTCACACGTTCGAAAATAGTTGAAAACTCCGACAGATTTGAGTCTGATAATAACTTGCAGCTACAATTTCGAGCTAGTTAAGACATTTTTTCAGCAATTAATTTATTTTTGCTGTTATGGTTTTAATTTATTGAAATGATTCGGTTTTCTTAGATGACGTAGTTTACCCTTGCTTCCACATTAAGGATTTGTGTTCCGGTTGGAATGTCATTGTGGGATTAAGTTTTGTCCACACACACAAAATTCCAGAGAGACCTCGTTAAAAAAGCGTAACCATGTGATGCTTCCTTCCATAATTTATGATCCCAAAAATAATAGATGCGGCATCCGCCTTGTTGACAGTTTAGGCATGATCAATTCAACGTACATGCCATCTCTTCAATATTTACTCTTCGATTGCTTAAAACCACAACATGCGCTTAATAATTATGAGAATTATTGCCAATTTTAAAGGTCAATTTATATTGCTACATTTAAATCCTACTATACAGCAATAGATCGTTACCCCCATGCCCAACTGTATTTAGCTTTTTTAAGAACAATAATAACTTGTCATCGTGGAAAGCGGAATAGGTAACTTAATTCAGCGTCAATTATTTTTTCTAAGGGGAGCAAGTAAAAGTTTCACTCCCTTTTATATTACTCTTCTAAATTTGGCCAATATTAGTCCAAAAATGCCTTACATTTTCCAGTACATAATTATATCTATATGTAACCTAGAGAGGTAATGAAGAACAAAGCAGGCAGCTGGTACAGTTGCAACTATATTACGGGCATTTTTAAGGATAGGAAAGACATACTTCTAGAAGAAATATGTGAGTATACTTCAAAACCTTTCGACCTGACCTTTAGAAAGCTCTGTAAAAATATAGACAACTTTAATAAGTTTAGAAGGAAGGTAAAATTGGCGAATCAAACTTTTCGCTTCTACGAAACGGTTTACGGAAGCTAAAATAACATCTGAGATTAGGTGATGAGAAACTTTTTGGACACGTGCACCAATAATTAAAGCAACGATAAGTATGAATATTAACGTATATTAGTTTTATTTACAAATATCCATTTTTCTAGAAGATTAATTCTTTAATATTTTTCTTTTTTGAGAAGTATGTACCAAGAAATCATAAGCAAAATGATAGACCTAAAATTATAAATGGAACAACTTCATGAATACATTAATACAGTTCGCGCAGTATACATTAAATTGCTTTGTATTTGTAGAAACTTACGAAAATGTGTATGCAAATGTGCTTTAATGTATTTTGAATTGATTTAAATTTCTATTTCGATTACAACAATTACTGTCTTTATTCATTGCCGCGGTTTTTTACTTCATTAAATTGTATGAAACGTGCAAATATTTTCTTAAATACATTTTTAGTGAGTTTTTCTATAATAATTTTCTAATCGGAATATGTCGTATATTTTGTTGCCTACTATTAACCTCTATTCTTTCAATAAATTACTTGTGCTATATTGGTTGCCTACAACTATGCAATGTATCGTGTTATACTTGACGTTTAACGTACCGCGGTGGTTTCTACTTTAAAAAACTGTAATGTATGTTTACTACTGATTAAAATTTCGAGCAATTGCATCTATATATTCATAAATGAAGAAGCTTAATTTCTAAGTCTTTTATGTTATGCATTACCATCCAATCAGAAGTTCTTCTTATCCTATCTAAATGTGCACCGTAATAATTTAAATTTAAACCTGTGTGTAGACGGACCTACCTTCTTATCTTCGATCTGAGTGTAAATGGTTATTTTGCTTTTTGTCTACTTTTTTGTTGATTTCGAAAATATGGAAGTCCAAGTCTTCGTTTTTAGTTGTAAAAAGTCGGTAACTTTTGTTCAGTTTATAGTAATGTGTCCTAGTGTAGGTTAATTGCGATTTTAATATTCGACCAACGAAAAATGTAATTATTTATTAATTTGTAATTGATTATAATGTTCTAAAAAAGATTATATGTGTTCTTTTACTTGATTTCAGTTTTATCTGTTTCATCACCCTGGAATTTCATTAGGTTCTCAGGTAAGTACAAATAATTGTAATAATAAAATGTACATATAGTCTGACAAGAGGTGTATACACTGTGCTGTCCTAAGGTATCCCACCCCACATACTAACTTTTGAACGACAGAAGCTAGCGTTTTTAGAAAAAAAAAGTTCGATTTCTATTTTTTCTGAACTAACTTTTGACGTTATCGGCAGTTCAATTGTATTTCCGGTTTCACCGGAAGTGACGTCAACTTTCTTATTTTAAATAGAATATCCTATATATTTTTGCGTTTTCGGGAAGGTAATCGAAAGGCAAATCCAACGATGCCACATGTGTTATACTTTAACTTAAGAAATATGACGATATGCAGCAATAAAGGTTTTGGTAATCTGTTTTTGTTGTTAAGCAAAGTTGGCTAGGAAAGAGTGCCAAATTGTTTCTTGTAACGCCAGAGTGATCTAAAGAGCTCGTTGCTAAGCAAAGTAATCATAACAATTGCCAAACTGTCAAATTTCAATTCTAAAAGCATAAATTATTATCATTTATTGTTATTATAATCTGCATTTGTTATACTTTCGTTCTTTGTGCTCGTTATTATTTTCTCCCATTTTAACTTGTTCTGTTAGTTGTTGTTATTTCTCTACTTTATCGAACTTTATTGCAATTAATTAATTACGGTAAGTTTGTTTATATACGGTAGTTTTTGATAATCAATATGTGTTTTTCAAGCTTTTTGTGCTGTTACGTTTATGATAGCTTTGGCACGAACCATACAAAATGGCTGGGTCAATTTTAATATCATGTAAATCTGCCAACAATTACCACCTTATTGGCCATGGTTGCGCAACAAATTATACAATAATTTCAATCATATTATCTTCTGTTAAAGCAGTTCGCACAGTAAATTTTATACTATCTATGCTTACTTAGCGCAAAGTTCAAATATTTCCGGCTGTACAACGGTAGTGTTGAATATGTTCCACTTTGTGGTAATTGTCGCCAAATTTACCGAATATTAAAATTAGGTACTTGATGTTTGTCTTATGTGGTCCATGCGGGGGTCATTGCAAAATCAACAACATAAAAAACTGAAATTTAAGCACATTGCTTGTCAAAAACTAACAAATTTAAGCAAACCTACCGCAATAATTACAATAAAGTTCGAAAAAGTAAAGGAGAAACAACAATTAACAAAACAAGTTAAAATGACATAAAATAATAACGTGCACAAAGAATGAATGCAGGTTATAATAACAATAAATAACAAGAATAATTTACGCTTTTGGAATTGAGATTTGACAGTTTGGCAATTGTTATGACTACTTTGCTTAGCAACGAGCTCCGTAGATCAGTCTGGCGTCACAAAAAGCAATTTGGCGCTCTTTTCTAGCCAACTTTGCGTAACAACAAAAACAGATTAGCAAAACCTTGAAATGTTGATAACGGCAAAAGTTAATTCACAAAAAATAGAAATCGACCCTTTTTTTCTAAAAACGCTAGTTTCTGTCGTTCAAAAGTTAGCTTGGGGGGGCCACTTTACGACCGCGCTGTAAATTAATTTTTTAACTTGTCACAATCTGCTGCTATATTTGATTGTAAGTAAAAAAAAATCTCTCTTCTATTTACCTCGTGTACTAATTTTAACTATAGTATGAAACAAGGGATACATTTTCTTAATTATTAATTTATTAATATTTGAACTAAATAAACAGAATCCCTATCTATTTACATTAATAAAAAATAAAACATTAGGTTTTTCCATTGTTGTAATTTTCGAGGATGTGTTCTTGAACACGAAACCAGTTGCCTAATTTTCTAATACAGAATTTTGTGAGATCTGGACCACTTTTTCATTTCCATCTTTCAATTTGGAGGGAAATATAATGCTAACATATAAATGTACTGTGTTGTGTATGGAAACGCAAACTAAAAAAAAAATAGACAGTAAATGAGTACTTGCAATATGCACCACGTTCTATAATCTGTATAGTCGGTTGTGTGTGTTGCATAATTTAGTGAATATCATAGCATAAATCGATATATATATAAGCTATATACAGCTGTCGATCTACTGCGTGGACGGAAGATAAATCCTTTCCTGAACAATTTAGAGAACAAGTTTTCAAGCAAAAAATATTTGAAGGCAAGTTCTGCATAACCTAAAGTTATACTGAAGTATACAGGATGTTCAGTTACCGCTACAAACGGTACAACTTTGAATTTTTTAAAATGGATGTCCCTCTTGAATTCCTATCAACTTTCCTCAATATTCCCCATATTCTTCTATTCTAGTTTCTGAGATAATTGAGGTAATTTGAGATATTTGTGAAACTCCGCTGTTATTTTAACAACCTATACCTTAAACGCCCTACTTTTAGTATATTGCCGAAAACTCCAAGAAATACTCAATTGAATAAAATTTGTATCGCATTTAAGAAATCGATCGTTAATGAAATGGTGGCATTTCACAAAAATCTCAAATTATGTAAATTATTTCAAAAACTAAGAGAGATAGTATACGGATTATGGATGTATGTAAGCTGACATGAATTGAAAACAGGCATTTAAAAACATAATAATATATACAGGTGTTTCATCTAAGAAACCAAACTTGTATCGTGCGGTGTGGAAATTGAACAGCCTGTATACTTGAATATAATTTTGGGTTGTGCAACATTTGTCTCCGAATACTTTTTATTTGAAACCTTTTCTCCAAATGCTGACGGAAGAAATTATCTTCTATCCACGCACTGGATGGACACGCTGTATAGTCGACCCGGCGTGCCGCATAACAGTGAATAAAACAATATAGGTAAGCTGTATGTAGGGTTCATATTCAATGAATTTTTTTTGTAGTCCGCAGATATTTCTCGACATTTCATTTTGTTAATTCGGCTGTGCGTATTCGGAAGCTTTACCACAGTTCATAGCAGAATTTAAATAATTGATGTACGTTCCGTACTTTATGTTACTGGGTAGTTTCGTTGCTGCGTTCTTTTTTCTATGTTTTTGTACCTGGAGAAGCTGGTCGCCATCTGTAACTTTTTTCACACGGGCCAATGTATACTTATCTTAAAAAAAGCAAAATTTATGGAAAGAAGAACGGAGATAATAATAAAGCTATGTTGGAGTTGGCTTTCTCCTCATTTCACTCAATCTCTTTCTGTTTCGTGCAAGCTTCTATATTTCCTTTCATTTAACTCCTCTTTTATCGGCAGCTGTGCGGGCTTCATCCTTCCAGGAAATTCCTGTTTCTTTAGATCCAAATCTTGCTTTACTGATCTTTCCTCACTCATCCTCATTATAAGCCTTAGCCATTTGAATTGTATTTGTTCTATTGATACTTCGACACGGGTAATGTTTAGATTCTTCCTGAATATTTCGTTTCGAATTCTATCTCTCTTCCCTTCTATTTTTCCCCAGGAACCTCATTTCGATACTATTTAAGTTGGTTTATTATCTTTTGTTTGTTGTTCATATTTCGTTTTCGTAAGTTAATACTGGCTCCATGACCTTTTTGACAATTTCTGTTATTATCGCAGAAGTGATTTCTTTTTTACTTAGGAAACTTGTTTTGATTCAATTGAATGTCTGTCCGTTTTCATTACTCTTTCATTTATTTCATCTAAATTTCCTTTGCTGTTGATCATTATTTCTAGGCCTTCGTAATTTTCTATGTTCTAGATTTTCTTCTTCAAGCTTTATCTTATTGTATCTTATGGTACTCGTTAGATCATTTACGTCGGCTCCGCTTCTTTCACCAGACTAGCAGCCTTGTGAGTGATCCCTCTACATAGGTTTCAGCTTTTGGATATTCCGATCTCATTTCTGGGTGCCGTGTCCCTGCTAGTACTGTGCGGTGGCACGTGGACGGTAGTCTCTCAGATAGAAACTGCATGCTGTTTCCTCTATCAGGCCTAGGTTGCTCATATTTTTCTTGAGCATACAGCGTCCTGTTAGCAGGCCTATTATTGTTTTAACAGACTTTCTGTCCCTGCCTAGTAGATCCGCTGTAAACTAAGGTCTGCGCCCAATTAGAAATTGCTTGGCCTACCTCTGAAATGGAATATCTTCCACCAGTCTTGAGATTTCTTATCTTTTCATTGTGTAGTAGTGGCTTGTCTAATTTTTCCATACACCCCAACACTGCTGCTATTTCGGCTTGGAATATTGTGGCATTTTTAGTTAGGCTTAGTGACAGCTATTCTTGGTCTAATTCCGTAAATTCCGGCGGCGACTCCAGTCTCTGTCTTTGAGTCGTCTGTGTACCAGATAGACTCGGCTGTAATGGATGGGCCCTTTTTTCATTCCTCTCTATCTGGTATTAACGTTTTAGAGTTTTTATAGAAGCTGTACTTGGAGACTGATGGCGTCACTGGGCCTGGTTGCAATTGGCCCCGCTTTGACTTTCTTTAACAATTTCTGGCGACCTGCACCACGCAATCTGATTATGGGATGTTGACTATCCATTAGTCTATAGTTTGTTAACCTAGTCACCCTCGGATGTGTAGTGATTCTAGGTTAAGGATGACATCCAGAACAGCTGTTGACGCGGTCTTCATAGCCCCCGTGTCACACAGACGCGCTAGTCTTTGTATGTCACTCAGCCACCTTATTGCCTCCACTTGCAATGTCTTATCACTTATCATTGGTCTGATGACCCGCATGTATAACCACGATGTCATTTATGGGCTTCTTCATCTGCCCAACGGTAGATTTGTTGGTTTTATTGATGCGAGAGTTCCGTCTAAGTCTGTGATCGAATCATACTTCCACGCACTTCGTTTCTTTGATAAATGGAATCCCACTTATCCTAACATAATAAATAATAATAGTTAACAGGCATTTTTATACTTGGGACAAAAACCTTGTTAACCAGTGATTTGCTTTGTCGTAACCTAACCTAAATTTATTTGTTGATATTAACAATTGCTTTTGTAATACACGGAATTCATAGAAGCGTTATATGGCATGTTTATTAGCAGCTTTTGTAGTAATCATGACATACAAATTCAAAAACAAACTCAGAAAATAATGTTTGACGTACCCTATGTGAACACTATTTAAGTCTTTCCTGTTTACACCGGTTATCTACTGTATTTAGGGCATTTTGCCTATTATCATGGTTTTAATTTTCTGTATATTAACCTTCATCTTTTTCTTTCTAAATTCTCCATTAAATATATCTATATTCTGTAACTGTTTTTCGGTCTCTCCTATAATTATCAAGTGGTCTGCGTGGCATAATTCTGTTATCGTTATTATTTTCATTTTACAGTATTCTATTCTACATCTACTCAGTTTTTCTTTACAGTTGTGAGTTTATTAACAATATCCGCCCATGTTTGTTCATTGCTCGTTTTTAACAGTTCTTTTACCTTTATTCTTCTAGTCTTGTATTTGTCGTAATCGAAGTCAACATATGTTATCTCCGCAGAAGTTAATTGAACTGTAATTTTAATTACAATTGATTTGATTGATCCACCCTTGTTCTTACTTACTAATATTTATATGCTATGCCGTATTCGAACCTGACAATACTGTTGATATTAGCGTTATTGTAGCGTTGCAGAAGTCTATAGAGGTAATCCTTAAAGATTAAGCTTTTAATGATTTTATCAGATTGATAAGATCTATATTTTTGCATTTAGAATATAGTTTCGTTCTGCGTTTTGCTTGTATTTTTTACCATTTAAAAGTATTCATATGAAATGAATTTTTGTTATTATTAGCACTCTAGGTATGGAAAATAAACAGGATTACAATATTCTGTATAGATTTGATGACTATATATGGATAGCCAATGTAATGAGTAATATTTCTTATTTCTCTCATTTATTTCTCACACTCTCAGGTATTTACATGAAGCATATAAATGAGTAATACTAATTAAGTTAGCAATTTTCCATAATAACTACTGGGTACGCCTGTTATTGAGCGCAAAAGCCGTTTTCTAGGTACCTAAGGTATAATTAGTCTTCCGTATGAAATTGTATTGATTTGTTATAGAAGAAACCCTTTTTTTAGAGAGATTTCATCTATAAAATAGTATTTTTGACATTAAAAAGGTGAAACATATAACAATACAGTTTTCTATTTAATTTCCCAGTAAATGGTAGTCTTGGAAAATGTATTTTTCTATTAATTTTATGTATTATTATGTCGTTTTAATTTTCATCAATGAGCCTTAAGTGGCTTGGAAAAATCAGCAATTAATAAACACATGCTGGTATCATGGACATAGTTGAAATACTTGAATGAAATTTATTACTTGTTTGATAAGACGTAAGAACAAGATGTTTGAAATACATAACACCCATGCCATGCGTAATTATAACGAAATTAATTGGATTAATAATGAGAACTAAACATTCCAAAAGTCATGTTCCAACATAAACTAGAATACGAATTAATTCAAATTTGTGTGGTCGTTGGGCAACAGACTACATATGTGCGCATAATCCTATACTAAAAGCGCGTTTTAACGTGCTTAATTAAGTAATCATTAGGCTCTGAAATTTGTCTAGATTATTAATTGAAATTAAGTCTTAAAATAGAATTCATTCTTTGCATAATATAACATAATTTACTGGTGTTAAATTAAATTCTTAACAGTGCTACAGCAACAATAAATCAGGTTGGTTATAACAATAATGCAATATTATTACAAATTTTTTATGGTTACTTATTTTCTGGACTTTATTTAGATTGTCTAAATTATTTTCTAAAATACAAGTATTGTTTGATGTATCATGTAGCGATTAAAAGGTAAAATTTTAGTTGATTTTTTGGGTAGTGGCGTTATAGTCTCTTGTTACTGGTATGTTTCAATTAGCTAAATGTTTTGGCTTAATATACGAGGATGGTATGATAAATAGCTGTGTTAAGGAAGACAACGCAATTGTTTTTGCATGTAGTAAATTTATTTCTCGGCATAATCTCCTTATAGCTTTATACACTTAGTTCAGCTATGTTCCAACTTTTTTAGGTCATCCAAATAATAGAATTTGTCGAACAATGCAAAATAGGCATTTGTTTCGCCAATGGCCTCTTCATTTGACGTTAATCGCTTTTCGCCAAGCCATATTTTCAAGTTTGGATAGAGAAATAAGTCACAGAGGGCTAAATCTGGCGAACATGGCGGATGGAACACAAATTCATACCGTAACTGGACTAGTTTCGTCGACTAAAGATTAATGCTCACAATCGGCAGATTTTGACACAAAGCGGCATCTGTCTCCAAATACGAGTACTTCTCATACCATGCTCGTACATTGATAATCATTACTTTTTTTTAATAATATCGATAAATAAGGTACTTATTGTTAGCACTTTAACTTAACTTTAATCTGACTATAGATATAAAGAAAGATAGAAGTGGTCATGGGCTGGAACAGCATTCAAAAGATAGATTTAGAAATATGTTATAAAGATACTGTAATTACGTATTCAAGAGCGTAATGCGGTACGATACAGTAAATAGTGTACTTTACACAACAATTTAGATAAATTATCAAGTGTTTATATTCCTTATTTATTTCAATAACTTTATTCTACGTTATAGAGCCGCTACTGACTTTTTGTTGAAATACATTTATTATGTGTAACCGTATTCTTGCTGTCCTCTAAGATTACGCGCCTTTTTCTAAGATTGCTTATAACGGAAATATGAATATTCTTTGTTCTGCTCAGAAATGGCGGTAACTCGTGCACAGCAGGGGAGTATCTTGTACAAGAATCATTCCCATATGTGGGTCTAGCTAGTATATTAGGGTAGGGAAGAGAATTTAAATAAGGGTGTGTTGCGCTGGTAACCCTATTACACAAATTAGGTTTCGTTTTGAAACGATTTGAATGTTTAACTTGTACCGTTCGTCTTTTTTCTAGTTAAACAACATCGTATATATAGGTAAGAACGATGAATGAATAGAATGAAAAGTAGAAAAAGCGCGCCAAAACCTAAAAGCGTTTTTAACGTTTATTCTCCGGCTAGATATGTCAGGTGTGCATAGAACGAGAATTACGTTATTGGTACAAAGTGAAAGCTGGTGACCCTGGTGATGCTGTGGGTGGCTTGATATTCTATATGTGGAATGGTTTTTAGATCAAACGCAATGATTTATATGTCGGTATTTATAAGCTGGAGCTGTTATAAATCATAACAAGATTTATTTTTGTAATTTCACATTTATGTACTATTCATTTTCGTATAAAGATGTAAAATAATTTCCATCGCATTGAATGCGGTGTATGTACAGGATGTACCATTTTTTATGATCTTATACACTCTCTTGGAAACCAAAACGCATACCAAAGGTTTAATAAGGGTACTTTGGATTTTTTTAAAGATATAATAATAGGCCCTATTAGATTACAACTACTGCGTTCGGTACCTAAGCTATAAGGTGGTATTCAGATTTTAACAATTGTTAAAATCTCCTATATCTTGGTTGTTATAACTGTTATGGAAAAGTTTAAAGCATTGAAATATGTCGTTTTTCCGTTCAAAATTCATCGACTTTGTTGGATTTTTATTGTACGTATATTATGAAAACGGAACCATGTTTTTACTTGCTTTGAAGCTCACAAATGACAATAGAGTTTTGAATAAATTTATTAGTGCGTCAAATGTTTTATTATATTTTTTAGTCTATTAATATTGCGCTAATATTTAGTCACGTTGATCGTATTGTTTTTAACATCCAGTCGATGTTGATGTGTTAATATCTTTATTCAAATAAAAGAAATAATGAATAAGTTAACAAAACATCTTCACTTATTTTATAACTCAATCGGTTTCCACAATACATACATAACTCCACTCTTCTTCGAAATTCTTTAGAATAGTTTTGTAATGAGTGTCATTTTGACAATTACATGCTAATAGCATTAGAGTCTATGTTAGTGGAATATTAACTGGATTGTTTCAAAAAAAGACAGCCATTTTAGGCAGTATTAAGAAATTTATTTCATAAGTTATAATTTTATTTGTGTTCCAGAACAAGTAAAACTTTTATAAGCAGTAATCATTTTTCATAAATCCATAACAATTTCTTTTCCTCTTGAGACACCTATTTGGCAATACAGTGTAGGTATGTTGTAAAGTTGTAAAAAAGCGATGTTTAGTTAATATGAAAAAAAAAATAATTGTAATAATTGCAAGTCTGAAAATAGCAGCATATAAACAAAGTGAATTACGAGGGTAGATTAAATATAAACCAACTTTTATTTCTAATATCTTATTTCAACATTAATTACAAAAAAATAGAAAGCATTTTATTTTTCATAGCCTCCTTCTCTTTTCATGCATTTTTTTCAGCGAATCGGAAGTGTTTTAATTCCCTTTTTATCAAAAGCATGTGGACGTGTCTGTAACTAATCGCACACGAGTTGCTCCACCGCTTATCCTTGACGCAACGCTAGCTCCTCCTGTGGCGTTATTAAGTGGATCGAATATGCGAGAATGACGTGCTGATAGATTCAAACTATTCGAACAGTGTTGGAGAACAGTCTAAAACATGTGTCGGGATACCACTTACTGTGCGGTTCAGTTTCATCCTCCACGAAATTCTTTGGACTAAAATTTCTGTTGCGTTTTTAATAATATTGGTATTTTTCAAAGGTAGGAATGTAAAAGTGGTCCAGATCTCACAAAATTCTTTATGATCATTGAAAGTTTTACCATTCTTATCGACCTTTGCTAAGTCATAGGAAGGAAAAGTCAGTTTATATTTGATCCACTCTCGTATAAAGATTTCATATTACAACGTAACGAACACAACATTCAGGTAGTTTTGTGCAAAATATACTTACATGGCTTCAATTAGGACGTCATCAATGGTGCATTCTGTCATTTTGATTAAATACTACACTAAATACACTTCCTAGAGTTTTGAACTATAAAAAAGTGAAAATGATAAAATTTCCAAAACACACATCTACAAGAGTTTTGTGTTTTATTGGGTGCTATAAAAACTTCAATGATTTTTGGGACTTAAGTAACCTAATTTTTCAATTTTTGGAAAGTTTGAAAAGAAACTCATTCACCAATTACACGTAGTTCATTATTGTTTATTTGTGGTTATGTTACGTATTTATTTACGCTGCTAACTACATAATTACTTCTTTGTCATTTTTGTTTTACTAGTACTATTATCATTACTATTTTTATTTATGTAATAAGTTTTTCTACAAATTTTAGGAATTTTAAACACGTCATTTGGATAACCTTTGTATTGCATGTTATGGCTCAAATTATTGTTAACAACCATTATAACTCTTTTAGTTTATAACTAACCTGGGCAAATATGTGGTAACAGCCAGAGGTGTGGCGAGCGCATAAAAGTTTACACATAAAATAGAAGGTAAGAAATAAATTATAAAACGTGCTGAAATACTTACCGTTTTAAAAGTCTTCCGTGAAATCACAAACTGAGTAACATCTGTTAAATTAGAATCATTAGATATGTTTCCACAACTGTTCCAGTCAAGTGAGTACGACGTGCGGAATAAATGATTTTTAATGCCGAAAACGATCCTTCGACATCTAGCGATGTTATATTTGCATATTTAAAATAATCTTTGAAACAACATAACGCATCTTCACACGCACCTTCACAAATTTGTCTTAATATAAGAAAATCGGAGTTTTTCTCTAAAACACTTTCAAATTTTCGTATTACACACCAATTTGTTTCGCCTTTTACAGCGCATAACTGTGCGTGAACATCATTCACAATTTGAACAGAATCCACTAGCGACATCGAAACATTTTGTAATTTTCCTATTCCCTCCGCTAGCCCGAAGTAATTGCTGTGAATAGTTTGTAAATCTCTTTTAACTTGACTATCTTGAAGTATTTCCTGGCTTTTCTTGACTGCTGCAGCTTCTGTCGGATTGAATTTTAAAACTACCTTCTTTACTTGATCAAAATATTTGTCGTAGTAAAACTCAGCCTACAACCATGTTCCCCAACGTGTAACAATCGGCTGTGGTGGTTCAGGTAAATCAGGACATAGTTTGTGAAATAGTCGGGTACGTTTCGGGGACTTTGTACTAGCAATCAATGCATTTACTAGTGGAAAACACGTAGGAATCGTTTGTGCCGCAAGATTTAGAGTTTGAATTTTACACGTTACATGTAAGAAGTAACCACTGTGTTCTTTAAGAGATCGGCACAAAGAACGCATGTTTGCGGCACCATCATTCATAAACATTAAAAGTTGCTTAGTTGAACTTCAAATTTCTTCAATGAGTTCAACACCACCTTTAAAATCTCATCGGCAGTACAATTTATAACTCTTTTGGAAGCAAGTAAGAAGGGGGATGACGGTCGATGCGGTTCCACTGTACGTACCATTACATTAACCACAGAATGTTTTTGACAATCTGTTGTTTCGTCCACACACAACCACAGTTTTTTATCTTTCAATTCCGTTTTCATTCTTTTTTCTATATGTTCACGAGCAAATTGTACTACATTTCGTATCGATGTCTAGGTAATTTACAGTCCGTATATTTATTCCAGAAGGAGACAAATGCTTCTTTGTCTAGTAAACGAAACGATAGATTACATAAAATAAGAGTAACACATAAATAAAATGTAAATTTTTCTTGGTTTCGTATTTCACCTTTTGCAGAAGAATGCTGTTTGCTTTCGATGTGACGTTGACAATGGCTTCTGGACCAACACATTAAAAGGATTTTACAAACTAGACATTGAATTTTAGCGCCATCAAAAATTAAGTCCGGCATGCCCACTATAAAGTTTTTAACTGTGCCTGCCATTGGTCGTTTTCGCGACGTACCTAACTGCGACATTTTTAAAGCAAACATAAACGTACAATTATGAAATAAGTTACGACAGCCTACATATACACAGAACTACTCGCATACAGCATCGATTTAGTACTGACATTGTGAACGCGTGAAATAAATAATCGCCGACTCCGCACCCCATATCTACTACACTGACTGTTACCGCTGTTTGCCCAGACTACTAATCAGGAGTAGTATTACAAATACTACGGCGTGATTGTTTTTGATTTCAAGAAGAGCTACGCTCACATCCCACTTACGATTGGCCTTTTAGAAAGCAGGAATAAAAGACTCAGGTAAAATTTGGCATAAGGTCAAATACATTTACACCTGTAATTAAGTTTACGAGATTCTAAGATCATTAGCCATAAAATATACGGTTACGGTGATGGTGAGATTAGCGTAGAAAAAAAATATTGTTTTTTTTTACAAATTCCTTTTAGTATAGGCAATGTATGTCCATCAGCCGGCGCCGGTAGTTAAAAGTAGTCTCTATAGTGTAAGTTTATAAAAAAAAAAATAATTAGCGGTACATGAAATTTATTGCTGCTGAGCTAGAAACGACCAGTTTAATTTTTCTCGAATAGGAAGTAATCGTATCTGTAAAAACAGGATTTCAAATTCTCTAATTGCAGAGAAAGTTTTTGTCAAAATTTGAATATTCAAGATGTAGGTGTTTACATGGGTACTTGAGTACCTGCTAAATTACTATTGTTTTAATACTGGAGTATATAAACAATTATACAAATTGTGTTAAAGATAAAGTATTAACTTATGCCTTAAACATATTGAAAATGAAGAACAATGTACAAAAGATTGTAAATGGTATGAAAATGAATTTGATCAATTACTTAAAAGGTGATTTCTGATAACTAGAATAGGTAACATTACCAAATTATAAAACTAATATTTGATAATGACTAAGTAAAATTGTATAGGTTGTCTTTGTTATAAAATGGCAGGAATATTAAGAATGATGATGATGAGGAACAAAACCTTCCTACCCATCTTATCTTCTAGTTTTATAACAAACAAATTTCCCATACATTAGATTAGCATTCGAGGTGGTTTTGACCTATTCCACTGCGACCTTTTCAGATCTATTGTGGTTCCTTTATCATTAGATCAATTACGTTAGCTTCGCCTTTTTCGCCAGACCTAGCAGCCTTTGTGAATTATCCCTCTACGTAGGTTTCGGCTTTTGGATATTTCGCGCCCATTTCTGAGGGCCGTATTCTTGTAAGTGCTGTGCAGTCGCACAGCACATGAACGGCAGTGTCTTCTTCCGTCTGGCAGAATGTACATGCTGTTTCGTCTGTCAGGCCAAGGTTGCTCATGCTAGCAGGCCTACTATTGTTCTAACGGACTTTCTGCCCCTGATTAGTAGGTCTGCTGTAAATTTAGGCCTGTGTCCAATCAGAAATTGCTTGGTCTGTCTCTGACCTGGAATACTCTTCCACCAGTCTTGAGATTTCTTATCTTTCCATTGTTTAGTAGTTGCTTTAATTACCATATAAGCCATGCCTATAGAGTGTTTTGGGTTTTTGTCAGCAGTTGACGAGCCTATTCGGGCTAATTCGTCTGCCTTGACATTCCCTCGATAACCTTCGTGTCCTGGTACCCAGACCAAGGTCACCTTAGTTCGGCTACCCAGCCCGTTGAGCGCATTGATGCCGTCCCACACCAGCTTCGACTTCACCTGTGTGGAGTCCAGTGCTTTTATCAGTGTTTGACTGTCTGAATAGATAGCAATAGATCGATTATTAACTTCTGCTTATCTAATTCTTCAATACACCCCAGCACTGTTGGGCCGTCTGTGTACCAGATGGATTCGTCTTTAATAGGCAGTCCGTTTTCCATTCTTCTCTATCTGGTATTACCGTCTTATAGTTCTTATCGAAGCTGTATTTGAAACTAATGGCGTCGTTGGAACCGCTTGTTATCGGTTCTGCCTTGAGTTTCTTTAACAGTTTCTGGTGATCTGTACCATGCTATCTAATTATGGGAGGTTGGCCATTCATTAGTCTGTAACTTGTTAGCCTAGCCTCTCCTTGCATATGCACATGTAGTGGTTCTAGGTTAAGGTTGCCCTCCAAAGCAGCCGTTGGCGTGGTTTTCATGCCCCCTGTGGCACATAGACATGCTAGCCTCTGTATGCAACCTAACCACCTTATTGCTTCCACCTGCAATGTCTTTTTCCACCGAGCTACAGCATCATTTTTGGACTTAATCCCCAAGTTTTCCCACACAACCTTCTACATCTGCCTAAGGCAATAGTAGATTTGTTGATAGTTTTATTGATATGAAGGTTCCATGTAAGTCTTTGATTGAACCATACACCGAGGTTCTCGTTTCTTTGACAAATGGAATCGATACTGCTTCTACCATAATTGGCTTTAATCTTAGAATTATACGTTTCTTTGTAAATACGATAATTTGTGTTTTTTGGCCATTGACTGTGAGCCTTCCTCGTTTACATCAGTTATCTACTGTATTTAGGGCATTTTGCATTCTTTTTGATATTATCCCGCCAAATTTGCCTCGTACTACTATTGCTAGGTCGTCAGCATATCCTAGGCAATGGAAGCCTTCTTTGGACAGTTTTGTTATTAGGTCGTCGACGAGAGACGTCCTTAAAAGGGGTAAGTACACCTCCCTGAGGGCATCCCTCCTTGCCCTTACTTTGATATTAGCCTCCCCCAGAGACGCTCCCTCCTCCAGGCGGGCCCTTATCCATCGACAGAGTCGCGAAGAGACTTCCTTTTCCTTGATTGCCTTTGCTAAGGAAAAAAGGCAGTCATTGCCATCTCTTTATCTTCTATTGACTTATAGACTATAGAGATTTACTATTTAGGTCATCCAGCGCTGAGTCTGTTGACCTTCCTGGTTGGTATACGTATTGACAAGTGCTGAGTGGTTGCCTTATAGGCGTTTCGTCTCTAACATCCCTGTCTATCAGCCGCTCTAGTGTCTTTAATAGAAAGGAGAACATTCTGATGAGTCTGTAAGATTTTGGTGTTAGGTCAGAGACCTTTCCCACTGTGGGTAAGAATATGAGCTTTGTCATAGGGTTGGCATGTATCTTCATGCTAAGCAGCTTTTGAAGATGTTACATAGGTGAGGTATTAGCACCTTTCCCGTACATTAATGCTCATACGTTTAATCTATTTACGTAAAATTCTAGATCAATAATAAGTAATTAGCAAGCAACTGTAAATACGACATTTATTATTTATTAGGAAATACAAAAAAAATTGCAGGCAATAATAATAAAGGTAGTGTCTTAAGTTTCTACAAACGATTTTCGTAAAATTTGACATTTGTTATTGTTGAAGCAGTGACAGCACAGAAATTGGCCGGTTTACAGTGAGCGTTTAAAAAAAGCAATTTTGTGAAAAATTGGAAATTCAGCGTGAAGGTTTTCTTTGGATGATTTTTTACGGTTTGAATAAGGGTCTAACACAGCAACAATGCCTCGAATTGCTTTGTTCAACTTTCAGTAATGAAACACGATCAGAAAGAACTGTTTACAGCTGGTTTGCAGAACTTCGTCGCGGTCGTGCTTCCGTTAGTGATGAATCTCGTGCAGGTCGATTAAAATCGGTTTTTGTCCCAAAAAACATGGATGCTGTGCGCAACATGATTGAAAACGATCAGCATTGGATGATTCATTGTTTACTTGCAGGAACTAACCTGTGACTATGCTTGCGACCCATCACCGCTGCCAGCAGATTAGATGAGTGGCAGAGTTAGATAGGCTTAAAATTGGGATATTAAAAATTTCACTTTTCCAAGCCACTATGGTTTCTTTGAAAAAAATGATCGAGCACTTAACCACATTGGCTAATACAATTCTGCTGTTAAGACCTTTCGGGCGTATTGTAGTCATTATAGAAATTTCAATTAACATTTTCGTTTGTACGCAATCCATTTGAGTCATTTTGAATCATCCTTATAATGCACCAAATGCAATTAATCTCGGATTCAATTGTAGACCTTAAGACAAAGGCGCTTTGTCTATAATAACGATGATGCATTTACGGCAAGGGAGCTGAATGCAATTCGACTTTCACTTTCACTTACCGAATCTGGAACACTATGATCAAGCAATTGCAACAGCATTTACCGAACTCTGTATGCGATGGCATTTACTAAATCAACTAAAATATTAGATTTATCGTGATCGTTACTGTAACATACTTCGAACAGAGATAACATGTACAGAAGCGCCTATTTGGAGTGTTGTGTAAGATATCGTCTAGTTTTATAGTTACAATCACTGCGTTTCTCCGCAATTAATACCGAGTTATTCGATCGTTGAACACAATTACTTTCAAGAACTACTCTTGTCAGATATCGAAATTGATTTTGATGGAGCGTATCGGTGTATCACTTCTTGAATTTCACGCGGTATCATTGATGTAGGCATCTTTTTACTAGGAAACTAGGCTAAGGTAAAGATATGGTTGATATCCAGATATCGCTACTTGCATGGGTATATAGAATAACGTTACATGTGTAATGGTACTTTTGTAATTAAAAGGTTTTCTGTGATTATCTTTTTGCGAAAATATAATTGAAAACAGAAATTGTTTAGTAGAATGCAATGCTAATAAGAAGAATCATATAGAGAATATCCACTCTGCTTTATTTTCGAGTCCCACCATAGGGATCTCGCTTATTATTAGAGATAGAGGGTAGGTTTAAATTTGGCAAAGTTGATAAATTTTGTGTTTGTTATATACCCGAAGAAAAAATGCCAGTGACAAATGAAGTTCGAGATTAAAGAAAAACGAAAAATGCTCATTTTTTTTTTCCTCTAGCATCCTTATCTGGCCATGCAGAGAAAAACTAAAACCACATTCTCAAAGCTACCGTTGATCCTCTATCTAATGGTGCACCCGACATTTTTATATTACGTTTCGGTTCTTTCTGACCATCATCAGCTCTCTTATTTCTTATCTAATAGTTTTTT
Organism: Dynastes maya; assembly: GCA_029619315.2. Lineage (NCBI taxonomy): Eukaryota > Metazoa > Arthropoda > Insecta > Coleoptera > Scarabaeidae > Dynastes > Dynastes maya. The sequence goes on from JAROYE020000002.1 coordinate 25,441,792, forward strand.
TTTCTAATTTCAACTATGTATAATACGTTGACAAAAGTTTTCGATATTACGCTTTAATTGATGAAGAAGACATTTTAAGATTAAATAAGGTAGCCATGAAATTTGAATGTATCGGTCGAAGTACCTTCAAAAGTGCAGTTTATTCAATTTTACTGATTTAGGCTTCATGTTTGGTATATAAAGTATCAACATCAGTAGCGCTATCCTGATTAAGTAGCTTTCAAAAAATGTTCTATCTGTATGTAGCGACATGAAAGAATTGAAAATTTGTGGTTTTTGTTTTATTACATCTTTTATAATAGCAATTATTAAAAGGTTGATAAATAGATTCTCACTTCTTTGTAACTAGTATTAAAATTTTATTTTGAATATAGTAAGATGTAGAAGCTTTTCAACATAAGGGAAAGAATCTAAAGCTCTATGAAGAAGTTTTTAACAAACTAATGGTGAAGCAAAACCTTTATAAAACTTAAGAAACAATTCATCTGCACTTAACAATTCATTAGGAATAGCAATTTCTCCTGTACTACCATTCCTCAAATAAAGTGGCTTTTATGAGAGATGATTCTAAAAAAAACAGTAACTGTTTCAACAATTGCCACAAGTGAACTAAAAGGAAGGAATACATATTATTTCCGGCTGTTGAACACTAGAACCATAAAGAGTAGTAGAAGTGAGTATACTGGTTTATTTCAAATACGACACAGTCGAACAGGGAACTTTATGAAATGGAACAAAAGCATCCTAAATATATATTCATGAATAAGGCATAAAATCAAATAACCCTATTACAGTGTTATTTACTTGAATAAGTTAAGGTTATAAACTTTAAAGTAATAAAGTAGATCTAGACGTAAAAAAATAAACGGAAAACCACTTGTATAATTCCTCATATTTTCGAAATCGGTTAATAGTGGTTCTTGGTATTTATACACAATATTCATACCACCCTTAAGAAGTGTTGTAAATATCTACGCGTACTTCGACGTACATTTTTTTTTAATCCTCTAAAAAGTTGTTTCACGCGCCTAAATAATATCTCATTTCAATGTTTGAATAACTAGTACAGTCCACAGTGCGTTATTAGAGTTTTGACGCAAATAAAACAATACAATTGGAATAGGAATCTGGCAATGTAAGCGCAGCGTATTGTTGAAAACAGACGAATTTAACAAAGTAAACGAAGAAATAAAAGCAACTAAATATTATAAATATAAAAGACGAATATTTAAAGTGAAACAATACTTTGTAAAAGCTGATTACTTTAGTACTTAAAAGCTTTATTATTCCTCCCTAACGTGCAGGAACCTAACTTTACTATTCTTCCCTCGTTTCTTTCATTAGGATGAACAATGAATTTAATTAACCTTATTGCTATTCAAGCGAATAATGTGCACATATCCATAAAATTAATACACGTAATCTGCATATATTAACTTTATACACTAGAGTAGTTTAATGCATAAATTAAATAAATAGTAGTAATTATGTATAAAATACATAACACCTAACATAAAACAACTGGATTAACATATCAATACTTTATTTCGAATAGGGTTAACATTGGATTGTTTCACAATGTTAATTTTCACAAAAATCCAAATTTGTTAAAGGTAAGCGTTTATTATTACTTTACAAGTGCGGAGTGTCATACGCGTTGTTTGCACTGGTCTTGTTGATGAATAGTTGTAAATTAAACACTGTACCCGTGAACTATGTAACTTTATTTGTGTAATCACTATAACTAAATCATTAGGTTTTGTATTACGTACACATGCGTGCATTCAACAACTTCAACTGATTCAAGAGGATGTATGTGTGTTGAACCTACTGTGTGAATTATAATACATACAACTCCGATAGCATAACTATCAAGACACATACATCACACGCCCCTTTTTTAAACAAAATTAAAAAAGTACAACATAAATGTTAACTTAACATTCTAAGTTTTATAAGTCTAATTTAATAGGAGCTTTAACTAACCTACCGCTTCTACTTCTTAGGAGAGACAAATCACTCTCAGTATTTCTGATACCTTCGTATATTGGTGCTCTGTTAGTACTTGACTCGATTTGAGATTCATCTATCACCCTTGGTGAAGTAGGTACTGGTTCTCTGACATTTTTCATGGGTGATGAACAATGCTCTACAGGTTCCTTAATAGGTGATGGACTTGGCTTAAGGAATTTTCTGTTTCTGCGATATTCCGCGTTACCTTTCTCGATGTTATAGTCATTAGGGCCCGATTTTTCTAATATAACGGCAGGTTTCCAATCTCTCGTCCCTTCTTTAACTAAAACGTGTTGACCAGGGTTTAAAGGAGCTAGCGGTTTCGCTGATCTATCATAGTACATTTTTTGTCTCTTTTGTCTATCTAGTAATTTAGATCTAATGTTATCAGTATGGTGTAGTGGTTGTAAAGTTTCTACTCCCACTGGTAAAGTAGTATGCAATCTTCGCCCCATTAAAAGAACAGAAGGACTTGGGAGATCCTGTTTAGGAGTTGCGTTATAATTAAGAACAGCCAGGAAAGGGTCTTGGTTAGATTCGCAGGTTTTCTTAAACATACTCTTAATTGTTTGTATGGTTCGTTCAACCATTCCATTACTTTGGGGATAGAGAGGGCTAGATGTGACTAATTGAATGTTGTAAGTTTTAGCAAACTTGTAAAATAGAGCAGAATTAAATGGAGGGCCATTGTCGGAAAAAATTATTTGTGGTATTCCGTTTACTGAAAAAATATTTTTTAAATTTGAGACTACACACTCCGCGGTCTTAGATGTTATTTTATTCACTACTACGAATTTACTATAATAGTCTACCACTACTATGAAGTTTGAATTACCCATAGCCATAAAATCTATACCTATCTTCTGCCAGGGTAATTGTGGGGGTTCATGTGGTGTTAGCGGCTCTTTTGGGTTACTTTTTGAATACATTTGGCATATTCGACAATTAAGGACCATTTTTTCAATATCAGCACAAAGTCCCGGATAGTAAATTGCTTCTTGGGCTCGTTTTTTGCACGAAATTATTCCTTGATGTGACTCATGAATTAAATTTAAAAATTCACCTCTTAAGCTAGATGGTATAATAAGTCTTTTCTTGTAAAATAATATATCATGGTAGACAAATATATCATTTCGAATGTCCCAATATTTTTTTATTTCTGCTAAGACACTAGTTTTGTGTTGAGGCCAACCGTTATTTGCATAGTATATAACTTTCTGGAGGACATCGTCATTTTTTATTGCTTCTTTTAGCCTCTCTTCGTTTTCTTTAGATGTTACAATTACACAAAATATTCTAAGATTAGAATCGAGATAGCTTGTATTGATTGTTTCAGGCAGAGGTTCTCGACTTAACGTATCAGCCACTTTCAGTTTATTTCCAGGAATATATACTAGATTGAATTCATATCTCAACAATTTAAATGCTAATCGTTGAATCCGAGGAGACATTTCATCTAAAGGCTTCTTTAATAGTCCTAATAATGGTCGGTGATCCGTTTGTAATGTGAAATTTTGTCCATATATGTAATAATGAAAACGTTCACATCCGAACACAAGTGCTAGCATTTCTTTATCAATGTGATTGTATCGTTGCTGTGTTTGCGTTAGAGATACTGATGCAAACTCTACTGGTCTCCCTTCTTGGAAAATAACAGCACCTAACCCATATGGACTTGCATCAACTGAAAGAGTTGTTTCCTTTGATGGGTCAAAATATGCAAGTGTAACAGCAGACTTAATCAAATGTTTAAGGCGATTAAAACAATTTTCTTCATTTTGAGTCCACAGCCATTCTACTCGCTCACTCAGCAATTTCCTCAAGCAGGTTGTTTCCTGCGATAAATTTGGTATAAATTTGGCGAGGTAAACAATCATACCAAGAAATCGTTGTAGATCTGTCCTACATTTGGGAGATTTCATCTTGAGGATTGCTTCTGTCTTACTGTCGTCCGGTGACACACCATCAGAACTAATTACATGTCCAAGAAATTTGATTTTAGACAAACAGAATTTGGATTTTTCCAGGTTTAGAGTAAGCCCACTTTCTCTTATTCTCGATAATGTCGTATCAAGATTTCGATTATGCTCTTCCTCTGTACGTCCATAGACAAGTATATCATCGAAGTAAGCTATCACGCCAGATACTCCTTCCAATGTTTCATATACGTATCTTTGAAATATTTCTGGAGCTGATGTTAGACCATATGGTAAGCGCAAGTATCGATAACGACCAAAACATGTCGTTATAGTGCAATACAATGAACTTTCATATGTTAATGGAATCTGCAAGAATGCGGAGGAAGCATCTAATAAACTAAAATATTTCGCCCCAGCCAGTTGCGAAAATAAACATTCTTGTGTAGGAATCTGAAACAATTCTCGCTTGACGTATTTATTTAGATTGCGAGGATCGATACAAATACGAATATCGTTGTTACTTTTTGGTACAACAACTATTGGATTAACCCAATCAGTGGGTTCAGTAACAGGTACAATTATATTATTGGCTACCATTCCATCTAGTTTTTCCTTTACCCTATTTTTTAATGCAATCGGAATTTTCCGAGGAGCACTAATATGCGGGATAGCATCATTTCTTAAAGTAATGTTACATTCTCTTTTAGCTTTGCCTACTCCTGAGAACAGATGCATATACTTATCTAGTATTTTACTCAAAGTTTGACTTGAGGTACTATATACAGCATTATTTACAATAGAAATATTAGCTTCAGTAATTATTTTCAACTTACGTACAGCATCAAAACCCAATATTGACATAGGCGCATGAGATTTTAAAATATAAAACAATAGCCTTTCACAAACAGATTTGATTTGACAATTCAAATGTATCTGACCTAATACATTAATATCATGACCACTATAAGAAAATAAATGTGAGGTACATGGACTTAATTTGTTAATTCCAATATTTAGATTTTTAAAATCTGTCAAATTTAAAATATTCACTTGACTCCCAGTGTCAATTTTTACATTAATAGTACATTTATTAATAATAATTTTCTCACACCACTCAGTAGCATTAGCAGTGTTTGTTATGGACCAAACAATATGCTCATTATTACTAGGAACAGTATTATCTACTTGCGAGTCAGAGCTTTCAATATGATTGACATTAGATCGGTTAAAACAGACTTTTCTGTAATGACCTTTCTTTTTGCATAAGCTACAATATTGATTATATGCAGGACATTTACCCTTTATATGTTGTTGTCCACATTTATTACATGAATACAAAGAAACATTACCTCTAGATTTAGTATTTGTTTTTTGATTGTTTACTGCACCTTCGCGTTCCATGTTATTTCTCTCTTGATTCCCTGCATAAAAGGATTTGAATCTTCCATTCTTCCTTCTTACAGCATCGACACCAACCAATGTAGGATTCTTTGCTATTTCCTTCTAGGTAGCGACACTATTCTCCATTGCTCTGGATATATCAATTGCTTCATTTAATTTTAAATCAGGATACTGCAATAGTTTCTCCTGTATTCTAGCATCTCGAACACCAAGAACTATACGATCTCTTATCAGAATATCCTTTTCTTTAAATTCGCATGTTGACACAAGTTGTTTTAAGGCAGTTGCGAATTGATCGATGGTTTCTCCCGGTAATTGATCACGTTTAAAAAATTTGTAGTGTTCATATACGGGATTTTTAAGTGGGTTACAGTACTTAGTAAATTTATCTAATATTACCTCTAGTTCGGTACTATCTTCTCCATCCACATACTCAAATGTGTTATATATTTGTATGCCTTCATCCCCCAGGAGATTTAATAAAATTGCTATTTTAACGTCATCCCCTTTAGATGATTTCCCCGATGCCAATAAATAAAAGTCAAATTTCTGTTTCCACAACTTCCATTTGCTAGACACATTGCCATCGAATACAAAAGATTCTGGAGCTTTACAACTTTCCGCCATTTTCTTTTTTTTTTTTCCTTCTTATTTATATATTTCGCATTTACCCGCTGCCACCATGTCATACGCGTTGTTTGCACTGGTCTTGTTGATGAATAGTTGTAAATTAAACACTGTACCCGTGAACTATGTAACTTTATTTGTGTAATCACTATAACTAAATCATTAGGTTTTGTATTACGTACACATGCGTGCATTCAACAACTTCAACTGATTCAAGAGGATGTATGTGTGTTGAACCTACTGTGTGAATTATAATACATACAACTCCGATAGCATAACTATCAAGACACATACATCACACGGAGCATTCTTTCCAATAGTCTCTCCACAGACTACCTCAGACACAGTAATGAGTAGTCTGGGCAAACAGCGGTAACAGTCAGTGTAGTAGATATGTGGTGCTGAATCACTGTATGTGAGTAGTTCTGTGTATATGCAGGCTGTTGTAACTTATTTCGTAATTGTACGCTTATGTTTGGTTTAAAAATATCGCAGTTAGGTACGTCGCGAAAACGACCAATGACAAACACAGTTAAAAACTTTATAGTGGACATACCGGACTTAATTTTTTATGGCGCTAAAATTCAATGTCTAGTTTGTAAAATCCCTTTAATGTGTTGGTCCAGAAGCCATTATCACATCGAAAGCAAACAGCATTCTTCTGCAAAAAGTGGCATACGAGACCAAAAAATTTACATTTGATTTATGTGTTACTCTTATTTTATGTAATCTATCGTATCGTTTACTAGACAAAGAAGCATTTGTCTCCTTCTGGAATAAATATGCGGACTGTAAATTACCTAATCGAACATCGATATGAAATGTAGTGCCATTTGCTCGTGAACATATAGAAAGAAGAGTGAAAACGGAATTGAAAGATAAAAAACTGTGGTTGTGTGTGGACGAACCAACAGATCGTCAAAAACATTCTGTGGTTAATGTACAATGGAACCACATCGGCCATCATCCTCCTTAGTTGCTTCCAAAAGAGTTATAAATTGTACTGCCGATGAGACTTTAAAGGTGGTGTTGAACTCATTGAACAAATTTGAAGTTTCAACTAAGCAACTTTTAATGTTTATGAGTGATGGCGCTGCAATCATGCGCTCTTTGGGCCGATCTCTTAAAGAACACAGTGGTAACTTCTTACAAGTAACGTGTAAAATCCATACTCTAAATCTTGCGGTATAAACGATTTCTACATGTTTTCCATTAGTAAATGCATTGATTGCTAGTACAAAGGCAGTGTTTCTAAAGTCCACGAAACGTACCCGACTATTTCACAAACTGTGTTCTGATTTACCTGAACTACCACAGCCGATTGTTACACGTTGGAGAACATGGTTGCAGGCTGCGTTTTACTACAACAAATATTTTGATCAAGTAAAGAAGCTAGTTTTAAAATTCAATCCGACTGAAGCTGCAGCAATCAAGGAAAACCAGGAAATATCTCAAGATAGTCAGGTTAAAAAAGATTTACAAACTGTTCACAACAATTACTTCGGACTAGCGGAGGGAATAGAAACATTACAAAATGTTTCGGTGTCGCTATTGGATTCTGTTCAAATTGTGAATGATGTTCACGCACAGTTATGCGCTAATTGAGCAAAAAATGAAATCTACTAGACACTACTGTGATTGCTGGGGCAGTAAGATTTCGTAAAGAAGCTCATCCTCGCTTCTTGTAGGGCTCGTAGCCCATAGCGTTTGTGGCTCTGTAATTGTCCTGTTTCTTCTTTTCGTTTTAGTATCTGTCGCATGCAATACTTAGAAACCCCTACTTTCCATGAGATTTGAATGTTGGATACATTGATTTCGTATAAAGCAGAAATTCCGGCTCTAGTTCTTCATGCCTACTTCTTTTCTTTTCTGCATACTAGGTAATAATTTGCACAATTTAATCACTTCATAACTAACATTATTCATTATTTTAGACAAAATTGAAGGACAAAATAAAAATAATGTCTTTAAATATACACCCCTAGGTATCCTTCTTCCTTCCCGTGTATATATTCATAATAATGCATTTTCTCAATCCTGCTTGTTTACTTTTTTATTATTGATTTTATTGCATTTTATGCACTTCGATTAAACTTATGAGCGGCAGTGTATATTAATATTCACTATCTAAATAGTTAATTTACTATTGTTTACCATATACACATATCAATGGGTCATAAGACAAAGAAAGTAATAATTTGTTGTAACCACATGTACTGTTAATAATGCGTGTATTCGACTTTTCTCTCATAAACGTTTATTGTTAGGTTAATCAAGATTGTGGTATTTGAAGCCATATAAAATAATAGTAATAATAAATTCGATCTTTCAATTACGGCAGATTTTTCACTGAATTTCTTTAATTTATTAAATCGGTATGCTTTTATACTAGTAATTTACAAGTATAAAAAGAAAAAAAAAACCTTGAATTTCAATAAGATGTATGCACAGGAAAACAGACCAGATTTTAAAAGGCTAGAATGTAATTGATATAGATTGATAAACAATATTATGTTGTGGTATTGTTACCATTATCTGTTTTTAATAAATTATGGTTTCTGGGTTAGTCTTTTTTTGGAAATGATTGATATGCTTCTTAATCTTAGTCAAATTAATAATGTCATTTATTTCCAAGGACGACTATTAGACCTAGTTTTCACAAATATAAATAACATGTGTCTCATTAGAGAAGAGTCTCCTCTAGTAATCAAAGATAATTTTCATCCCGCCCTTAGATTGACATATAATTATATCTGTACACACGTCCCACTTCTACCTATTAATAAAACTAATAAAATCTACACTTTTAGGAAGGCTAATTACATCGACTTGTATCACGCGTTCTGTGGCATCGATTGGTCATTTCTGTCTACGTACAAAGATATTAATGACGCTTGTGACGCTTTTTATGAGACACTCTATGAACATATACATATGTATGTTCCTTTAAAAAACCATTTTCGTTCAACTTACCCCGTACGGTTTACACTTGAACATAAAGATAATATCAAACTTAAAAGTAAATTCTACAAAAGATATACGAGGGTAAGTCAAATATTATCTACACTTTCGCCATAATAAGCTTTGAAGGTTATCGTAGTGGCGGCCGCTTGCGTATGCGTTGAGTTGGCGCCTCTGTGTTCTTGTGTACGGAATTTAATCACGATCGCGTCATTTGTCTGCTAGCTACAACAGCATAAGCATGTCAGCTCCGCTATTAGTTTACACCAAAGAGGAACAACGAGCAATGGTCCGATTTTTAGAGGATGTGAAAGGTGCTGAAATTCACCGGAGACCTTTGTCACAATACGTGGACAGTGCTTTATCTCGTAAAGGCGTTTTTTGTGGATCGAAATGTTTCAAAGTGACCACACGAGCGTAACACAAAAAGAGGGGGCTGGACGGCTGTCAACCTCGACCACCGACGACAACATTCAACAAGCTCGAGAGATGGTTACAGCAAATAGGCGAGTTACTATAGGTGAGGTTGCATCTTCTTTAAACATCAGTCACGGTTCTGCTTATCAAATTATCCACGTTGTCGTCGGTGATCAAGGTTGACAGTCGTCCAGTTCCCTCTTTTTGTGTTACGCTCGTGCGGCCATTTTGAAACATTTCGATCCACAAAAAACGCCTTTACGAGATAAAGCACTGTCCACGTATTGTGACAAAGGTCTCCGGTGAATTTCAGCACCTTTCACACCCTCTAAAAATCGGACCATTGCTCGTTGTTCCTCTTTGGTGTAAACTAATAGCGGAGCTGACATGCTTATGCTGTTGTAGCTAGCAGACAAATGACGCGATCGTGATTAAATTCCGTACACAAGAACACAGAGGCGCCAACTCAACGCATACGCAAGCGGCCGCCACTACGATAACCTTCAAAGCTTATTATGGCGAAAGTGTAGATAATATTTGACTTACCCTCGTAAAAGAACTCATTGCTTCAATATAGGAGCTTACGAAAAGTAATAAAAAGAAATGCTATTTTCTTACACAAAGCAGAAGGACTAATTAAAGACTAAATTCTTCTGGTCCTTCATACGAGCTAAAAACAAAGTAGGTGGTCTACCCAGTTCTGCTCAGAATGCCTCTGGCGTTTACTACCCCTTCAACCATCGTTGAAGCATTCCAGAGTTTTCCAACTCCGTGTATAGCTCTTCACAAATTACATCTACACCATCGTTGGAGTTTACTAATTCGTCTTTGATTAAGTGTATTACTAAGCCCGATGTTCTACATGCTTTGACAAACATTAATGATTCCTGTATTATAGGTGATGATAACATACATGGCTTCATGCTGAAGGACTGCTCTTCTGTTTTAGCTGAGACGTTAAGTATTCTCTTTAATCTATCTATATCCACTGGTACTTTTCCCGATATATGGAAAACTGAGCAAGTTAGTCCTGTTCACAAAAAAGGTGTTTCCTTGGTGGATAACTACCGACCTATTGCGATTGTTAATAACTTCGCTAAAGTCTTTGGATTTGTTTCTATAACAATATTTGCCCCATATTCCGACCTTTCTTATCCGAACATCAGCATGGTTTTGTGAGCAAACAGTCTACAGTATCAAATTTTGCTGTAGTGATGTAGTTCTTGTCGGAGTGTCTGGATGATGGCGAGCAGGCTGATGTTATATACACAGATTTTTCAAAAGCTTTCGTTTAAATCATGCTAGACTTTTAATGGAACTTGATACTATTGGATTATCTCCGTTATTGCAATCACTTTTCACGTCCTACTTCTCTAATAGTAAACATTACGTAAGCTATAAAGGCCATCGTTCAAGTCATTTCTTGCTTACATATGAAGTACCATATGGTAGCAATTTGGGTCTATTACTATTTCCAATTTTTGTAAATGATCTTTCTCCATTGTTAGATTGTGGTAAACTATTTTTCGCAGTTGATTTTAAATTATTTTCAAGAGTCAGTACTCCTGAAGACTGCTAACATCCCTAAAATCAGCTAGATCTACTTGACCTGTGGTGTGTTGACAACAGTCTCAACCTTAACATATCGAAGTGTAACATTGTCTCGTTTTCACGTAAATCTACCTTAATAAAACTATCAATATCGCAATAATATTGCAGTGAATCTTTGTGATAGTATAAAAGATTTAGGAGTGACATTTGATTGTAAACTTATCTTCGATGAAATCTTTAAGAACATTATTTAGTCATCTTTAAAGTCATTAGGTTTTATTATAAGCAACACAAAACATTTCTCGCTATTACATCCATTGATGGCGCTCTATTTTTGCTACGTGCATTCTAAATTAGAGTGTACTTCTCTGATCTGGTCGTTGTGTTACAAAACTCATTCTTATTCACTTGAAAATGTTCAAAGACGTTTTCTAAAATATAATATTTTAAACAACAGGGAATATATCCACAGCGTGGTTATGATCAACCACTCTGTTGAATCTCTTTGAATTTCAATCTCTTGAATAACGACGCATTATAACCGACATGAAATTTCTGTACAATTTAGTAAATAATGTTATTGATGCAATACCGCTTACCAATGGTCTTTACTTTTCTGTCTTCCAGTACTCGGCCCGTCAAGTTAATACTTTCTACCGCTCGTTTGCTCGTACCAATTTACTGTTCAATTCGCTTCTACGTAGACTTTGCTTTCATTTTAATAATACCTGCAGCTCTAATTTTGATATTACGCTTCTCCCTTAAATACACTTTTGAATTTAGTTAATCCTCAGTAAGATAGCCGTTTATTTTTATAATTCACTTTATTTAATTTTTTTTTCAAAACAGATTTTTGTTTATATGTTTTACTTATATTTTTTAATTTTCGTATTACAATATTTTGTTTTATACATTAAGTTATGTCCTGTCATTTCCTGTCTTGTAATTGGATGTATGCTATATCATCTGTTGTTTGGAAACTGTACAGGCTGATTAATTTTCGACTCTCACCATGGAGATCTCGCTTATTATTGGAGATAGATGGTAGGTTTAGATTTGGTAGCTTTGCTAAATTTTGTGTTTGTTATGAACCCGAAGAAAAAATGGACCTGCCACAAATGACGTTGGAGATTTAAAAAATGATACAATGTGGCTGTTTTCGTTCTGGACACAATTGTAAATATTTTGTACTCGCTATTGTTTTATTTCGGTTCGTTGAAAGAGAAAACTTAACATATCTCGTTCCTTTTCGTTGGTGTGCCACATTTTTCTATTACTAACGTACGACAATTGAAATGTTTGACAGTTTGAAATTTCATGGCTACCTTATTTAATCTTAAAATGCTTTCTTTCCCAATTAAAACATAATATCAAAAGCTTTTGTCAACCTGTTGTACATGGTTCAAAAAAGAAATAAGAAAGTTGATGATGATATATATTACGGTTTTTTTTTCTCTATTTAAAAATAAATCAATGCAATATGGGTTTCATGTGTCTATATTTAACAAATTTTGAGAAATTTAAAATTTTGTCTTCAATAGCCTAAAAGCAGAAATGTTTATTTCCTTTAATAAATTCAGAATGTAAATACATTTTGGCGTAAATTTTTACTATATTAAATTAAACACCAGGTTCTATTTAAATGTGGTATTAGAACGCCTTGTAAATATACAGGGTGCTCAGAATTGGAGACCAAACTCGGCTAAACTCAAATACCGGTAACGTAATTTTTTTAAAAAGCAGCATATATTTTTTTGTATTCACCGTATAGGAAATTCATACCTCTAACGTCTTTGTATAATAATGTATATGTCTAATATTAACATTAAAAGAGATATTTATAGTCAAAGGTAAGTTTTGCATTTGAATATTGATATCCAAATGTTTGTAGTGACAGCGTTATTTAGTTGCCATGGAAACAGTAAACAAAACGTTGACGTTGACATATTTAAATTGTCATTTCAAAATTTCAACTCAATTTAACTACTTGAAAAATGAATTTCGCAAAAGGAAAGTTGGGTAATTGATATGATTTCTGTATTAGATATTAGACGATTGAACGACGATGTCCACTTTCGAAAACATTTGTCAAATTAAATTAAGGATTTGTTACTACTGGAAGCATCAACAAATATAGGAAGAAAAAACGGAATTATAGTGTTAATACAAGCTTTTTACGAAAGAAAGGATTAGAAACTATGTTTTAATGAAACAATATTTTAATAAGGGCTATACAGAGTAGCAATAAATAAAGCCAACGTAAAAAATACATAAACATTAATTTACAATCAAAACAAAATATCTAAACTTTAAAATGACAACGTGTAACGTTGTACATAATAAATAACTGTTATAATTTTTATAACAGTAATTAACAACTATATGCTTATTTGTCTATCTTTAGCACATGTTCAAAATTCCTTCCTGATACTTCGATACATTTCTGCAATCGTTTGTAGAAACTGTTCTCCACATTTCTTAACATATTAATGGTTACACTGCGGAATGCTTGAGTTATCCTTAACTTCGTACTTTTCTCCGTGGCAGGTTGTGAGACATAAACTTTATCTTTTATATAACCCCAAAAAAAGAAATCAATTGGCGTTAAATCACAAGATCTAGCGGGCCAAGGTATTGGACCTCCACGATCAATCCATCCATTACAGAAAGTGTGGTTAAGATAAACCTTAACATTTTGGCAACTATGAGGAAGCGCACCATCGTGTTATAACCACATATGAATTATTTTGTGGATATCTACAGTTTCAAGCAGAGGCTGTGATTCATTCATGAGCAAGTTTAAATAATTGTTTCCGGTAATATAACCGTTGAAGAAGTGTGCACAGACCACAAATTTTGGTTATCTACGTGATGCACCCAATATGGATTTTAAGCAGCGTAATAATGTATATTATGCCGATTTACACCTTATTTTTAAATGTAGCTTCCTTAAAAAATAATATAAATTTATATAAATCGGGGATGTCGTTTATTTTCGCAAGTATAGTATTGCAGAACTCTATTCTTCCCTGATAGTCTCTTTCATTAAGAGAATGATGTAATTCTAGTCGATATGAATGAAATTTATGTGTCTTAATTATACATAACAGATACGTGAGAATCTTCTTCCACCATTAGAAGGACATTAATTATTTCGAAATAAATGCTTCATGTAATCAATGTTCCCGGTAGCTTCAAATCTTCGTTTCAGTTTAAGAAATGTTTTTGGTTGCGGACATCGTCGTTTAGGACAACGCAGCTTGTACATCCTGCTAGCTAATACACTATTTCTTTCACTTTCTCCTAATACATGAATCATATCTATTAACTCTCCTTTTGCGAAATTCATTTTTAAGTAGTGAAACAGGCTCGAAATTTTGAAAGAACAGTTTAGAGCTGTCAATGTCAAGTTCTTGTTTACTTTTGCCATGGCAACTAAACATTTGACACTATAAATATTTGGATATCAGTATTTAAATGCAAGATTCAGCGTTGGCTATAAAAATCACTTTTAATTTTAATATTAGACATATGCATTATTGTAGGAAAATGTTAGGGATATAAATTTCCACTAGGGCGAACACAAAAAAATATATGGTGCTATTTAAGAAAATTGTGTTTTCGGTGTTCAAATTTAGCCAAGTTTGGTTTTCAATTCTGAGCACCCTGTATAGTTCAAAGGGGTTCTGATACCACATTTAGATGGAGCCGAGTGTGCAATTTAATATAGTAAAAGATTACGCTAAAATGTATTTTCATTTTGAGTTTATTGAATGAAATGGATTGAGGACAAAATGATAAATTTCTCAAAAATAGACATATGAAAACCACATTGTACTGACTTATTTTTAGGTGGAGAAACTAAAACCGTAATAATATACAGGCTGTTCTATTTAAAATAACAAAGTGATGCGTGATTCGTTAATTATCGATCACCTTGTATATATAGAAATATTTTTAGAAGATACTCCCAGTTAAGTTATCAGAAAATTTTAACTTCCTGCAGTAACATATTGGACACCTCTGTCTTTGTAATGTATCGCGAAATCATTATTATTTTATGAATGCATTTGTTTAAAACCCCTCCACGTACACTCTTTTATTTATCGTATCCAATTTTTTGTATCTAATACACCTGCGATTTCGAGCAAATGGGATTTCACACAAACAATCCGCTCTAAACTGCATCTGAACATTAATCTTTAAATGGGTTTGTCGGTCACGTATGTTCGTGAAGCTCTAAAATCAACAGCAAAATTTCCGCGAAGCTACATGTATTATTCAGGATGCCTAGAAATTTCAAATTTCCATATTGTAGTGATATTTGCCACAGATTAAAGGGTCAAAACGAAAACGCCTATCTTGATTAATATTTTTTTTGTCTATGCTGTTGATTTAAATCATAGTATGCGTGTATTTGGCACGTATGTATACTTTTATTTCAAATAGTTTTCATTTAACAGCTTGTAGTGATGAGCTACTGCCTCAATAAGGTGAAACTTGGTATTTAAATTGCAAATGAAATTTTTCGGATTTGCTGATGTGTGAATTTTCTTGCGATTTATTCACTGTACGTTAGAGCAACGCAACTGCGCTGAAAGCCAGTAGCGGACGCGTAAAAGTTTACACAAAATAAATTAAATGTGATACGTACTCAAACACTTACCGTTTTAAGAGTCCTCCGTGAAATCACAAAGTGGATAATGTCTATTTAATATTTGTAACATTAGATATGTTTCCAAAGTTGTTTCGGCAAAGTGAGTGCGGCGTGAAGAAAAAGTGTTTTTGTATGCCGAAAACGAACGTTCTACATCTAGTGA